>OX328012.1:46621755-47016755 GCA_946811545.1 Netelia fuscicornis | reverse complement strand
CTTTTCGGTACAACTTTTCGAGATCGTTACGGTCGATGGAAATGATCAAAGTTTCGGGGAGCCAAATGACATTCGAACGTGGATATCATTGGGGGAAAACGATGACAAATTTCATCTTTCCCTTTCTATCGAAGGAGTGGTTCTTTTGTTAGGAAGAAAGTGGTTAGAGCCGAGTCTGATCGTGCGATTCTAGATCCGTCACGAAGGGGGTTGGCCCTCAATGACCCAATAAGGATCGTAATCGCGATATCCAAGTTGGCCAAAAAGTAATTGCGCCCAAAACGCAATTACTTTTTGGCCAAGCCGATAATTTAATTTTACTAAAATCATTATCGTGTAAAAATGGTCGGAGATATCGTATTCGTCGATCGATATCGTGCAAACCAAAATAGTATTCTACGTCAGTTTATCGGTTATCTCCCACGAAACTACCATAAACTCGATAATGGGATAGATAGACTCGGAGTTACGAAACTACGTTCGAACCAGTCACAAAGAGCGAGGCATGCAGGTTTTATTTATTAGCCAATGCTTTTAGGCTTCCGGGGGGATAGTTTCCTTCCGTTGTGCGATATGTTACGTTAAATATATCGAGAGGGCTCTCCATCCAATTGTCTTGAAGGCTTTTCACATTGTGCCTTCGCTATTAATTTGAAGAAAAATAAGAAAAAAACAGAGGTGAAGTCTCGATACGTGACTCGTTCGATTAACGAAGAATCAAACGAAAGATATCGAATCATCCCTGATCTTTGACACGCGGTCATTCAATTATCTCACGTATGAAATTAACTGAAAATTACCAGCGTTTCTAAAACACGAACAAGTTTATCCACCTACTGCAGCAAAAACGCAATAACTTTTTGGCCAACCTAATAATTCAGTTACAATCCCCGTTACGTATGAAACGAATGAATGAACTTTAGGTAGTTTTCTATAAAATTCATTACCTGAGCATTGTCACCAGAGAAAACATACGGTTGGTCATAAAAATAATACGAAAATACGATTTATATACGTTCAACGGAAACAAAACTCAATCTCTGTGATTGATTCGTCGTCTGTTGGATGTTTCGGCGATGAATATTTTAATGATGAACAAATGGACCACACCGAGAGTGATGTATATATTCGATACGAATGGAATTTAGTGTGGGACGTGTATCGTTTTGTGAAAGCAAAACCTGGGAGTTGACTGGCATCGGAGAGAGAGAGAGAGAGAGAGAGGGAAAGGGAGAGATAGAATGGAGAGGAAAGGGAATTGTTCGCGACAAATCAATCGAGAATATACCCAGAAGCTCACCCCCTCGTCGTATTTTCCAATTTTATCCAGTGCGCTTTTCGGCCTCAGTGCGCACGAATCGCGTATTTATTTCCGTTTGTCGCGCAAGGGATAGACGGGGGGTTATACGCGGGGAGAAACACGGAGGAGCCTCTCTGGTAGTCGATCGGGCTCCGCGGGCAATCAAGCTCGGCCAATCCATCGGTACGGTCAAGTAAAGCAATCTTCTCCGCGGTGCAATTAATATCAACGTCCAACGACCTCGACGCGACTATGCTACGGCCCACCAACACAAACCCCCTTCGCTACATCCATCGACTCTCGCTGCCAAACATCCGTCACACGTGTTACAAGCTTTCTTCTCGTCTCTCGATTCGAAGAACGTCCGGTAAATTTTCACGAATTTGGGTCGTTTCGATATTGCACTCGCGCCAATGAAATATTTCTTTCCTTTTCCACATTCGATATATCTCAACCAACGTTTCCGGTACAATCATCCCTTTTATCGTTCATCGCTGAAAATATTTACCCATCCGTTTTTTGCTTTTTCTGTAAATCGATAATTCCCATAATTTTTGTTTATTAGTATTTTTTTTTTTGGTAATATCAAATCTATTTTCGCAAATAGCAGACGAAGAAAAGTTTTAATCGGCCGATACAGAAAAAAAGAAAATAAACAACACTACGATGACGCAAGTTTTCTTACGTCAGTCGCACATATTTCTCCCGAATTAGTTTCACCTCCCATTCGTCCATATCACGCGAGCCGACTTCCCAGCGGTTCTATCGTAAGCGAGGTAAACCGCTACAATGTCATGCACCGTGCAAAAAAGAAAAAGATTAAAAAAAAAAACAGAAAATGAACGAAAATTGCACGCCACTCTTTATGAATATGTATGCGGAAACCGTTGGGTTTGAGGATAATACAGGAGTCGGTGTTTCGGCGTGTACAGGACTATAAATAGTACTATAGATATTGTAGAGAATGCGGCGCGAGCTTGCGAGAGAGGAAACCGAGATAGAGAGAGCGAGTGAGAGGGAGGGGGGGTGGATAGAGCGGCGCGCGCGTTTCTCTGGCTGCTGCTCCGCGTTGATTAAACGGGGCGCGGGGGTATGGAGCCGGGTACCACGTTGCTGCGGGTACGCTTCGGTTGATCGATAACTCCAAACTGTGTTCACCGAGCATCTCTAATGTTCCCATTGTCTTGGCTTTGGGGGTACCGGATATCTAGCATCTTTCGATTACCTCCGCCATCGTGTTATATCGACGAGCCAGAGATAGACGCTTCGGACCACGGTCCGAGCTCCAACTTTAACACCCCCCTTCCTACTGTATGGTGTTCCCTGTATACGTACAGGGATGTTCTAAACTTCGTTCTGTAATCTCTAAGTACCATCGTATCTATTAATGTCGCGTACCAACGAATCTACGATTTCCGGTTAAACTTCCATCTTTCGCCTCGCTCGCACATCCCCTACGTACACACACCCCTAAAACTTTTCATCCCTACTTCTCTCTCTCTCTCTCTCTCTCTCTCTCTCTCTCTCGTCTCCTTGAATATGAAACGCTCGTGGTGACAATTTCACGTGAATTTTGCTCATCGAGCATCCAAGTTCCGTCGCCCCATCGCGTTGGCGAAAAGTCCGATAGGGGCCTCTGAGAAATTCGTCGAAACTTTCGCAAATGCGTTCGTTGCGCGTCCATGAATCTTGAATTCGAAGTCCCTCGGCTTTCCTTGGTACATATTAATTATCTCGAAGCTCGAGCTGACCGAGCACGTCTAACTGAGAAATTCAATTCATTTTCGTTTACGAGACTCCATCGTCGGAATCCTCATCCACACATACACACGCTCACCCACATTCATACATACACACATATATATATATATATATATTGATGAGCACTCTCGCTATGTAATGTATATAGCGTCAGTTTTGATGGACAAAGGTGGAATAGAGATTGGAGCGTCTCGCTGGGTATTTGCAAACTGTGCCACTAAGCATTCGACAAAGTTTTCCCTCGTCGTGGTGGGACGAGCTGAGCAGAAGACAGGACGACAGATAGACAGAACGAGAGTCGTGTACTCCAACGTATTATGACAAAGTACGTATGTACGTGTTACATACGTACGTATCGGAGCAATAGTAAAGACATGATCGTGCGAACAAGGGGTGGGAGAATGCAGAAGGGGCAGGACACGAGGAATAGGGGTTGGAGAACAAAAAAAAAAGAAAAAATTTAAAAAAAAAGAAAGCGAGAAGGAAAGGGAGTCCATTCGGAGAAACGTGCGACTAAATGAAAGGAATGTAAATCATAAAAAGTTACGAGCTTTTAAATCTCCTACAAGCTGGCGCACGTTCGCTGTAATTACCTTACATCTCTCATTCCTCCGACCCCACTTGGCGTGACGGCAAGAAAAGGGTGTGAGAAATAGCGGACGAGGAGAAAGCTCGGCAGTAGAAGTGGGCGAATGCGACCATCCCTCTCTACCTTCTCTTATTTTCTATCTCTCTTTCACCCTCTTTTTTCAGGGCTATACCGTACTATATCCCTCCCACCACCCTACTTTTCCTCACTCTCTATTTCTCTCATTGAAATTCCTTTGGAGCAACGAGCTTCGTCCTTCTTTTCTATCTCCGGCTATCCTTCTCTCACCTCGTTGTGCCATTCCCTACCCCCTCTAGTCCCTCTCCCCTCCCACCTCTCTCTTGCTCTATCTAGCTTTCTATCTCTTTCCTCTTCAACCAGCTTTACTCCTTTCCCACCAAGCAAGCACTTTGCCTTCGTCCTGATTCTTTATTCCTTCTTTTCCGAACACGGAGTCGGAAAGTAGTTGCCGCAAGCCCTTTTGCTTTTTACTCCAAATACTCCAAAGTCACAGGCACACACACACACACACATGCACTTATATATATGTGTGTGTATGTGTGTGTCTATATATCCTTGGAAAACATTTTCCTACCAACCCGAATAGATCATCTTCAGAGGCACACGCTCTTGGGAATAATTAGGTACGTGGCCGTGGCTATAACACCCGGGAGAGATAGCGTGTCCACTCTGCAAGTGGGGATGAGGAAGAGGGGCAAAAAAAGAAAGTATTCAGAAAAAGAAGAAGCACATCGCCTCGGCACGAACGTGCTCGAGTGAAACTTTTCATTATTAATGCAAGCGATGAGTGGGCGAGAACTGTATGACGGTTTTAAACTCGTGACAAAGATTACATGGTAAAATTGCTGATGGAGCGTGAAACTTATTTATCTTGTTGTCCTTCTTCCCCCTCCTCCTCCTCTTCCTCCTCCTCCTCGCCAATGTAATTAACCCTCAACGACCCACGGACCAAATAATTGTCGTATCAATTTTCATAATTTTATCGAGCCAACTTCGCTTTGGAACAAAGAAGTGGATATTTGTGCGAGGTGAGTAATTTTGAACGTTGATGACAATTTAATTACTCATTTCGGACGTAACCGATATTCCGGATTTATATATTTATTTTGTTTAATGTTTGCTAGCGAGTGTAATATCTGAAGCTAATTTATAATCCACACATCCCGCGAGTTCATGTAACGAAAATAATATAACGTTGGTCGTTGATACTCGTACGCCACGGTCCATTGTTGTCACTACATTTTTCTCGACAACCTTTTCCATATAAAAATAATTATCATTTATCTAATATATCCGATAATTCATTAACCATTTTATCCTTCTAATTAACAAAATCGTCAATCTCGACAAATATCCTGTATTTTTGTCCTCCTCGAATAGCTAACGTAATGGTTACATCGGTAGAAAAAATAACAAAAATCTAGATAGAAATAATCGAACGTCGATGAGATTTTCATCTTTGGGAGAAAAGATTCTATGACAAAGAAATTCCTTGGGACACAATCGCGTTCCTTTTCAGAAAATTCCATTTCTCAAAAAAAAACAGCGCAACGTCGTTATCTTTTCCTCCAGGTTGTCTTTTTTTTTCAAAGCTACAAATAAATAAAAATATATATTTTTCATCATAAAAGATCGAGGGAACACGGTTTGGCGTGTACGTGCAGCAAACACCAAACGGTGGAGAGGAGGAGTGAGCCGAAAGCACGGGGGCATTATATTCCTCTGTGTGGCGGGTGGTTGCGGTAGCGGGTACGGGCTAAAGGAGGAAAGGGCGTAGTATATGTCGAGGTGGATGGGACATACGTCATAGGATGACAAGCGGAACAAATGGAATCTGAACCAGCAATCCTAGTCCCACGGTTCTGCGGATCTAACCCCCTCTTCTCTCCTCTCTCTTCTCGCCCCCACTCACCTACTCCCCTCCCTCAAGCCCCTACACCGGTTTTAGCCACTATGCCGGTGATGCTGTTTATGCATTGGCTAAAGCAGCCAGGTATGGCGCCCGCGTTGTCAGTCAGCAACTTGTCTAATATCATGGGAACGAACGATAAATGTTGAATTTAAGGATACCTTGGGGAATTCGGTGGTTGCCCGATATTAAATCGCTCGTACTTTTGGACAAATGAGTCGTAAGGTCATCGGTGCCTCGGAAGGGACGAGCTCGCTCCTCGTGTCCTGGATAACGAGGGACGAGTGTATTACGACGTTGGAACTCGTAAACTCCTACGGACCCTCGGACTACTGTGGAATGCAAGGCTTCGTATGTGTTTGAAGGTGGTTGGAGGGACGAATGTGTATGTATGTGTGCGTGCGTCAAAGAGCGATGCAGCTAGACGAAATGTCAGACCTTACGCGAATAAATCACTAGAGACGCATTATTTCTCTGGAACAAGATGGAACGAACGAAAGAATTTGCGAAAACTGATTATAATGAAAAAGTTCGGTGGATTAGCTCGATCTAGCTGATTTAACGACACGCCTTTTTTCCCTTTACCCCCGTGAGACAATGAAGAAGTGAAATAGAGAATGACGTACATCCACGACGAGAGTGAGCGATGGGAGTAGCGATTTCAAAGTGAGAGTCTCGAGTCTCTCTCATCGACTGTGAGCGAGTTGGCATAGACTGGGAGAAGGGAATCGCGCACCGAAGAGTAGAAACAGTCAAAGTGACGGAAAGCCCGGAGATGAAACTAGATAGGAGCAGGGAAGACAGTCGGAGAATGGAAACAGCGGTGTTAGCGTCGCTGGTGGAAATGTGCAAAAGCGAGTAGGGGAGATGGGTGAGTGGTGGGATGAGGAGGGGGTTGAGAATGGAAAAGGGGGTGGTAGTCGCGCCAGTAGGGTGGAACGAAAGAGCGAGAGAGAGAGAGGGCGAAGAGGGGGATGGAGAGAGGAGGGATTCATGCATATGCCACAATCTCATTTGACTGCATAATCGCATTCGAGCCCCACGGGATCACTGTGTCAACAAGTTACACATTTTTCTATTCCCGGTGCCTTTGCCCCGTCTCCACCCCATCGTCCTCACCCCCACCTTATCCCTCTCGCTTCCACCATTCTCCATCCTCTCGAGCTCCCTCTAGGCAGCGTTGCTCCCTCAGTGGTATCATTGTCTACCCACCTCCCCAACGACTGCCTATATAATACGTGCTACATGCCTCTCACTGTTTGGCTGACACGCCAGTCGCTTGCCAAGCCTTTTCAACCCCTTCCTTCTCCCTCTTCTCCCTTCTCTCTTGTTTCAACCCCATCTATATGCCATCTAATTGCTAATTCGCCCAGACTCCTGTTTTCTCACTGTTTCGCCCTAACTACTCGCGCTTAGAGCACCATTACCTCTTGCACTCCCTTTTTTTCTTCATTCTCATCCCCCTCAACCCCTACCGGATGCGTCGGCAACGTTTTCCCGTTTTGTTTTTTGTTTCCTTCCGCTTTTTTTTTCTTTCAATCTCTTCTTATCGTTCCTACTTCCATGTTGTCACACGTATATTTCATCAGTGTTGTAAGGTTCGACGATGTTACCACACACACATACGTAGAACGACGTTTTGTAGATGTCGCTGTCGTCGAATCCGAAACGTAGTAACAACGAGGGCAGTGTTGTACCGTGCACGCTCGACGATTTCCATCGTGCCGAAGGCAGTGACCAATGCGGACCCTCCTGCGTTCATTCTCGACCATTGTTCGCATTTTCTCTCTCTCGCTCTCGCCCTATTCCGGATTCCCTCGTTCGTAGTCTCTTTCGAATTCATAGTATTTTCTCTCGGTTGAACGCGACGAGGTGGACACCACGGTGAGGGAAGTTGGAACGAGGGTAAAGGTACACACGTACGAGCCTCGCGGGGGCTCGAATAAGAGAGAGGGAGAGGTTTTGGAAATGCGAAGCGACGCCGCGGGCGTTCGATCGTCGCGGATCCCAGGAACAAACGCGACAAAACTATCCTCCAGTGACGCCCGTTCGGGTTTTACTCACATGGGATACACGCGAGAATCGACTTGATTCGAGAGACGCACACACCACGAGGGCTAAATCGTGATTTACATTTACAATCTCGGGTAAAAACAGAAACTGGGACAAGTTCATCGGTACTCGTATATATTTGTACGGATTTATAATAATGACGAGATGCTCACGAGTATAACAAAAAAAAAAACAAGAGCTATGCCCTCTTGGAACCTGTGACTTTTGTGGAACGAGAAGACGGGCGAAGATTGGTAAGGAAACGAGGTGGAACGTGGAAGAGGGAGAAGGCAAGGGGGATGATGGTGTGTTCCGCGTCGTGTCCCAAACGCCACTGGTTTCATTACAGTGATGTATCATTACGTCAGACACGGAGCTTTACCTCCTTTAGACGAGGTAACACTGCGGTGCATATCAGCTTTAGTCATCTCTCTCTCTCTCTCTCTCTCTCTCTCGCATCCCTTGCTACTCTTTCTCACTCTCACATTCTCTCTTCGTCTTCCTTTCCCTGACACGAATGTTATTTTATATTTATACGCTCGGTGGCTTGATAATTCATGAAGGTTCGGGGGCTAGCGCTATAACCCATGGACCCGTAGTAGGTACGGGGTGTGCCGTAGCGCGCTTGCAGCTTGGGATGTAGGCGAGAGTTGGAACCCTTGCCTTCGGCTCTCACGCTAACCCAAGGTGTAGTAGTCACCCTGGGTTTTCTCTCCTACTCTTCGGCTTCCACTATTACCGCGTCGACCACCTCTTGTAGAAATAGTTCGTCTCACCTTCAGGCTACATATATATGTATATACTATGTATGTATATAAATGTAAGGGTGTCTGTGGCACGACGAGGTCGCCGGTGCTATTCGAAAGCTACCCTCTCCTTCGTTGGCTCGTTCCGCCCCTTTGGACCCGGAGTTCAATTTCACGGTAAGGAACGACAATAGAATCCGTGTCACAGGTTCGCGAGTGCATTAAGCCCGATCGATAGCGTACCTCGTAATTACATGATTATTTTATTCGAATATCCCCATTTTATGTATACTACCCCTTACGTCTCAGCCTCCTCGTCCTTGCTCTCTCTTACTACGTCTCTTGATCATCAATGTGCGTCCGATCGGGATTCTTCTACCGAGTACCTCTTTAACATGGCTTTCGTGTGCTTTTTTTCCCCCTGTTCCAGCATTTCAGCCAGTCCCTTGCCCGCGAGATCCAAAGGATCGTATTCTGCTCCGGTAATTCTATCGTCAAAAGATTTAACGGTTCATTGATGCCTCAAAGCACCCTCGATGAATAACGCCACGAATTACGAGATATTTTTGATGAAATATCTTTGAATCGTGTGTTTATATCGAGGGGGGTAGGTGAAACGAGTAGTTTGAAGTATGAATGCTCGAGGGTGAAGTACTTTTCGATGATAACGAGGCTAGGGGGAGGAAGTATGAGAGGGTTGACGGGAGGGGCTTGGCTTTGTAGGGTAGAGTGGAACGAATCTGGAAACTCCGTATGGTTAGTACGAGACCTCGGTGTGCAACGGGCAAACCAGGACCTGAAAGCATCGCGTAGCTAGGGACCTCCACTGGTAATTTCTGCACAATTTTGGGGGAATCTCTGTGGTACTCTTCGTGGCCAGAGTTTCGCACCAGGAAGTTCGTTGGTCGACCTCATGCCTGCATTATCTAATCCAACTAATTCGAAACTGTACCATCCCCCCTTACACCCTTTTTCACTCACTCACCCCCTCTCTCTCTCACTCGCTCTTTCTCTTTCTCCAACGATCTCAATCTCATTATCTCTCATCTCACAGACCCACGTCCCTCTTATACGTCCGTTGTTGGCAATATGGTCCTCGAATCGTTACGTTCGGAGGAATGTAACTTACATTAGTCATCACGCGACGATTCACTATTTTTATACCGTTGAAAAGCGATTGATTTTTCTTATCGACGGTTTATAACACTTAACGGTGATAATTCATTCACTTGGCTCTCTCGCTTCGAGATTAAGACTTAGACTCCCGGGGTCCATTAAAAATTACTTCCCGAGGTTTTTAGGCTCGTCGTATCTTCCGATGGCTTTCCAGCGTCTAGCTGTCCGGATCGAGCATTAAATGCAAAGTAGCCGGGGATATGCATTAGTACCGCTGTCCCATGGAGTGACTGGGAAGGAATGCATAATCGGCCTTTCGTTGAATAGTCAGATATGAAATTTATGCCACTCGCTGAATGGATGAATGCGAAAGTTCGCGTGATCGATCATGTGACCTCTCGTGTAACGATAAAAAACAAACAAAAAGAAAAGAAATCTTCGGAGAGGCGAGAGGAAAAAGCTCCGGAAATAAAAGGTCACAGAATCCAGCGGAAATTACACATTAATTATTCATTAATTGATTGCGACAAAGTACGAAAGAAATTCTTATTTACCTTTACACGAGAATAATGAAATTTCCACGTTTATCAGGAAAATAACGTTGAAAAGTTTCATTGAATTCGAAAAATACGCGAGCGAATGAAATTGTTCCCGAAACGATTCTCGTCGCTGCGACGAGAGCAAAAGTCTCGAAACGTTTTATTGACCCGTGATATTTTTAGCTCGCATCCCCAATTTTTGTTTAGTACGTTCTTCCAAGAAAAGAGTGAACGAAAAGTGCGACGTTTACGGGGTTGGATAAAAGACAAAGTTTTATAACTGATGGACCATCGGTGAATTCCGCAATTCGGTCTTTACGGTCAAGCGGGCGCGAAGGATAGGTATATGGGAGGGAGGAGAGTAAAGGAGAGCGAGAGAAAGGATCATCGGGAAATGAAGGTCCTCCTCGTCCCTTCCGTTCGATCGAATTTCTTTAAAGCGATTCTCTACTCCGCGCGACACTTTGTCAAACAAACCTCTTCTCTCTCGTGCAATAACGTCCGGAGAATGCGATTTTCCCTGGGTAAAGAAACAAAATCTATAATACAATATATCGAAACGAGAGGGGGCTCGTGCTTCCCCTACGGAAATAGAACGTAGCGAGACGATGTGACTATTACATTGGGATAAAGATCGTTTATATTACAAGCTTGAATATCGAGGGATCGTAACTTCGAACGAGTATCGGATTAATGGGGATGAAGAAAAAAGAGATATCAAGTAGTGAGGAACAACGCGTCGAGAGTAAGAGTGTGAAGTTGGCTGGAAAGTTGAGGGGTGAAAAATTCTACCCTTAAGCCGAGAACGTAGACATTGCCCCAGATACAGAGCCAGCGAGCTAGCGAGCGAGCGAACGAGACAGGGAGAGAGGGAGAGAGAGAGACAACTAGCTACACGGTTCGATGGCGTTAGTTAGGGGTCGTGGCGTTCGCATGCGAGTTTTCACCCGGCAAAAGTGTGCGGGCCAGCCGCGAGGGTGATTAACGCGGTTAATTTGTTGCAATTTGACCCGTGCGAGCATTCGTCCCTCCTACCACCCGGTGGCTCTTGGTACAGGCTAGTTGCAGGATAGCCCGACACAAGCATTATCCAGCGACGCGACCTTTGCCGGAGGTAACTGGCGCAGGAGCGTTATAACCGGAGCGAAAACCATCCCCCGTTGGCTCCCAACGGTTCCGTCTCTTCCATCGTGACCACCGCTGGTACTACCCCTCAGCCCCTCTGCCCTTCGTCAGCCTCCCTCCCAACCCCCCAGCTACCCTCTGGGCTATATCCAAGCTATGGGTATAGAGAAGCGCTGCAATGCTCTCTACCTCTCTCGCAGCCTCCGTATAAATTATTTACGAGATGTAATTGTAATTCCCGTGTCGGACGCGAATATCGCGCCCGTTCCTCTCCTTCCTCCGCTCACTTCTCTCTTCCTGCCTCGTCTCGTACCATCCTCGCTTCGCGCTCTCTCTCTCTCTCTCTCTCCTCTCTCTCTTTTTTTACTCTCACTCTCGTTTCTCCCTCCGTTTCAAAAGACGTCAGTTAGACAGAGGGAGATAGAGTAAAGAGAAAATATGCGACGCGGGTTGTAACAGGGGCTGAATGGCGAAAGGTGGGGTGGTTCGCGATGAATAAACGCGTCGATTCGACTCGACGGCTCAATTTTCGACCGTGCACAAAACAGCTTTTGCAGTAACACGCGTCCGTTCGCCGTTGGCGTTTTCGTGCCGGTGCGAAATTCCCTTCCCCATTTATATATCGTATGCTTGTTCCATTAGCGCTTCATGAGATTATCAAGTCATTTGTTGCACACGCATATATAAAGAATGTTGCGCGAAGCGATGGATCGACCTAACAAAATATTCAACTCCCGGCGATTCTCGTATCGTCAATGGTCATGAACCGTTCCGAACAACATCGGCATAGATCGTTTTCGTTTCGGGGATCCAATTACGTCGCGCACGACGCGATTGCCTCGTACGTTACGCAAGTTACGTATCGATTGAAAAAGCTACCGTTTCGAATTGAGAATTTTTAGCTTCCGCTCCATCCTTCCCTCCTCATCAATCGCTCGTACGATAAACCAAAATGGATTTTCGATACACGAGAATCAAATTCAACGAATACGAATAATTCTTGTGTAAATGGAAATTGTTTTTTGTTTTTGTTTTATGTTTCTTTCTTTCGTGGCAGTCGGTGCCAATCATCGTTTCGTTCCCGATGAATATTTGCGTTGCTAGCGTAGGTTCTCGGTCGCGGTGAAAATATATGTTATTGCCTATACATAACAGCCGCTACCCCCCCTCCCCCCCCCCCCCCCCTCTCGTACAGGCGCATATACGTACGACGATCTTAACTCAGCGTCGTTGCATTATCGCGGCGTCGCAACGCGCGTACAACATCCCCACGAGCGAGAGCAATGCGACGCCACCCTCATCCCCCTCCCCCACATACACACACACCTACCCCAGCCATTGCTGCCATTGTTCGATGATTTACGTACGGCGGAATTACCCGTAGCTCCGCGCGGGTTCGAAACCTTCGTGTTGATTTCGATCGTTCGCCCACGAGCCACGCGAGAGAACGAGAGAGAAGAAGAGAAAGAGGAACAAAGAGAGAGAGAGAGAGAGAGAGTACAACCCTCTGGCAAACGCCAGCGGATAGGAAAAGTGGCAGACCCGTTGGTGTTGCAACCCCCCTAGACGCAATCACCGAACGCACGCCTCTTTTTTTCCTTCACGCCGGTATTAATAAAAATGACATAAATCCGGGACGTAACGTTCGTTCGAAACCACGAAGAAACATTGCTGCCACGCTTGGGTCTCGCCCTTCTACCCCTCCGAGCATTCTGTAAATTACCGAAGGCCACCGTTTTATTTTTTTTTTTTGCGTTTTTCTGTCGTTGCACACGACACGAAACTTAACGCCCTCGTTTCGGATATCACGTAAAATTTCCTGTCTACGCGCGAGCATTATGCATGCACGTCGCGATATCGGCCACTTATTCCAGTTTTTTTTTGTTTTTGTTTTATCCGGGTCTCGATTCTTTCTATTAAAGCTTCTCTTTTTTTTCCCTCGTTCGCACCGTGTCTACGATGAACGGGGACACGAAACTGAGACACGATAAGTAACTATAGAATCGTGGAATAATTAATTCGTTCTAATTATTCGATGTCGAAATCGATAAGAGAGGTGGTTGAACGTAGCGTATTTTACGAAATGTATAAATCGATAACGAACGGATACGAGCTGAGAAGTAAGATACGGTGGAGTGCTCCTCGTGAGTTACAGCGAGACGAGAAGTAGGTGGATGAAAATAGAATTTTGATAGAAACCCTCAGGGGTGGTCAAATTTCTACCCCACGAATCTTCGAAACTCCCAGTATCGAAGACAATTCTGGCTTTAAAATGGCTTTGAATCCAGATTGTTACGTTCCATTTTACAGTTCCAGGCCTCTTCTCAATATCTTTCACCCTTGAATAAATACAATTCTCGTTATTACCATGGTAGGATTGTAACTAGAAACACACATATATGTGTCTTGTATATGCGATACCTACCTACTGTTACATCCCGGATGATGGTGAAGGCATGTCTGGTCGAGGGTAGTGAATACTAAGGAAAGAGAGAGAGAGAGACAGAAAGCCTCACCAGGCGAGATAAGCAGCGAAGTGTTCCCAAAGGTGCCGTCTTAACCCAATTTCAACGGTGTCGGAACTAACGTAAGAGAGAAGCTTGCACCCTCGTCGGGGTAGTGTCTCGATGTTATGCAACGTTTTGGCCGTTGGTACTCGAGATCCGAGTTATAACTGTAAGAGAGATGTGTCGGAAGGTTGGAGAAGAACGAGGGGGGGGGGGGGGGGGATATATAACGGTGTTGTTAAACACGTATATACATCCATGAGGCTGAGGGGAAAAGAGACAGAGATAGAGAATGGTCGGTAGTGCTCGAGCGTAGCAGAAGGTGGAGGCAGACCGCGAGCCTGGTACTCAAAGAGCTCGCGAGAGAACACTTGGGCCAGGTTGCCGCTTGATGCACACACACAGACATATATATATATGTGTGTGTATAAAGCTCGTTTCGCTATAGAACACTATAACCAGTCTCGCAGTCTATGCGCGGGGGAGGTGGTTATACTCTCCACTATCGCCTGCCCGGCTCTTCGTGGCTTTACGGCGCGGTCATGAATCAGCCATGGTTAGCCACTTGATTATACGGAGCATACTGTCTGTGCACAACCCTGTCTCCACACCCCGTTTCGCGATCCTTCCTCCAGCTACGAACAACCATACCGAAGCGTCGGACAGACGGACTCCTACGTATGGCGTGACGTATATATGCGATACTGGTACTACGTATAAAGTATACGTAGTACCAGCTCCAGTTGCCCAATCATCCCTCGTACACCAGCCTCGAACTATTCCCACTTTAATCAACGCTACGCCTCGTTGGAAAATTCGCTTTTTTTTGGACCTTGGGCGAATGTATGAGTAGGTAGGAGAGAGAAACGCGTCTGTGTATAGGAATAGGGAAAATAGTGGTAGGTCGTAAGTTTCGAGTGCCCCGAAGGCAGAATTTTTGTATCGTCCTGCGACGATGCTTTCTTTGCGAGATAACGTGTATTCACCCTACGGCATCACCACCACTCCTCTTGCTCCTTCTTCTTCACGACAACGGGAGACGATGCTCTTAGCCTCCCTTATCGTTTACTCGTAGCTGCAGACTCGCTCGATTCTCCTCCCCCGCTTTTATCCTGTCCTCGTTGTTACAACGCGAAGGGTCGCGTGTGTCGTACAGGATGTGTTGAGAGGGGGATGGTTTTGTCGTGATTCCTTCGTTGCTCGTGAAACGATCGATTCCACGATATATGTCCGCGTAACCGACGTAATATCATATGCGAAACTTCGCGTATGAATAAACTTCCCACTGGCTAAAGATCCAATTATATTTTCATTCCGGGTAAATAAAGATCTTGTTTTTCCTAGGAAAAACAGGTTTCTCCTCCCACCTTGTATATCTTTCGAGTTAAAGCAACGTAGGAGAAATTGTGTAGGTTTTCTGGCGTATGGTAGTAACGGGGTAGCCGTATGGTGGTATGGAAAGTAGAGGTAGAAGGCCAGGAAGATTGAAGAGAATCGGCCCGGAGCCAATCCCGCGTGGCACGGCAAGTACATCGTATTGTAAAATAACAATAGTTTAACAAAGTTTGTACCGTTGGCTGGCTGGCTACGGTCTCTCGTGAGGTGAGAGTAGCGGTGAGGGGTCGAGGGATGGAGTAGCGGATAGCTTGTGCACATCGCTAAGCGTGATATAAGGAAACGAGGCATTATTAGGCAGTTATGGGTCCCCGTTGGAACATCGGTGCGTACAACCCTGTGTTGGACTACGTGTATATCCGAGTCTCGGGTGATAGTCGTAGTGGTTGGTCGGGCCGGCGGAGAAGGAGGAGATAGGTAGGGGGTGGGAAAAGGGGCTAACGTGTGGCTGGGAGATCTCGTGCCCAACGACCTGGCTATGCTAATAACCGGAGAGAGGATCGGAGTGGTTTTCCCGTACACAGAATCGCACTCGCATTACCAACTTTAACCTCGGAATAATTTGACTATTAGAGCTTTCGAAATGCCACGCGAAACTTGTACCGACGCCCCGTCGTTGGTTCTCTCCATCTTGACGACCGGGTTGCTTTTAAAACGTAAGACGGCTACCAGGCAAAAGGAAAAAGAAACAATGACTGAAATATCGAAAACTTTTTAGGAATAAGGGTGAATCGCTTCTAGGGATAGCGACCTCGACCAGAGGGGAGAGATGAAATGCGCGAATGGGGTGAGTCTGCAAAGTTAGTCGCGAGTCGGTGACAATTTTACAGGAAACGGCCGAATGACAGTGATCATTCGTTGCCACAGGGTTGAAATCCACCATGGGCAGCGAGTCGTTGATGCATCCTCGGTTGTTATAGTTCCTCCTACCCTTAGACCCCTCCCATCCCTTCCCATCCGCGTGTCCAAAGACCGGAACTTGGATCAATAGGGACGTTTGCGATCGGAAATTGTCACTTCCGGCGAGCTAATGCTCTTCCGTCGAAGATAACGCTCGGGCCACGTCACTTCCGACACATTTGCCTTGGCGCGGAACATTCACGACGTTCGGGCACCAACTCCCCCGGTTACACATCCTCACCCTCGCGCTCTCTCTCTCCCTCTCTCAGCCAAACGCTTCTATATACGTTGATGTGTTTGTCGAGCTGTCAGAAGAGCTATATACACATCACTTCGCTTTCACCCATACTTACATATGCCCCGGGTTACAAAGCACGCGCCTACGTTTCCAGCACATGTCATATGTCCCAGGTACGATGTCCGACAGTTGGGATGGCGAGGTAGATGATCCAATGCCTGGTCAACTTTATCGGTAAATGTTACGACACACTAACACGAGCGCGTTTCCTCCGTACGAGACTCGACACCGTAACAGGAAATGTGATAGGTCCCTGCTCGAACCACCATTCAACCCCCATATAGGTACGCTCCGGTTTATCAAGCGTATATCGGCGTAAAATCGTTCCTGTACCCCAAACCCTACGCTCTCTCTCTCTCTCTCTCTCTCTCTCTCTCTCTCTCTCTCTCTCTCTCTCTCTCTCTCTCTCTCTCTCTCTGCCTGTCTCTCTCTCTCTCTCTCTCTCTCTCTCTTTCTCTCTCTCTCTCTCACACACACACACACACACACATTACCCGCGTCGATTCGAATCGCGAAATTTTTCCAGTAAACGAAAGAAATCCACGTGAATTTTTAAACTAATGAGAAAACGCGGGTTGAAAAAAGAAATGGAAAGAGGGTAAAGCAAAAAAAAATAGAAAAAGAAATACGTATTGCATATAGTTGCAAGCATCGCTTATGAAATTCGAGAATTCGTTGGGCTTTCACGAGACCGTTCAAACGTTCGTTTTATAAAAGCCAAGCCCTAGGGGCGTCGAGAGGTAAGCCCACTCGACACGGAGACCCCCTCTCTCCAAACCCCAACCCTCTTCGTCGTTGTCGCGAAGGGTTTTTCAAACGTTTATGCATACTCGTTTTCACCACTGTCGCTCGCACATCGGTAGTTATTTTAATTATAGCAAAGGGCACTCTCGAAGTATACCCACTTCGCGTTTTATACGTCCACCAATATATATGTGTATATATATATATATACATTGGCATATGTACGCATATTAAACGAGAATTCGATAACAGCGTCGACCGATAACGGTGCTGAGTGTAGGCAGAAAAAAAAACAAGAAAAATAAAAGGAAACCAAACTAAAACCTCATAGTACGATTGCGATATGAACTCGATTAAAATGGAGTAATGAAGCGATCCTTTGGGCTAGGGAGAGCCAGGATATAATAAGAACTACGTATTTTTAGGAAAACGTTGTGGAACGATCCAAGGGGAGAAACGCAGAGAAAAAATGCAATAAAATAAAAATATACATTATACATATATATAACTATACATATAAATGTATAGATATATATTATGGTGGAAGGACATTCAGAAGCGTTCAGCTGTAGTATAACACGGGGGCAAGAACGTACGTCACGTTAGATTCGTAGTTTTCATGCAATTTGCATTCCAGCTGCGCACCACCACATTCCCCTCGTGCACCCTCCACGTCCCCATCTCCTCTGGCACCTCCTTCGTGAACCACGAGAAACCCGGTCCTTCCCCCTCTTGCCCCCCTTTATACGGTCGTGGTCGGTAATTCGTTACAACACGTACGGACCTGGCCGCTAATGAGGGTAGAGAACGAACTGCTACTAACGAACGGTTAATGCCCGTGCTCGCGCGCACCTCGCGGCTCATGCTTCGCTCCTCACGCCTTGTACTACGTGTATATGTATATATATGTATATATAACTGGCAAACACGTGAAATGAAAAAGGGGGAAACATACTAGGTAGGAGCTTTTCTCGAGGAAGCCACCACCTTCAACCCAAAACTCACTCTTACGCGAACCGAAATCGCGCTAACGTACACCAAAGCTCGCTCTCGGTCCGATGGTTTCTTATTTTATTTTTCTTATTGCGTTTTTATGTTTTTGTTTTTTTTTTGTTTTCTCGTTGTTTGTTTTTTCGTCTGTTTTTATTTTATTATATTTTAGTTTTTCTTTTCTCTCGCGCAGCTTTACGACTCCCCCGGGGCATAGCTTTTTCGTATATATTGTTGCGGGTTTCTCGCGGTCGAGACTCGAAGAGCAACGAACGTAAAAACCGGCCGGTGACTTAATGCACGCGTTACGTACACGTGTACGAGCGTTTAAAACGCTTCTAGGCTCGCGGAGATTCCGCGGAGTTATTTTTTAACGCCGAGCGTTACCCGGTGAAATTCGTTCGGTGGTTCGACCTCGAGGTGACCTTTGTTTTTACTTTCTCGAGTATTAGTGTACGATGTTTCGTTTCTTCTTTTTTTAATACGACATTTCCCGTCTTTCTCTTTCATTGCCTTGTTATTTTTTAAATGTCAATCCCGATTCAAAGCTGCTCGTGACGTTTCAACTTTCGATAATTAATAATACGTCGTACGGATCGAGCGGGGATTATTCTCGTAGACTTGGTATTTACCTTACCTTGGAGGATATTATTTATGGGTGAGATTGAAAGGACGGAGCGGACGACGAGATTTTAGAGCCCCGGATACAAAACGTAACGCTTGACTCTCACGGACGCCTCGTTATTTCCACCGCCACGTCTGACATTTCCATTTTCCAGCCGAGCTCCGGTCGGTTTGTTGCCGCGCAACCCACCCTTGTACCTATATATTGCTACGGGGGAAGGGGATAAATGCCACGTGCGTAAAAATGCTAAAAACTGAAGCTTGCTGGGGTGCCAGGGGTTTGGAGGGGGTTGCATTGCTACGTGACCGCGTAATCACCACACGTACGGACAGTTACGCTAGTTGTTACGCATTTATAGGCTAATATTTGCATATTTCCCGGTACGATCCATGGACCACGACGAAATGAAAAAAAAAAAAAAAAAAAAACAGAAATGTCAAAAAATACCATCGAAGCATTCGAATCGTTCGTCGTTACGTTTGCTCGTTTTACACCGAGATCACCCTCGTCGTTAATTCGTTTTCTCGTCTTTCTAATTTCTATCGAAATTTCGCCACGATTGTCTGATGGAGATGACAATCAGTCTTCTCAAAAACGTACATAATTTTTCAAATATTAACCCGGGGTAAAGTGCGAGCTTTGGTTCCAAAACAATGCGCGATATTTACTGGAACATTTTGTTGATTTTTCATTGATGCGTTTTCGGGTTTTTTGTGACGATCGAGCGAGTGGAGAATACATGGACCGATAGCTAACCCCGAGAGCGAGGGAGAGTGTAAGAGAGAACGTGAGAGGGAGAGAGAAAGAGAGGGTGGTAACGCGTGCCACCTCGTTGCACACGCGACCCTCTCGTTTATCGCGCATATATATATACGCGAGCCTTCCGCAGCCCACGTGCTGCAGCACTTCGGGAATTCCTCGCATTTCCTACATCTCGACTATTCCCTTTCTATCCCGGGTAGGTTACCCCCCTCCCTCTCCACTCACGGTTCTGCCTGTATAGCCACAAGCGGGGTAGAGTACCCACGGGCCGCGAGAGTCACCGAGCGACACGAGCGAGCGGAAGCGTGAAGGCGAACGTTTGTACACGTTTGTATGTTGAAATGTGTTGGTATGTGTGTGTATGTCTGCCTGTGTGTGTCTGTGTGTGTGTGCACCGGCTGGGCAAACCAACCGACCGCGAATATATATATCCCGCGACACGCTACGCTGCTTTGAACAAAAAATCTCGTTTAATGAGAAAAAAAATTTACCAACGGCGAAAAGAAAGAAAGAAAGAGACAAAGAGGGGGGGGGGGGGGGGGGGAAAGAAGGAACGAAATGAAACGAACCGTTTTTCGACCCGATACGTAACGAACCCGCCAACGTGGAATTCAACGAGCCTCGGGCTCTCGCAGCGCGACAGTCCGTACTGCCAGATTTGGGAATCACTACCTTTCTATAATTGCCTACCTTTGGAAATAAAAAACATAAAAGCGATACAATAAAACTACACTCAAACGACACTCCTGAAATAGAGTGTTCCGTTGAATGATTTTTCAAGCACTATGGATCACGCGTGATCGAGTTATGATAATTTGTAAGTTCGAAGCGACGATTGTGATTTTCGTGTTGTATGGAAAATTTCTGATTAAAATATGTCCTTTTACATTCATTTTTGAGAAAGAAATTCCTTCCCCTGGAGCCTTTTTTAGTTCTTCCCTTCAGATCGAAAAATTGCAGTTTTCAAACTTCCCCATGGCCATAAAACTTGAGCTACCCAGATAATCTTACCTAGTTAATTTTGCATCAGACGAACGCAAACGTAAAATCAGTTCCTCAAAATGTTGACTTTTCAGTTTTTCATGGAAGTCCCTTGAAGTGGTGTCACATCCTCTTGAACCATTTTCGTTCCAGTTTCCATTTCCAGACTTGTATACTTGAGTCAGAAACAGCTTTACTTCTAACAGCTACCCCTTCTAAACATTTTCGTAATGAACAATCTTGCTTCCACCATCCCTTAACCATGTAAGCTCCGACCATTTGCCATTGGACCAAACCCCTAGTAATTCCACCAAAGCGTTCCTCTAATTATTTCCATCATCATCGACGGGTAATAATTCGTCTATTTTCTTGCAACGAGACCTAGCTGGAGCCCCGCGTCCATGTGTTATTTGGCCAGTCAGATATTTCGCCAAAGTCCAACGTCCATAGAATCTCGTACGGCAATATGTTTTCCCAAAGTGTGTACCCAGAGGCAAGTTGGTGCCCTCGCTTTTAGCTCGGCTCCGTACACACAGGCCACCCACGTTATCACAACGGGTGTACCTAGCCTTGAATCGTAGAGACACATGCAGCATGAATGTCCAGTGATGTTCTCTCTATCTGTCGACCTGTATACGTGTACAATACTCGTTCTTGTGTATATATACAGGTACATACGATATCGTATGGAAACCGTTGGTTCGTAGTCCTCGCAGCAATTTAACATCCTTCGGTATATACAGACATTCGGTGCTGGTATAACCTGGGTTCGTGCCACGTCTCTGTATCCGTGTAGTACGAGGCCAGCTGGTTCATAGAATTTCGTACTCGGCTTGGACAGAAACGGATGCTGGATACGGGCGATATGTATAGAACATCAGGCCCGATAGTGAGTGCGTAATACCAACTACTCCGGAGACATCGGTGTGAGCGAATGCTCCGACAGGACAACGTCCTGTCGAACGTTCTCTCATTTGATATATCTACATATCTATATATATCTAAATATATGTATATATGTATATATATCTATATGTATATATAGATATATATCTATATATGCGTGAATGAAAGCAGACGTTGTCAGGTTGATGTTGCAACGTCCAGCGCGCTTACTTTGTCGAGGAGAGAGGGAGAGAGAGAGCAGGTATTGCTTGCGAGAAGGGTTGGTGTAAGCTCGATACGTGCTGCACGTGTGTCGTTGATGGGGTTGAAAGGAGGAGAGCAGCGGTTAACCCATCTGTTGGAACGTGAATAGAGACTCGTACGAAGGTAAAGCTACCATGATGTCGGACACCGCGCGAGAGAGGTCCAAGAAGACGAAAAAGGGTTGGAGATGCGGCTTGAGATCCGTGCTGCCTCCACCGATGCGAGACTTTCGAGTGGCCTGTGGCTAGTTTTCTCTCCCTCTCTCTTTCTCTCTCTTGCTCTCATCAGCGTGTCGATGTTTCTGACTCTTCTCCTCCTCCTCCTCCTCCTCTTCTTCTTCTTCTTCTTCGTCATTCAGCGGTCGCTCTTCTGTCTATTTTCCTTTCCTTTCTTACCCAAGGTGGTTAATCAACTCCGAACAAACCACGTAAACTCCGCTGGATGTTGCAACGTGCTGGATTTACGAGAATGAGCGGGATATTCGATGTACGCCAGTCAAAGAACAAAGGTGTATACTCAATCTCAGTCGGCGAAATGTGGATGAGATAAAAGAGGTCAGTTCGATGGTCTCGGGGATTGAGGGTAGAAACAAACAAAAAAAAAACTGAGAGCAAAAAGAGACGTAAAACTAGGTGTAGAAAATGTATGAGAGAGTTAGAGAGAAGAGATCCAGAGGGTGAAAAATCCCGGTGAGAAGAGTGACCTCTGTTTTATATTCCAAAGTGGTAGAGCTGATGCAAGACCTATTCCTCCCTTGTTTCTTCTGTTTTCCGTACTTCTTATTTTTCTTCTCTCTCTCTCTCTCTCTGTTTCTCGAGCATCTTACCACCCTTGCTCTATTTCATTTTATCCCATCGTTTCCGCCTTCTTCGCGATTTCCGTCTATTACTTCGGACAATCCCCTGGTATAACACGCGTCTCTTTTCCGTTCCACTTCTCCCTCTGGACCACGAGGTACTTCCGCCTCTTTTACCTCTCGATCTTCCACAAAATTTCTTCATCGTCTGGGGCATATTTCGTCTTGTAGCTAGAAGGATTGTACGAAATGTAACATTTTGTTCTCGCACCAGGACGAACATCCGGATACGTAAAACGATATGGGCAAACGGGCTTGTGCTCGATCGGACAGAATCGCTGGCGAACGCGAAAAAATCCTTGAGAAGCGTATCGGATTCGTGCCTCCAGGACTTAGGAAGGGGAATCTGGGGATGGTGGGTAGACAGGGAACGAGGTGGGGACCATGACCTCGTGATATTTTCGTAAAAATCTCTGACTATAAAAATATGCGACATGGGACCGTTGGTGAGGGGTTGTGCAGTGTCCGGGTCGGGGCTTATAAAAGCTATATATACATATATATATATCGTTGGATGGATGTGTACGCGGCATTATTTCCGGGAATGTAGAATGTCCACGTAGAAGCAAACTCCGCGGTGGCATGAAATTTAACGTCCAAAGAGAGAAAATGTCGGCGGTTCCTCCGTTCCTCGAATAGCTCCGGGAAAACCTGCGGAGGGAGGAAGTTGTTTGCCGGGAGTCGCTCTCTCCACGGTGAGCTCTAATGCCACAGCCTGTTTATATATTATATCTGCCGACGGCAACGGGAGGGAAACGCAAACCTTCCTACCCTCGGTCGCTCGGGTGGAGGGAAGGAGTACGACGACGACGACGACGACGACGACGTTGGTGGTAGTGGTGGTCGAGGTAGAGGGTAGAGAGGAGAGGGGTTTGTGATATTATAAAAGTGTGTAAGGCTCTTTGAATCCTCGAACAATTAGCGAAGTTGGCCGCGAGAGGCCAAACAGTTTAAATCTAATAACATAGCCTGAATCCATTCTCTTTCGTTTTTTTTTTGTTAATTCTTTGTTTCTGTTTTCCTTCTTTTTCATTTCGTTTCTTTCTTTTATAATCTTTCTCTCTCTCTCTTTCCCTCTTGCTCGCTTCTCATCAGACGTTACTTTCCGCTCGTCGAGGTTCGCTCCGCCGCGTATCCCTTTATTTATTTTGACTCCTTTCCCTCTCTTTCTCTCTTTCTCTCGTTCACTCTAATACCTTGTCTATTTTATCCACGAGACCAAGGAGGGAAAGCGAAAGCGGAGGAGAAAGAGGAAGAGACAGAGAGAGAGAGAGAGAAGAGAGAGAGAGAGAGAGAGAGATTATGCGTCGGGCTACGCTCTCAACGACGACGTACCAAAGAGGAAAATTGTCGAGCGAGCGCAGACTTAACGCTACCAACGCGACGCTCGCTCTCTCGTTCGTCTCCTCTCTCGCCTACGGCTCGACCGGATAATTATTTCATTATTCCGAGTAATTACTCGTGGAAGCCTCTGTCTCCGGGATCGTAGCGCTACGGGCTTCGCGCGTATATTAGCAGACCGCCATCTCATGGCACCCTCTCCATCTCCTCTCCCTCCCTCCCTCTCTCTCTCTCTCTCCCTTTGACTCGGTATCCCAATATACGCTATGATTTCATGGAAATACGACAAGTCTTTAATGAAATGTTAACATTGAGATTTAAACGTGATGCAAATAAGAGACTGGACCGAATAACAAATTACAGCGAAAATTAAGAATAATATAGCGAGAAGGGCGCGTGCGACCGGTGTAAATGGAACGAGAGGCACAACGACGGAACAAACATTCATTAATCAGGAGTGCTACCATCCCGATGCCAGATATATTTCGATTTATTCTCGGATTAAGAGTTCGTGTTATTCGGAGAAACATTTCGACTGGGTTTGCTAGGAAAACACGATACAGCGAGGCGGACGAAGCGTAGCGGCTTAGAAGTCGGATTTGGTAAATTCTTTTTTATTATTTAAAAAAAAAATACCGTTAGTCCCTTTTTGCCATAATTTTCTATGTACTGATCAAATTTTAATGCAATCGGTTGCTAAGTATCTTGAAAAATACGATTCGCATTTTCGAACTGCTCATTGTCTGCAACACCAACTTTCATTACAAATTTAAAAACATAAACATGAAATATCGATGTCCCTTTGTCGATGGTACGCGTTTGTACGCGAAAAACACGATTTAAAAAATGTTGTTTTTAATTTTTTGTTCTCTTCTCATTTTCCTATTGTACAGAAAAGCTTTGACAATGTCATTAACATTAAATTTCATAAATCACGAAGAGAAAAGAAGGGATATTATAATATCACAACGGATAAACAGCGAGCGAAAAGCTGCGGTTTTAGTCGAACCGTGAAACGAGATGAGATAAAAGTCGGAAAGAGGAGAAAGCATCGCAAATACGAGAGCGACAGAGGGTGCGAGAGAGAGAGAGAGAAAGAGAGAGAGAGAGGAGAGAGAGAGAGAGAGAGAGAGAGAGATGTGGAGAGAATGCGTTGTATTTGCATGTCACCGTGAGAGTACGAGCGTGGATTTATTCGAACATTCGTGTTTCTCTACAGTTCGAGGATTAGAGGCAGGGGTAGGAAAGGTACAGGGGGTGGTAAAGCGAGGGAGAGAAAGGGGGTGGGGGGTAGAGGGGATACGGTACACCGGTATTTGACGCTGAACTATATATGGTGAAAGCTTCGAATAAACACTCGCGGCCGACGCTTTTTTACTGAGCTTTCTCTCTCTCCCTCTCTCTCACACTCTCTTCCCCTTGTTCTCTCTGCCATCAGAACATTGCTTATACCGCAACCACGATTCTCTTTAACCACTGCCACGATCGGCTTGCGCATGAATATTGAAACGCTCGAGTCCGAACGTAAGTACGAAAAAAAAAAGAAACAGAAACAAAAATATAAAACGTGCCTTTACCCCACTGTCGCGATAGCAGATGAAAAAGCTCAGAATCCCACATTCGTGGATTATCATCGACGAAATGAAAAAGAGAGTCGACGCCGAGGGATTATGAAAATAATAATTCGAAAACTTTTCGTGCGGCTTTCGTTTTACGTCCCCGAGCTTGGACGGTTATGAATTTATGAAGGAAAGCTCTTTGCCTATAGTTTCTATGGAAAATAACATCGAACCAGTATGGACGTAGCTGGACGTTAAATTTTGTGACATTTGCCTAATTCATCGATGTTTATCAGGCTGGCGAAAGAGCATTTCGAATTTTGTAGTAGCTCGATATATCTAGCAATTCGCGTATAGGAAAACGCGATTACTTTTTGGAAAAGTCGATATATCGCTCGGTCTCGAATCGACAGAGCACAATTCTCTCCTTCGGATCTCGTGGCTTTCTCGGTAACTCGGCAAAATGACAGGCGTGACGGTAATTAACGTTAGTCTGTGTGCACTTCGGTCCGTGACACGAGCCACTTCAAAAGATGTTTACGCCGCGAGGATGCTTTAATCGAGTTGAAGAGACGACTCTACGGCAAGAGTAACCCAATTAAGCGGGTCCCTTTTCCAAGCAAGACCGCGCGACGGTTTGCATGAGATGAGACTGAGAGAGAGAGAGAGAGGGAGAGAGAGAAGACGAGTAAGAAAGTCGGCATGAGCTCGTAGACCTCAGACATACGCGCTAATTCACCCGGAGATGATTCCCGCCCTCGTACTTTACTAAAACGTCGACTAACTTCCATTTTAACAAACGCAATGAAAATAAAAACGAACTAGAACTCACGAAACTTTCGCCAAACAAGAAAACTCGCGTTCCATCAATGAATCAAAATAATTCCAAAAAAAAAACACTTACTTCTCACTTATTTGCGAATATTTTTCCAACAATGCCCGTATACACAAAGAAGACAACAAAAAAACTCGTTTCGTTTTTTCTCATAGAAACAAAGTTGACTCGATGAGAGGAAGCAAAAAAGAGAATACTTTGTTGGTTGAAATAAAGCTCCGCGCGAAAGAACCCGCAGCAAAGAAGCGGCGTTAGAGAATGCGAGGGAAAGAGAGAAAGAGAGATTTGTGGGAACGTTAATTCGCATCGAGGCCGCAATCGCGAGTGGCGTATAAAGACAGGGGCCCACTCTCTCTCTCTCTCTTCCTCTCGCGGCTGAGGATCAACGGCGGAGTGTGCCTCTTGCGATAAGAGTCGACGGGATATAGGAAAAAGAAAAAGGACGAAAAAAAAGATGTTTCTTCCCACAGCAAAGTCCGGGAAAAGAAGCACGAGTTTCGTTGTTCCTATCGCTTTCTCGCTGTTTTTTCCTCTCTCTTTCTCTCTCCCTTTCTCTCTTTCCCTCGAACCAGTAGGAGGGTCGTCGTCGACAGGTTAGTTTCAGGGGTACGTGTAAACCCCCTTGCGCTCACGAGAAAATCCTATCTTTTCTCGTGCCTCATTCGTGCTCTAATAATGTAGGTTTACTCGGGTCGGTCTCGCTTTATATATATATATATATATATGTTTCTCTCACTGCGTTCTTAACCGTCATGAGGACCACCTAATCTCTCGACATCTCGCGAAATGGGAAAATAATGTCGACCCCGTGCCGTCCCAAGGGAGAGAATTTCTCGTAATTACTATATAAAAAAAAATACAAGAAGAAAATGGCGCAGGATTGACTTAAGGTCTGGGGAAGACGAGGGTGGCGGAGAAGTAAGGGATGTTGCGAAATAAGGGGAAAAAATGATTATACGTATGTATATAAAGGGAGCGAGAGGGTGAGTGCATTTCATAGCGGGTCGTAGTCTTTTTCTTGTACTTTTGCCATCAGCACCCTCGACCACCATCACCGTCCGACCTCTCCTTTTCATTGCCCCCTCCGCGTCTGAAAAACGCACGGTCCACAAGCCCTCTTTCTCTCTCTCCTCCTCTCACTTGGCTCGAGCTATCTCGTAATTTCTCTCCGCTGCACGTGGACGATTTGTAGCGCTCTCACGGGAGTTATGAGCAATAAAGTATGCACTCGTGCAATTTCCACGCCGTTTCGGGGCTCCGGGAGCGACGATAAATGAATAATTAATCAATCTTACCTTCCGCAAGAGAGCGGGGGCGGGATTTGTAATTTGACGGTCGAAAAAGGAAAGAAAAAACGGAAACGATAAAAACAAACAAAAAAACCTCGAGGAAGATGCGATTTGTACGTGAACGCGAAACGAATCCGAACGTATCGTTGATTCGATTAAAAAGCGCAACGATGAATTGTTGCCGCGTCCCGACTCGTAGTGATAAACATTTTGTTACACGACGCAAATCCGTTGTTTTACGATCGAAAATTAATCAACGAATATTCGGAACGTTGAACAATTGGACGATTCTCGATGAGAAACTTCAATGATTAAACGAGATAAGAAATAAAAAGAGAAAAATGAAAATCTTCTATCTCTCACGAGCGCGTATCGCTCAGGGCCATTTTCCTTTCCGGAAGGAAGAAAGAGCATAGACAGGGAGAAGGAGGGATTGAAGTTTGGATTATAATTCAACGGAATCACGCATTATGAATGTTGCCGGGTACGCCTCTCTTTATTAACACTGCAAAATCCGCAAGCTCCAGTTCTGAAAAGGCTGAATAGATTCTCCTGCCTGATTAAACATAGCCGCGTTTCAAAGCTCAAACTTATCTCTCTTATACCAACGAGTAGAGAAAGAAAAATAAAACGAAAAAAAAAAACAAAAAAAAAACAAGATAAAAATATCCCCGAACAAAAAAATACAGTCTCATCTGCCGAAATGCGCCGGCACGATGATGAATTGATAAATATAACACCGATGAAAAGCTCTCGCACGTTGCTAATTTTCTCGACGTACAAACAAAAACAAAAACAAAAAAAGAAAAAGTTTTTTTCTAAAAGAAGATTCTCTTTGATCAGACTTCGTAAATAATTGAGAAAACGTTTGGATTACTACGTGAATGTAGCAATAAGCCCCGGAAGTATCGTTCCAAATTTTGCGACGCGGATTTTCCCTCGTCCGTCCGGAAGTAATCAAAATCTTGGTTTTGACCAAAGAGTGCTTATTCCCAACCTCCGTCTCCCCTCCCTTCTCCTCCTTGCCCGAATCACCTCGTTCGCATAACTCGCGAATCAAAAGACAGAGGTCATTGGGGGCTTCATTACGGACCCGAAGCTCAGACGTTAATTAAGCGGGGCAAACGTACGAAAGCTGGCCCGTGAGACTCTCGCTTCCCTGGTCCCTTCCTGCCGTGGAGTAGCGCACGATACTCGGTTCTACGTAGTCGAACTGGGTAAAACCATCGGCCTCGGTGTGTAGCCCACGTTCGCGAACCACCCCCCCGACCGTGCTTCCAGTCATAAAGTATAATATATGAGCCGATCGTGACTCGACTTCCGAAAGCCGAGATATCTAACCGGAAACGCGACTGATGTTTCTTCCTTCTTGATCCACCGACCTCGGGGATACGAGCTTCTAGCAGGCCTGTAAATAAATAACGCGACTCTCAACTTCCAATCTTCAGCTTGTTTATCCCAAGATTACGCTATATTCTAACTGTTCATCGATTTGGAAAAGAGTTTGGAACTGTATTATCGAATTTGGGAATGATATTGAATCGAAGGTGAAGAGAACATTTTACGAACGATTATTTGCTGCCTGCATCATTGATAAATCCTGATTCTACGAAGAGTCGAGGGCGAGAGAGAGAAAAGCAGGGGGTGAGCAATAACAGGGGGTGGAATGTTGAGAAAGGTCACTAAAGTCTCTCGCGCGCCAGCGCTGCAAGAATTTTATCGACCTGAATGCTGATGCAGTGGAACAAGGTTGAAGAAAAGCGAGCAAGAGCGCGAGAGGGACGACAGGCTGAGAGAGGGAGAGAGAGAAGGGCGGGAGAGCTTACGCGCGATTGAAAGCTCGCCATGAAACGACTTGGGAAGTCTTGATATTATATGCATTATGTATTCGCTCGACGGGCTTGCGGGTTGACTTCCATCCCACATGCCAACACTCTTCGTTGGTCGTGGAAGAGGTCATATACCGCGGCACGCGATCAGTGACGCAGCACTCATCGCGTGGCGCCACACAGCGGCCTTCTTCGACCTTACGACACGACCCGTTACGATTTCCTCGTGTATAACATCTCGACTATAAACGTGAGACTCGTTCTCGATTCTTTAAAAACTGATTTGAAGACACTCGTGACAAAGTGGCCGGGTGAGAAGGATTTGAGAGGAACGTTTTTGTGACCAAATTTGGTGAAAAAATCACGAGAATTTGAGTATATTACGTTTTTCGTTGATCTTACCAAACGCTATAGAAAAACGAGTCGAGTTCGAACCAGTGGGTAAAAGCAAACATCGTTGACTCGTAAATTATTCACGAGCTTGATAAACTTCAAAGGGTAAACCTACGCGTGTATATGTTTACACAGAAAATTGCAAAAAAAAAAAAGAAAAATAGCGTTTGACGAAAAACCACTTCTCTACTCTCGTGAAATCCCAGGCGATTCTCCACTTCACCGGATATTTCCTAAGGGTGTGAGGAGGGTTGTTTTCTTCCCAGTGGCAAAAATTGTCTCCAATCTCGCCGAAAACTATCGATGGCAGAAATTCATTCGAATATTCAAACAACCAAGGGTCTCTTCTTTTTTTTCATCCCTTTCCCCCAATATCGATAGCGACCACCCTCGATGAGAGTTTCCCAATTTCCAATGTGATTTTCTCCGCCTCATTTGCTCCCTATCTCTTTCTCTTTATCTCTCACCATCGCATATTCGCAAGTTCTCTCGACGCTTCTCACAATTCGGTATGATTGATGGACAAATTCCGCGTGAAAGTGACGGCTCTCGACCGGACGTCCCGGGAACACTATTTGATTATTCGACCTGACTACGATGCCACGTGCGTACTCGTTCGCGCAACGCGTCGTTTTCACCCACATCCAAAATATCTCATCTCACCGACTCGTATAATTTCCAAAATTCTCCCCTCCCGTCTGTCCAACGTTACATTAATCAACCCTCCTGCATATCCAGAAAAATAATCTTGACGTAGTTGCAAACCCCACCCCTCGTCCTACCGAAGTTATAAATTTTCATTTAACCGTCGCGCAGTCGAGGGACGTAGAATTTCTTGTCGTTCCTAGATTTGTCGAGGTTTTGCAAGAGGAACGAGGGGGTGAAGAAAAAAGAACAAAGAAAACGAAGAAGGCATCGCGGGTAGGATGGAACGTGAGGCTGGAACTCGCGACGTGCCAAGGTGTGGTACGACATGTGCGCTCTGGAGAATTCACCCGCTACGCGAGAACCACTTTCTCGTCTGAGCACTTTTCCCTATTTGTTCGTTTTCGTTCTTTTTTTCTTTCTTTCACATTTTTTGTTTGTTTGTTCGTTCTTCTTTTTTCCCCTCCTGTTTCCAGTTAGCCTCAAACATTCATACAAAGAGCCCACTTGTTTAACTCGGCACGTATGCCTGTACGTCCCTGCGGCACGTGATCTATGCACCTCATTCTCTCTCTCGCCCTCTCTCGCCCTCTCTCTCTCTCTCTCTCTCTCTTGTATTTCTCTTTTGCCAAACCGAGCGAATTTCTATTGATAAGATTGAAAGGGGAGCTTTATTCCCGATTCGTGCTTTGCCGCTTCTTCCCGTCGATATATAGTTTGGTCCTCGACTGGCTTCTCCCACTTTTACCTACAACTGCGTGCTCGCCATGCATATAACCAACGATATAAAACCAAACCCCTCTCTATCGAAATCGAGTGTAGAGACTCTTTGATGGAAAATATAAGCGGTCGGGTCGCTTTTCAAACGATTCGACTCCCATGCTTCATTCAATATCGCAATGGGGAAAACCGATTTATACGAATATAGAGGAAAGGTGACTAAGGGGCCTTGTTGAAAGTCGTTCCTCGTCGTCTTAAAGCCAAGCCCAATGTGACACTCGCGCACTTGAGAGTCGATTCATTAGCATCGAGATTGACTGTAGACAGCTGTAATTAAGACGACGAATCTATTGGCTTTTGGCCTCACTCGGATTTCGGCGCGAACAAAGAGATACACACGCGGATATATATGTATATGGATTCTCCAACCATATACGGAGAAATGCTCAAGGGTGGGAGGGTAGGAGCGCTTATTTGCATGTAATTGATCGGGGAACCTTCTCACCTGACTAACTGTAACTACCAGCCTCGCCCGACTACTCATCCACCGCGCGCCACTCCTTTGTCAACCGACCTGCATCGTACACGCGCTATATATATTCCTAGAAAGGGGTTAATTCGCCTTTCGATTCTCTCCTTCGGGTTTCCATCGTTTCTTCTTGCCAATTTGCTCAACCCCCACCTGTTAGCTCGACTCCGGATATTAATCAACCCGATCAACTTCCCCCTCTCTAGTTCCCTCTCTCTCTCTCTCTCTCGATTGGTCTGAAAGAAAATAAGGGCGAAAGGGATAAAGGGATGCTGCTTTTTTTCTTCACAAAGCTGCAATGACGACTTTGTGACGCCGTCTGCGCGATTCACAGTTCTACCTTCGGGCTATCCAGGCCTGTTTGCTTCCCACTTTTTGTTCCTACTCTTCGACTTCTTTTTCTTCTTCTTCTTTTTTTTTTGTTCACTCGCATCCCTCTCGTCTACCTCGCTCTCGGCTTTGTCTCACTTGCAATCGGCCGTACCACGCTTTTATACGGGAATTTCCTCTTTTCACTTCAGTTGTACACGCTACACCCCGCGCAGGCTAGTGTTCTTTCTCTCTTAACTTTTCTCTTTACCTCATCATTGCGGCTTGTTGGGTGGCCTTTGGATTCATGAATAAGTAAAGCTCGAGCATAGCCTCGAGGCTCGATTCTCGTATGTCGGAGCTTCCTCTCTCCATCCTCCCCTCCCTTGTCGCCAACTCCGCTCTCTTTTACGCGGACGTAAAAGATGTCAATTTCACTCTGCGCGTTGTTTTCGTCAACAAAAAAGAAATGGATCTTCAAGGGGCGATAAAGGTGACCCTGATAAAAGTAATATTTCGAATTGTGCAATCAATTATCCATTCGCTCTTCAACCCTCGTAAAAAATTCGAAAATTTTCGAAGTTTCGATAACGTCAAACGTAGCGAAAAGAAATGAAGACTGCGAGTGACGGAAGGACGAGCAGAGTTTTATTAAAAATTGTGTCCAGTGTGGTCGTCGTCAACGCGGTTACAATATAAATTACACCAATCCCTCCTGTACCTGCCGTTCATAAACGCGATGGACCTGCGCGCATGCGTTATCTCGCACCGGGCAAATCATCAGAGATAAGCGAATCAAGAGAGAGCTCTAGGCTTGATTAGAAGCTACAACGCGACAGTCCAAATTATTGCACGTTCATCAAAACGTACGTGTGACCAAAGCTAGCTACGTGCTGAAACGTAACGACGACGTATATCCGTATAATCCTCGGAAGCTTCTCCTCGACATTGAACCCGTGAGCTCAGAACGGAAACATCGATGTACGTCACACGTGGATGACTTTTTTCGCCGCAGAGATTGCGATCGCCGTGACGAAAACAACCCCGGGGGTTGCAACCCCCGGATGTCGCGAGACACGTAAAATTGCGCATAAGGTCGGACCGTCTGTCTAGGATCGATCCTCTCAACCTTGATATTTACTGACCTTCTCAATATTTCACGACTTTCAACCTTTTTGCACCCTTATTTAGGAGATATTTTCTTCCCTACGACATTAACAGTCTCGCAAGGATGAAACGCGTTACGATACGACTAACGGCAGCTTCGAGCTGGAATTGTCCAATTTGTTGGCCGTGGCTCGTTGACGACCGTGAGAAGAATGAATGTCACGGGTGGAATTAAGGGTTGACGGATGTGGATTCTCGTCTGGACCTAGGATGCACACGCAAAAATACGTTGAAATATTCAGAGGGCTGGGCGTAATGAAGGTATGTTTAATAAATGAGCGCTTAGCTACCCTGGTGATATCGCGCAGCGGTGGCCGCGCATGATTGTCCCGCTGGTGGCAGCGTTCCTGTACACTCAGGAACATTATATACACCTTGACACCAAACTGGCGTTTCAACCGAGCCCCGCCTCGCACCGTTTCGTGATCTCTTTGTGCGCGTTGACTATACGACGTTAAGCCTCTTGTATGTTCCATCCCCCTTCACCACCGACCTAAGCCCACCACGCGTGTATTGAAATGACACGGTATGAATCAACACGTTCGTTAAGCCGGATTTACCCCAGGATTCCACAAGAGGATGATTGACTGTTAATCAGGCACTTTCCACGAATCGCAATTTTCTTCAATATTTCAAAATGTTTTCTCTCTGTTTATACAAAACTCTCGGAAAATTATTACAAATAATCGCTACAGTTTTCATGTTTTCCATATATTTTCAAACATAGCGAGATAAATTTTTCCGATATCGAAAACTTTATAAATAATGTTCTTTCGAAACGCGAAGTGAGTGACGTCGTCATCGAGGAAACGTTGAATATCGCCAGGCCGGAAAGGGAAGGGATGGAACAGAAAAAACTAAAAAAAAAAGGAAAATCGTACTTTTCCATCGAGGAAATGAGAGCAGTGGGCCGTGAGAGGCTAAAAGCATCGCCGATAAAAATATCGATCCGAATTTTTTATCCGCAAAGCGTCCCGGAAGCTGAACAGCGTGAAAAAAATTAGAAAAACCCGTGGAAAACCCCGTAGCTCGGCTGGTGATACTTGCGGATTTCTCGTGCCACTCGTATTTTCGTTCCACTTTTTCTATTTTAATCTTTTCTTTTTTTTCACCGACTTTTCATTCTACCTCGTTCGTTTCGTACACTTCTCCGTCACTCTTTGCAACCCACCGTTCGCGCAAACACCTCGACGACTATCGTTTCCGTGTGGTCCTCGAACATGCGACGGCTCGAGCTTTCCATTTGTTCCCCTGGAACAGAAGGATCCATTAAACGACATTTTTTATTCAACGCAGCCTTGGATTAAATCTTTTTATTTTATCTGTTCCCACGCCTCTTCAAAGACGACGTTGGGCATAATCGAGTGTTCCACCCGCGTTCTATTTCCAACCGATTTCGGCCGCGATTTCATTTTTAGTCGGTGTGACGTCGGTAATTGGCGGTCGAATCGTTAAAATAATACTAAGTTGATGGAACGAAATATGGACGAAAGTTTTCGAGGATATGGTACGGCCAATTTTCGTGCTACGGGATTATCCCTGTCGCGGATCGCGACACCGCGCTCATCGAATCTGGCACGGGAGGATAGTGGACTAGGAGATGGAGAAGGGGGATGGAGAAATTGGCGACAAAATCTCTCTGGGTTCGGTTGAACGAGAGAGAGAGAGGGATTGAAAAGAAGAGAGAGAGAGAGAATGAGTGGAGCCCGAGGGCTCGAACGACATCGGATATGTATGACATCGAGCTATCGATAGATTTCGGATTCGAGCCGGAGATTTATCGAATCGCCCGATCGTGCCTGATCGCTGGAATCCCTCGAGTCTTCGGCATGTATATCGCAACCCTCCCTTCCTCTCTTTGCCTCGAACCCTTTCTCTCGCCAGAACTTCATGGAGCTCGATCTGTGTATCGTTCCCCTCTCCCCCTTCAAGCCATACACCCTTGTACGAGTACAAAATCAACCGATATGCAAAACTACCCCCGGAACAGAAAATCGTCACCACGTACTGAAAAACAAAAAAAAAAGTCGAAAGAAATACGGTCTCGACACTGTCGAGTTTTCCATCAGGGTACGGAAGGTGAAGATTTACGTTCTTCGACGTAAGAGCTTGCACCCCTTTGACACCGATCGTACAAGAAAAATTCACGAATTTGAACAGATTTATCACGAGATCAAAAAAATCCGAATTAATTCATTCTCTTGTAGATTTTATTGATGAAAACAGGAGAAAAAAGTGTACGAAGAAAGTTCGAAGCGAACGTGAGGTGAGGAAACTGGGGGAAGAAGAACAACGTAGTTAGGCCAACCCGTGTCGCAAACGACTTTTCGTTGCCAGGGTTATATAACGGTGACACGCCATAAAACTCCCTCGGTCAATTTGGATAGGTCGGGACGGCAAACGACTTTAACCCTTCTACCCCCTCTCTCTCCCTCTCTCTCTCTTGCCACATGTACCTACATAGAGTTGGCCCCCGAACGACGAGGTGGTTTCTGGAAGAGCCAAGAAATACGATCACCAGAGCGAGGTCGTCTTGGCAGTGGCATGGTTATATATATCCGATAAACAGGGAGACCGCATCCTATCTGGAAAGAGGGGAAGTTTGAGAGGGCGGGGGAGGTTTGGGTTGAATCGAGGGATGGTGCGAGCTTCGTACGTACTTGATGGCAAACAGAGGACGAGTGGTCGAGGCGCCGGTCTGAGGAAAACCTTCCACACGTTCCCTCAAGCCTTGCCTATACATCGTCGTAGATTACTAGGGCCAGTTGGGGGTTGGTAGTGGTAGCGGGTAGATATATATACGTAGGCGCAGTGTGCGTGCCAGGGGGACATGAACTCTCACTGGGTGAGTTATGGCCCGGTACTTTGACACCGTCGAACTGCCGGCTTGGCAAAGAGCACGAGCGTGGGGGAGGTTGTGTGAGAGAGAGCTTTCACGATCCTTCCCAAGCTTCTGGCTTTGTAAGAAGCGCTTCCCTCTCTCTCTCTCTCTCGCACATCTCACCCAACTTCGACCTCATATACGCCTCTACCATCGTTTTCTTTCGTCCCGTATTTTCGTTTTTCTCCGACACCTCCTCTTGGCTTGTCCGTCCAGCCCTCGACGTAAAAATATACACCCTTCGGCACTCAGGTATGAGAATTTTTTTTCCCTAAATCACAATGCTTCCCGAATCTACCGCAAGAGCTAATAAATCGTGTAGGCGTCGTTGTAAGTAGAGTTCGACGAGAAAGTGTAAGAGGAGAAAAAAGAAGGTACCATTCGGGTGGGAATCTTTCTGCTGGGTCTTCTATGGAAGGCGCGACTCCTCGAGCTGTCTTCGAGCCAAGGTGTAAGAGGGTTGCAAGTTGTTGTCGAGGGTGAGACGGCTACATGTATGGAGAGGTGAAAAAGCTGATAGGGAGGCTGTTCGTTGCTTGTATACCTTGAATATTGGTGCCATGGCGCAGAGACGAAAGAAAAAACCGGGGATGGCACGAGATAGGGGGCGGAGGGTTGAAAACAAGACCGTGTGCCAGTGTGATTTATATTCATAACTTTAATGCGCGAACCAACGTGCAGTCACGTTGCCGAGGCCGTCATTCCTCTCTCTCTCTCTCTCTCTCACTCTCGTTCTACATCCACGTTTTGTTATGCGCGTACTACGAGAGCTTTCCTTCTATCGAGCCTTGCAAAAAACAAACCACCCCTCTCGCACCCCTCCAGTCTCTTTTTCTCCGTACGGTTTGCAAACGAATCTTCTCTCGACTCTCAAATTTTCGTTTCCTTTCCCCCTTGGTACGATACGTCCGACGTATTAACTTGGCCAAAAAGTAATTGCGTTTTTTGCGCAATTATTTTTTGGCCACCCTCAATAACGTAGGAATTCCATTCCTCCTGGCTTCTCGTGCTCGGGCAAAAAAATCCGATGTTTTGATTGGACTCAATGGCGGATCGTAAACAAAAAATTCAATTCAATGGAAGAGGTGAATTAGCTTTGGTAAAAAAAAAATTCAACCTCCCAGTTTTAACTAGCTTTTCTCTGATTCCAACCCTCTCTCCCCGTTTTTCGCCGAGTAAACGAATAGACGAACGCGAATGAAGTTTTCACGTGGATATGTATATAATCCGGATGGCAGGTGGCAGTTGTAAAGGCGAACGAATCCTTGCGGAGCCTCGATCGTGGCAAAAGCTAGACCCGGAACACGATTATGTCAGACGCATAAAATCTTTATACCCCCCTGAAATCGCGAACGACGTAAAGAGAGACGCTCGGGGAATAGCGAGTCGTTGCCACATAACTCGCGGTATAAAGCGTCACGCTTAATTATCCCCCGAAGCTACCAGCAAAAACGATTTTACCCCTAGAGGTTGCGTCGATTCTCAAATATTGTGCTTGTCTCGTAATTTTCCAAAATTTCCTCGGACACGTTTAATTTTTTTGTTAACTCGATCGTTAAGTAACTCGCTCGCTACGAACGAATCGAGTTTAAAATTCATCGGTCGCTTCGATCTCGAACTTCTCTCCGAGTCTCGATTCGCGAGTCAAAAACGTCAACCCCCGTTAGATCTCTCCCCTTGTTACCCTCTCGACTCTTTCTCTCACTTTTTCTTTAATTCTCGTCTTTTTGCTATTTTTCAAAGAGTTCCTCATGGACGGTTCTTTTTTGTCGATTTTTTTTTCTATTTGCTCGTCTACGCGATCTCGACGCTAGTGTGCGACGTACCGAGAGGCGCATGCCACGCTCCAATGCAAATAGACCGGGGGGTTGAACTTGACTAAAACTTCAATATACTGCGAAAGAAGTAGGCAAGGGTTCGTGGGAAGAAAAGAGGGACGAAGTGGGAGAGGGAAAAGTGAGAGAGAGAGGCGATACGCGGGGTTAGGGGAAACTCCCCTTTAAGCTTACAAACTCAGTCTAACTCTTCGCCAAACTATCGAATTGATTTTAATATCAACTTTGTTCCTGCCTAGTCTCGAATATTCCAGCCGCATGGCTGATACGGTGTTCCGGGTGAGCTTGCACCCGTGCCACCCTGCAGACACTGTACCTACCCCGTCGTGCAAGAAAATGTTCTTTTCAAATTTTTCCTTGAAAACGTGCACTCTCTCATTCCTTGACGTTCCTTCTTTTTTTTTTCTTTTTACTTTGAGAAAAATAAACATTTTTCTTCCCCCTACTGAGCTTTAAAAACAATTTTCAAGATTTTCGAAAATGATGAGGAACGTCGAATTACAAATCGTTTTGTAAAATGTCTTTACGCGTGAATTATTACGAGAATTTTGATTAAATTAAAACATGTAAAGTAATGGACGGTGAATTAATGTTTTTGCAAATTTTTGCAACGATGTCTCTTTACTGAAAAGATCTGCAAGATTTGGAAAAGAGACAGATTACTCGTGTCTCACGGAATCGCAGACATCCGCGCGCGAGTGGATTTACCAGCGGCTTTCGCGACCGGGCGATGGTAGTTGTGAGTGGAAACACAAGTTTTGATTAGTTGCCCGAGAAATTGACGAGAAAGCGGTTTCGAGGTGCAACCCCCCTCCCCCCTTTCTACCCTTACCCTCCGTCCTCTTTCGTTCCGCGCGCATTGCCGCTCGGCGAATAGTTAATTCCCGAGTGAGCCGCGCGGTCGTCACGCGAAATTCGCTTACTTTCCGCTTTTGCCGAAGTGAAGCCCAAAACCACCCCCGTAGGGCTATCCCTCTCTCTCTCTCTCTCTCTCTCTCTCTCTCTCTTTCCTCGCAATTCTCACACTGCCGGTCTCCAAACATTCTCTCGTGAATATATGGTACGAAAGAGAGCGCGAGAGATTGAGCGAGGGCGGGAGAGAAAGAGCGAGAGAGAGAGAGAGGTGAAGCAACGGCAATTAGGAAGATTGCGGTCTGGTGAAATAAACGTGTAAAATAACAATTATTGTTGCACGAGAAAGCAATGAAAATCGTGAGCGTCGTAAGGGTGAGCGGTGTATCGTTGTTTCCCATTATTGGACTTTGTCTCACGAGAGGGAAAGTAAACGAGATTGGACTCAACGTTTATGGGGCAATTTCATTATAGTGAAAATATTCGAACTAAACAACGTTTATTTACAAATCTCGTATTTCATTTTTATTTTTCCTCGAATCCCTAAAATCCACCCCCGTTCAATAATCATTACCCATTACTTCCCTCCAATCGACGAAACATTATCATAATTCGCATCGTGGTTTCCCAAACTGGGAATTTATTATCCAACCCTCCTATGCAGCCCCTAAACCCCGCTCCGCCTGAAAAACAAAAAATCAAAATCAAAAGTGAAAAGACGGATGTGTATATGGGCAAAAGGAGAGAGTCTAATACGAGCCCTGTCAAAGAGATATCACGAGTATACTTGCGGCAGGTGGCCGCGAGACGCGCGACTCGCGTCAAGGGTGGTACGTCTTGAGGTGGGTCCCCGGGAGAAGTAGGGGAGAGGGGGATGATTTTGACGCCGGGGCCTAGACAAACGTTCGCGCAATGGCAAAGACGCAGAGACGCTCCCGCGAGAACGTTGACAGGGCCGGTGTCACACGGAGACGCCGTTAAGAGAAGGAGAACAGGTTTGTGGAGAGGTGGGGAGGAGGGGAGGAGACGAAACGGGGATGCGCCTGGCGCGTTATCCAACGACGACGCTTACGATCTCACCCCTTTTCTTTTCTCCAACCCTCTTCGCTCGTCCCTCAAGAGCTTTCCACTCTAATACATAGGCTCGCGAAAGAGAAGAAACGAGAGAGCAAGCAAGAGGGAGAGAGAACAAGTGACAGAGGGATGAGGGCTAGTGGAGGGTGGGGATAGTACGAAGGAAGAGGGTACGTGTCTCTCGACTCGACGAAGCTCTATACCTCGGCTCTCACGTAACTTTCCCCAAGACAAATTGCTGTTGCAAACTATTTAAACTTCATTTAAATATCAAATTATGTGAGGACTCTAGGAGTGGTGTCGGCGTCGGAACAGCCACTCACGACGAGCCTCTGGCTCTTCCCTATCGGCGCATCTATCCATCCCTCCCTCTGTCCTCCGCCCTTTCCTCATCCCACAAAACTCACTCGATTATACACGGATACGTATCTACGCGTTTACAAACGATTTTTTTAGTTTTTAAAATCTTTTTTACACAAAATCATCCCTTATTAATCGTGGAGGTGATTTCAACTGTGGAAATTTCGTGGATTTTCATTTACGTATACGAAATTTAAGGGTAGAACGAGAAGAAGAAAAAAAAGAAAATATCGCGAAGATAGATAGGAGGAGTGGAACGATGGGTGCGAGACCGTGCCTCGAGCGTCGAGCGATGAAATCGATCTTAGGGGTGGTAATATGGCGAAGAGTAATCTCGCTCTGCCGGGAAAACGGACGAGAAGAGTGGTGCGTTTCTCTCACCGCGTTGAATCGTTGAAAAGGCAAGTAATGAGTGCCTCGGTAAAGCACCACGTCCGAGGTAGGCAGAAGCGATGTTCACCGAGGGTTGATGGGAAGGGAGGAGAGGGATGTCGGGCTGGTAGGGATGGTATAGGTGGCATTTCGAAATCGTGGCACGCGCCACTAACTCGATGTATTCAAATCACAGCGTAGCCGCATCAGAGCCAGCGAGGAAGAGAAATAGTTTTAGCAGCACCCCACCATCCCTCCTCCACACCCCTTCGCCCGATCCTCGCTCCACTCTCTTTCACTCTCCGCAATCCTTTTTGCACTGTGTACTTGCATTTCACCCACGCCACACCCTTTTTCAATCCGTAACTATCCATCCAGAATATATGCGACTCGTTTATTTGTTTCTCCTTCCCCATTTACACCCCCCCATTGCCATATTTTCGAAGTCCCTTACGAAACGGCACAAAAAAACAATAGATAGAATACATCGTTTCATTTTTTTTTCTAGAACGTAAAAAGGATTTATGTACGTACAAATTGTTTTTTTTCTTCTCGTAATATTGTAAGAGAGGGTTGACTTTTTCGGGTGTATGTATATATATAATAAAGCTCGATAGGCCAAGTTCGCAAAATCTTGTACAGGAAACAAAGTTTTGCGGTCGGACTTTGGCCTCGAGAGTTTGAGGTTGCGAACTGGTGCGCCGCAAGAGGTATATACTATTTACCGTAGTCAAAAGGGGATGCGAAGCGCTGGGGGGAAGGGGGTGGAGGCTCGGAGAGAAGGCAAGGGTAGTATAGTATTATCGCGTTCTTAGGAGAAAGCCCGAGCGATCTTATCCTAACCGGAGAGGCCGCAGTGTTAATTTAAAGATAAGGGTGGTATCGCGAGAGAGTGCGAGAGTATCGGGGAGAGAGGGAGAGGGAGAGAATGAGAGAGAACGAGAGATAAAATAAGCGAAATGCGAAAGAGAGGAGGACAAGGGTAGGCAGGGATGAAAGTTAGCCGCGCGAGAAAAGAGAGAAAATTCACCGCTTATACCTTCTATATACTTTCACCGCTGGCGAGAGGAGTTTTCCGCAAGGACCAAAAAGTTTTCGCGTTGCCTCTCGGAATTAGACTGCTTGCCGGGCGGCACGCTCTGCCCTTTTCCAAATAAAGGTACACGCCTCGCTTTTCTCTGTCTCCCCATCCCCTCTTCATTCTTTATCAACTAACTTTTCACGCGGAGAGCGCGCCCTCTCTTTTTTTTCTCCCCATCCTCAAAGCCACCCTCCAATATCTGGCCCATTTTCTCTCGCTCCTCTTTCCATACCTTTCGCGAAAAAATCCGAACGAGAAATTACGACGTGTGTTACCCCCGATGTGGTTTATCGCGGGGAGAAAATGAAGATAAAAAAAGGCGACGAAATATCGGTACTTGTTTTCTTTTCACCGATCTTGGCGATTATACGAGTCGAAGGAAGAAGTAGGAGATGAAAAAAGGAAACAAAAATACAACCAGGAGAGAAAAATAAAGAAAATAGTACGAGGGAACAGCTGATGCAAATATGTAAGCGGAAATGTGAGAGAGATGGTGGGGAGGGAGGATGGGTTGAGGGTGCTTTGAGTATTTGCATGTAGGTAGGTCGATATCGCGAGGAAACAAATTTTTCTGAAAGTACCTTCACCCTCGGGCTTTTCGCTGGGAGGGTAACGAGAGAGAGGAGAGAAAAGAAGGTGAGCGACAGAGAGAGAGGTCAACATCGTAGCATCGTGACCTAGGAATCCGTTAAGGGGGATGAGAGCGGGTGGTAGACTCACGGACTGCTGCCACGCTGCTCCATCGTTCTCAAACGACCCCCGGCCAGCTCTCTCTTCGTACATTCGCCCACACCCACCGACGCCAAGCCGATTTGCATGCGAGATTGCGCTAGAGACGCGCGCTCTTCCGCACGGCACCTTGATCGCTTCAACTTCCCCTCTATCTTTCGAATCAGCCCGTGCTACCTCCCTCTCATTCTTCTTCTTCTTCTTCTGCTTCTTCTTCTTCTTCGTCTACCTCGCCACTCTCGTTTCGACGAGGCAAAAGACGCCTACACGTACGTATCCCATATTATACCCCTTTGCAAAACTTGACATTTGTTTCCTGACCGGAGAATTGGTACGAACGTTGGAGATCCTAGTCAGAGGGAAGATTTGGAAACACGTTTTTGTTCTCAATTTTTTAAGAACGAATTAAAAATGACAATTTGCATCTGAAATACTCCATGAAATGTGAAAAGCAAGACTTGACATGTGTTTCCTGACCGAAGAATTGGTACGAACGTTGAAGATCCTAGCCAGAGGGAAGATTTGGGAACACGTTTTTGTTTTCAATATTTTAAGAACGAATTAAAAATGACAATTTGCATCTGAAATAATCCATGAAATATGAAAAGCAAGACTTGACATTTATTTCCTAAATAGAGGGAAGATTTGCCAACACGTTTTTGTTTTCAATTTGAAAAAGAAAATATGAAAAGCAAGAAACGAAGTTCTTTCCTAGAAGGATTTCCTGTTTTCATGACCTTGTCGAGCGAATAATCGCTTTTTCACGCTTCGAACGTCCCACGAGTGTGAGATGTTCTCTCGCACTACCGCTTCCGATTTCACGCTCCTCTCTCTCTCTCTCTCCATCAACCCCCTGCGCGCGAGCGATCCTCGTATAACACACGTTAATCCGACGTAACATCAGCCCAGCGCCGGTTAGTCCACCCACGAGAAGCTCGGCCTCCGGATTAGATTTGATTACCACGTTGAGAACTGTGTTCCGAGCAGAGGTCCTACCGTGTCTGTATCCATCGTATATCCCTTTGGAATTACATCGTGCCGGTGCAATGTGTTTCGCGTCGAGAACATCAACCGCTGTGTGATGCGATGTAGCCCGCGTAGATGAGCACATACGTATATATAGAACAATTCCACCACGAACCACGAGATCCATCGAGCCAACGATTAACGTTGAATCATGCAAAATTATCCATCATTATGAATCAAAAAAACAAGCTTTGTGCCATTTTTCTCAAGAGTTGCATAAAAAACGCAATTACTTTTTGGCCAGGTCTATAAAACGATTTTGATGAATTTTGATAAAATGGAGAAACATTGATTCGTCGTTCGAGTGTCCTCTTTCTTACTTCTCTTCTTTTTAGTACGATTTTGCGATGAATGAATATAAAACCGAGTGGAATGCTCTTTCGTAAATATATATGTACGTACGTATAGAGATAGGATTACCATGAAGCTTTCGAAGCGATGCTACGTCGCTCGATATCAAGATATGGCCAACGGTATGGACGGATATATTCAGATTTATTCGATTTAGCCCGGAACAACAGATATATAGACAATATAGAGTCATGGCTCAGGCTGTGTAGGCATCTTGGAATCGGAATCTTGGAAGCCCCAAGTGGTGCCCGTTGTCGCAGCCAAGAGAGACAGAGAGAGTTTCAGTCTCGCTCGCCACCGGCAAAAACAAAGTATCGGAATCGGAGATGGGGGCTGAGGGTGGCACGGCTGCAGATGCCACGAGCATAACAACCCTCTGAGCTCTGCTCTCGTCCACCCCTCGCTCTCTGCTTCTATCTTATTTCTCGAGACGAAACGGTCCTTTTATGAAAAGCTCAGACGCCAGCAAAGTGTCTGAGTGTTATACGGATTTTAGGGATCGTATATTCCCGTTATATTATTATTTTTTTTTCAAATTCGATTTAACGTTTGACCTCTAGTTCGTGACCTTACCCCACCGGGTCAATTATTATTTGGATAAAAACTACACTTGTATTACACTGGCCAAAAAGTAATTGCGTTTTTACCGCGCATTACTTTTTGGCCATGCCCATAAAATTAATAAATCTTTAATAATAAATGAAAAAAGAATATTTTCGTATAAGTTTCAATAGCTTCATGGTAAAATAACAATCGAGGAAATGGAGAGAGGGAGAGACTAAATTACGGTACATTGCGGTACGAAATAAATAATACGAGAAATTTTCACCATCGAGAGAATAATAATAACGGTGCAATTCGTATACGTATACGTACGTGTCATAAACGTAGGGAGATATCGCGTTAACTGTTACTCGCGTTATCGACACTAGCCGTCATCACCTCCGCTCTGACGTGACCGCCTGTAACTAACGAAATTGCGAGAACGTTTCACAAATCGTCGGCAATTTAAATACAAAAGCTTTGGAAAATTGGTGAGAGAGAGAGAGAGAGAGACAGAGGCAACGAATGGGACCTACAGTGCCAGCTTCGCGCCGATTATTTCATCGTTTAAACGGAATTGGATATATCTCCCTCGGTTATAGATCGAGATCACGCACACGCGGTGTATCCCTCGCATATTCGCGAGCTTAAAATCACATTCGCCGAGGTAACTTGATGAATATATATACGCGTATCGTAATAAAAAGTCGGGCGGGATGTTAAAGTTTCGTCGAGAAACAGTTTGATTATATATCGCACGTTCGTTCCGCGCATTGTCTATGCATGGAACGAGAGACTCGAGTCCCTCAAATTCGTCAAGATAACAACAAAAAGGTATTCCCTCCAGGTCGACCCTCCGTGCGATCGCGAATAGGGCCGCGAGCCAATTCGGTTAAATTTCGAGTTTAATAAACAGTCGTATCAGAATTCAGGGTGGAAGTGGGGGGGGGGGGATGAAGGGATGGTGAGCGGCACGAAGTTGTTATATACATAAAGTCAGAAGGGAGGAAGCCACGGAGTGAAGCCAAACGGGGTTAAACTTTATCCATAAACGTAACGATAACGTTTTTTAATTTCGTCAAAATTTAATTAGGGTGCCAACCAACCCCGATGGAACTTTGCACGAAGCCGAGCTTGGTTATTAATGCGCCTCATTCGTTCGGTGACGTGCTCGTGAAAAAATGCCAGAGAAAGAGAGAGAGAGAGAGGAAGAGAGAAAAAGAGAGAGAGAGAGAGGGGGAGAGAGAAAAAAACGAAGGGTCGAAGGAAAAAATTAGGAAAAGAGATGATGACAAGCGGGCAGCATCGCCATGGCGAGGCGAGAAGAAAAGGGATGGTAAGTCGGTAGCAAAATATTATACTCGATAGTTTCTCTCTCTCTCTCTCTCTCTCTCTCTCTCTCTCTCTCTCTCTCTCTCTCTCTCCTTCTCTCTCGTTCAAAATGAGGCAGAGTCTTTTCCCTCGAGAGTAATTCGTCCTCGTTCTCGGACATTTTTTCCACCCCCTGCGCGGCCATCCTTCCACTTCGTTCCCGAAAAGGGGCGATATAAAGGGAAGTGAAAAAAAAAGAAAGTTGCTAGTTTCCCTTCCATTCTTTTAAAACGCGGCCGACAACGAAAGGCTCTCACCACCCCCTTCTCGAAGTGAAACTCAAGGCGTTGTTTCTGTCGCTTCTCCCTTCTCTCTATCTTACACTCACACACCTTACTCCTTTTATTCCTCGTTCTCCACTTTTCCTGTCATCCTGTTCATGCACACAATTTTGCCCATCGTCAGGTTCCATGTCCAAGATGCATGTTTCACGAAGAACACCAACGTCCCTTAGACCCATATGTATATACGTATACTCCTCGATCCCTTCGCGTTCTTAAGAATTTGACGTATATAGGGGCTTAAATAACTGTACTATAGGAGAGTTGTTGAAGATGCCGGGCAAGGGCAAGGAGAACGAGCTAACGCGGTAGAGAGAGGCTTCCCTCCTTCGGAATGTCCTGCTTTAGTTCGAAAATGTCGGTCGACCTCGTATTCGAGTGTGAAATTCCATTCGCACGATCCTCTTGCCATAGACCGTAGCACCTCCTCTCGTAGTCTTACGAAGTGAGAGCGAGAGAGAGAGAGAGAGAGACAAAGATAGGAAGAGAGAGAGAAAGCTTCGCCGGTTCTGGATTCCACCAGACGGTTGCATTCTCCGTGAGAACATCAGCCCTCTCTCGATTCGTCCGCGCTCGCGTTCCGCCATTTCTACGAGAGAGGGATTTCAGTTTCGTAAGTAAGACACGCGGAGCACGGGACAATCGGGTAACGTCTCCTCGTTCTCCGAGCGATCCAACTTAACCGGCAAATACCGTGAGAGCTCACGGTTCGTTCGCTAATATGCCCAGTGTCTACCGCCACCGTCTCTAAACATTCTCCGAATTCTTCCAAAACTTACGTCTCTTACGATATCTCGATCTCTCTCTCCCTTTCTTTTAAACACCAGATCGACCTGAAACTGTTTTGTTTCGACGATGAAAGAAAAACAACAAAAATTCTTTATTTCCTCAAATAACTAAAGTTTGTCTTCAAGGTCGAAAGGTCAAATAATTGTAGAAAAGAGTCAGAATGTTTTTTTTGTCATACGTTGAGACTTATCCTGCTTTAACGATCAATTTAAATCCACGTTAGTTTCACAAATGCCATCGCCGTCTTATCATTGTCCCGTGGAATTGGACGAAAAATCGATTAATCCCATAACGCGCATCAATCATACGGGATATACACCCGAATGAAAGGATAAGAAAAAGCTAGACCATCGGGATAAAAGAGGCTGTTGGTAAATCGATAAGAGCGCGCTACACCGCGATTTTCATCGCGTCGTTCTCTCTTTCTCTCCTCTTCCTTCGATGTTCGTTAATGTGAAACTGATCGAGAGAAACGATATTCCCAGGTCAGCCGAGCTACAAGGAAGCGAGAGCACCTTCTGAGAAGCTCGGGAGAGCTTGTGGTATTTTCCGGCGAGTTCACCCCATTAAACATTTTTGCTATCTTACCGGGATCTATGAGAGGGTCGGAAACAGAAAAGGGGGTTGGAGCGAGACAGAGAGCGAGGCTTCAAGAGACCCGCGCTCAGAGTTACAGGCAACGCAAAGGGACGAGGGGTCGAGAGGGTCGATGGTACGATGCGCGGGGTGAGGTTGGTGGATAAAGCCGAGAAACAGAGGTCGCGAGGGGGTTGCCGTAGCCAGTCCCGCGTCGACACCTGTTGCTTTTCCAGCCGCTTTCCTCCTACTCCTGTCTCCTCGTCTCGCGCACACTCGACGTTACCCCTTACACCTCTCAACTCCTACAATACATATATATATATATATCTTTTGTACGTATATATTGTATACATATATACATAGCCATATAAATATATAAACATTGGCAAGAAATTCTCTTTCTTTTCCACACACTATCTACCTCACAGTTTTTTCTCATCTTATCCTTATCATCTCCGCTTTCAAAGTCGTACCACTCCGCGAGTCTCGTCCATGAACTGCTGCAATGTGCGCACCAATTTTCTCCGAGTGAAAAATCGTCGTGACGCAATCTTTTCGTGAAACTGGCAAAGTCTCAAAAACTTGTAGAACACCAATTTTATTTATTCATTGCCCCGTGCGTTTGATGACGATTTTAGGATGGATTATTCGAGAATTTTTCTCCTTTTTGAACGAGTGTGAAAAATTGATTTGTCGAGGATTGATAATGAGATGATTTTGATTAAAAACGTAAGATTCGTGAGATCGGTAGAATTGTTTTTGGGGGAGACTCCAATTTTATTTATCCATTGCCCCGTGCGTTTGATGACGATTTTGGGATTAATTATTCGAGAATTTTTCTCCTTTTTGATCGAGTGTGAAAAATTGATTTGACGAGAATTGATAATGGGATGAGTTTGATTAAAAACGTAAGATTCGTGAGATCGGTAGAATTGTTTTTGGGGGAGACACCAATTTTATTTATCCATTGCCTCGTGCGTTTGATGACGATTTTGGGGTGAATTATTCGAGAATTTTTCTTCTTTTTGATCGAGTGTGGAAAATTGATTTGACGAGGATTGATAAAATGGGATGAGTTTGATTAAAAACCTAAGATTTGTGAGCTCGGTAGAATTGTTTTTGGGGAGACACCAATTTTATTTATCCATTGCCCGGTGCGTTTGATGACGATTTTGAGATGAATTAGTCGACGTTTTTCTCCTTTTTGATCGAGTGTGAAAAATTGATTTGACGAGAATTGATAATGGGATGAGTTTGATTAAAAACGTAAGGTTCCTGAGATCAGTAAGATTGTTTTTTGGGGAGACTCCAATTTTATTTATCCATTGCCCCGTGCGTTTGATGACGATTTTGGGATGAATTATTCGAGAATTTTTCTTCTTTTTGATCGAGTGTGAAAAATTGATTTGACGAGGATTGACAATGAGATGAGTTTGATTAAAAACGTAAGATTCGTGAGATCGGTAGAATTGTTTTTGGGGAAGGACCTTTAGCTATGAACGAGGGGGAGAGTCGATCGTGTATGGAGAATAGTGTCTCTAATCGTATCGATATATCGAACACAATGTATAGAGGGAGAGAGAGAGAGAGGAAGACACGACCGAGATATCCGTTTGTGTAACACGTTGGTCGCCGAGTGAACGATGTACCTATCCCATCGAGCGACTCGGGCTATCTCCGTATTGCATTAGTCGACTGTACGACGCCCGTATGCCATCGTCTATATAACACTCTCCCTCGTTTCAATGGTTAAGCCACGTGCACTATTATTATCATCCACCCACGAATCATCGATCATGGAACCCTTTGGACCTCTCGCCCTCTCTCTCTCTCTCGCTCTCTCTCCTTGTCCCTGTCTCTCTCTCGCTGTCAAAATGATTGGTCGTTCGCTCGAGCGTTACCTGGCATCCCCCATATACAATCCTCTGTATCATGCTGCACACCCAACGTCCGCCTAATCGTGAACCACGTACATCGTTTTATCGACATGATGAAAATCGATCGCAATCTTCTTCGCAAGATTGCAGAATTTCCAAAGATATTTTCTCAATTATGATAATTCGATCAAAATTAATTGATCACCGTTCGATAATTTATTCTCTCATTTTCCTCGATAAGGAATTATTATCGAGGATGTAATTACGCTTAATTCGTGACTAGCGGAAAGAAAGCGGTTTGAGTAAGCGAAACGTCGACCACGTGTTGATTGTTTGTCACTCGGCCATATCGCGGCTCTTATCGTCCGGCGGTAAGAGCCACTACGAGGGTCCACACGCTATTATAGACGAGATGGTCATCAGCTGGTAACGAGGTTGAGATACGCGAGCTTTCTCGTGTCAAACATCGGACGCACACACTCGACGCTTTCTCGAAGAGATTCGCTCCCGTTGGACGAGAGTGTCAGAGAGATCCGGGGTACGAGATAAAGCAATGTCATCTCGAAGCTTTCACCTCGGTTCGTGAATCTCTGAAAACAGAGATAACAAATATTTACAACGAATTGTGCGAATTTTAATCGAACGATTGATTAATCAATTATAAATTATTCTCTCGTTAGTCCGAGTAATCAAACCTCTCAGTCCTCGCGTATCGAGACATCGATAAATCGATCTTTTTCCCCAAACCCAACTAACATTCCTCATAGTTAAATTTTCGTATCTATCGATTCGCGATAAAGACCTCTCGTTCATAGCTTTTTCTTCCATCTCGTTCTTCCTACAATGAGAGTGGCATGCAATGTTACGAAGCCGAAAAGAAAAGTTCGCGAGAAAGTCCAGTAGGGTATATAATCTAGAAAAGGTTCTCGCGTTCTTTCGAGACTCTCTCTCTCTCTCTCTCTCTGTTACAAACACCCACACATACACACACCCAGCTCGTAACTTGCTTTACTCGAATGTTTTCTGGGGTCTGAGCTCGCGCGCTTCCCGGCACCGGAAGCGACCAAGCGACTTGACTCGATGGTGAGGAGCAAAAGGAGTGGGAGTTGGCTGGTGCGGCATCAACGGGGGTAGTTCGAGAAGGGGTTGTTGGAGACGTAGAGAAAGCGAGCGTCGTGCAATGCATAGTGTCGGGGAGGGCTTTCGAAAGAAAAGACGGGACAAGGGGTCTCTCCTCCTCGCGTCCGAAAACTCTTCGGGTTGTTGGTGCGGGTATATAGTTGTGTCGAAGAAACGTGGAAGCGTTCCTGGAGGAACGTTGGCCCTCGGCCGCGTAGAGTTGCTCCGCGTGCAGCGAAGAGCTGCAAAAGCGGAAGAGGAAGAGGAAACGGAAGAGGAAGAGGAGTCACGGCTCGGCTATAAATACGACGCGCCACCTGCAGCTAACGTCCACCCGGAGAAGCAGACTGAGACTTGAGGGGGGTGAGGAGCTGAAGGGGAGAAGGAGGAGCGGGGGGGGGGGGAGGCATGTGAGAGAGAGAGTGAGAGAACGAGGGTCTTCTCTCGCGACCTACCGAGAGGTGCTGAGCCCTTTCGCAGACTGTATAGAAGGAGGAGACGACGACATGCGAGGGTTGCCCAGCGAGCCAACAGACAAACCAGAGACCGGTGGTGTTAGCAGCGTTTGCATCGGCCCACCTATACAACCGCCTAATGCCCCTGCATCGCCAGCTTTCACGTGTTCCCATCACAACACCACCCCTCCCGAAATCCTCCGCATCGCCTCAGGTACAGTCTAACCTCGCGTTATTCGTACCCTACGGCAATGCTTCCAATCGCTTGGAAAAATAACGATTATACAACGAGATCAAAGAAAAAATCAAGAAAATTTTTCATCCGTTACCATTGTCTCTATCGTGGCTGTAAATAAAGCAAATTCCGAGAATTACCGAACAGCATAATTGTCAACTATTCAATCGACTCAGAGATTTGAGGTTAAAGTGAACAAATCGACCATGATAATTGATAATAACTTAATAACAATAATGATAATAACTTATTAATAATAATGATTATAACTTATAAACATTATTATTATTATTAATATTACCAATATTTTTCCAAAGTTATCCATGAATGATAACTTAATAATAATAATAATAACAACTTAATCATAATAATAATAATAATAATAATAATAATACTAAAAACTTAATGATAATTATTATTATTTATGATACAAAATTATTTATGATACAAAATTATAGTGATCTAGATAAATTTGAAAAAATATTGGTAGGAATAATAATAATAATAATATTGATAATAACTAATGAACATTATTATTATTATTACTACCAATATTTTTTCAAATTTATCCAGATCACTATAATTTTGTATCATAAATAATTAATAACGAATGTTATAATTACGTCAAAAAATGACAGCAAGTTAACGAATAAGTAAATTTTATACGAACGATTGATAAAAATGAGTATCGAAAATGGACACAAAATCATATGAGAGAGTTTACTGTATCCAAAGTCCTGTACGTAGCATTATCTCATGACTCTCGTGTCTATCTACTCTCAAACCCTTCCTCGCTCAGCTGCCTACGTGGGCATTTCGCGTGTATTACATCCACAAACTGCACTACCCTGCTTTTCCCCCATTGTGTTACATCCACAGCTTACGTTTCTTGGTGTGCTACCCGCTTATAAGACCATCTATGTGTGCGCACGTATGTATATGTGTGTGTGTCCGCCTGTATTGAACATCGGGTTATGCGCGTATATCTCCAACGGGCATATATGAAGGTATTACGTTTGCGTGTATACCGAGCTACGATCACATCTGACTAGGCGACCCTTTCTCTTGTCCCGTAGGTGAACTACTGTAGTTTCTGCTGGACGAGAAAACGTCGCGAATATACGTACGTGTGTATGTGTTACGTGTACGTATGCGTTATAGTTGGTGCATGTCATGCGAAGGCCGACGAGCTGCGATCGCGATCGTGTAAACCCTCCTCTCTCGTAAACGCTTTAAGCGCTCTCTCATTCCTCGTGCGAGGGAGAGTGGGAGAGAGAGTGAGAAAGGATTGGGGGAGGAAGGGGGTTGAGAGAGAGATTTACAATGAAATGGGGAAAAGCGTGTATAGTAGCCGTCCGAGGTGATAAAACGAGCGCTATCACATTATTATCGTAGATCCGGTTCTATTTATTACCCGCAATCTTCGACCTTTTGCCGATTTTCAATTGTAACTTCGTATTAAATTTTTTGCCTCTCTTATTCTTAGCATAAATATAAAAATTTGAGATTAATGGAAAAAAAAATTAATTGAAGGACAAAGAATAGAAAAAATTGTATCGATCGGAATATTTTTGCAACGAGTGATATTTTTGGAGAATTCTGTTTCGTTGCGTACCATTGCGTCGGAACGATATACGCAAGTGAGACGCGGAGACCGTTGTTCAGATATAAAGAATGAAAAATGAGCCGAAAAAAACAAAAAATTAAAAATAAAATTACAAAAAAAAAAGCTAGAGGCGAAAGAAAAATCGCATTACACGGAATGGGCGGCGGACAAAAGCGCGAAGAGAAATAAACAATAAATAATAATGTTTTTTTGTTTTTGTTTGTTTCTCAACGTGGCAGAAAAAAAGGAACAAAAAAGCGGTAAAAAAATTGGGGAAAAATCATGAAAAAGAGGAGGACCGCGCGGTGTGCCATTGCCGTTGGTTCTGGCAGGCTGTGCGCCTTCGCACAACGAGTAGTTTACGGTGCTCGTGTTAATTAAACAAAAAAGCTTGCGTATACGAAGCTAATTAGAGAGTGGAGCTGTCTGGCTCCCCCCCCCCCCCTCTCTTTCCCTTCTGCTGTCTCGCAGTATTTCCCTCTCTCTGTTGCGGTTTGAAAATAAATATTTTCTCTCGTCCGTCCCGTTTTCTTTGAGTATCTACCGTACGTTCTTCTCGTCGTTCTGCTATTTTTTTCCTCCGTTTGAGAGAACGAAAAATTCCAACGAATCTTTTTTTTAGGTCGTAAATTTGTGTTTTCTCTTTTACGAATGACGAAGCGAAGATAGAGAGGCTCGATTTTCGAAATTCGCGAGGGAAATGTGACGAGCCTGTATTTGATTTGAGTTTTTGAGGTTTGTTTTGTTCCAGAAACGGATTTTCGATGAGTTTAGGACAGAGGAAGAGAGAGAGAGAGAGAGAGAGAGAGAACATCGAGGGTAAATAATCCGCGATCGAGTAATCGACAAACAGGTAGCTCGATAGTTTCGTCCGGCGATTAGGCTGATGTAGTGGAAACCGCTGGTGGTCAGCCAACGCTGGAGAGCTTTCTCTCCTTCTCTCTCTCTCTCACTCTCACTGTATTCGTCTCCCTCGCTTTTAGCATTTAGGACGTTCGATACAGAAAGCTCTCTCCTCGTGCTCGCACACGGAATCGACCCGTTCCTTCACATTTCTCACGAATGCTTTACATCGAAAATTAAAACCGACAAAAGAAGTCTCAGGCACCTCGGAATTTTTTCTTAAATATTTGAAATTTCTAAATAAACATTTCTTAAAAAAACAAAACACTTTTTACAAAATTCAGAAATTTTTTAACGGATGTCACCTGGTCAAATTTTACAATAATATATTTTAGTTTTTTTTCAAAAAATCACGACAGAATTTCGAAAATAACGTCTTTAAGCCGATAACGTTTATACCGTTCGGCAGTTGGAACACTCGCTATATTACTTTATCCACCATTGAACGGAGGATAAAAAATGTCAAGATCGAAGCTAGAGCAGGACGGCTGAGAGAGAGAGAGAGAGAGAGAGAGAGAGAAAGAAAAAGAAGAGGGAGAGAGAGAGAGATAAAAAGAAAAAGAAAGAGCTAGAGAGAGAGAGAGAGAGAGGGAGAAGTAAAAGAACGAAGGAAAAGAAATAAAGAAACGACTAAATTCAACGAGAAAATCCGACGAAAATAGCAGCTAGGTCAACTTCCGTGGTCGCATGTGGCGAGAATGAGGATGCGGGAGGAGGGAGGGATGGCTCGAAGCGCGTGGGTGCAACGGTGCGAGATGTGGAACCGCCAGACAGAAACCGTGTGTGCTTCCTTGCTCTTTCTTTCTCTCCCTCTGTCTTTTCCCATCACTCTTCTCGCTCTTTCTCCCTTTTTCTATGTCTCTCTATCCGCGAAACACATCGCCACGTGTGTGACGCCACTGCTCGCAACGAGCTCTCCCGCCCCGTCGGACTTGTACAGGGTTCGAACTACTTTGGAATGCCTCCCACTTCTCTCTCTCTCCCTCGTTCTCTCATTCTCTATCTCTCTCGCTCGTGTTTTCTTTGTTCCGCTGATTCTCTGTTTCCCGCAACTGTTTGGTCAACTATAACAACTCTGTACCCGTCTGCTCTCTACAAACCACCTCGCGCTCTCTCTCTTTCTCTCTCTCTCTCTCTCTCTCTCTCTCTCTCTCTTTCTTTATATATACATATATATGTACATATATATCGAACTGGACGTATATTTTCGTCGACACGCTCGCGACCAAAAGCTGGAGAGTCGAACTCGCGCATTACGAATGTTTTGCACAAATATATCATTTAATATTCAAGCTTATACGAGCACTCTCTTTCAGAGGATTTATACGACGCATTATGTAACAATATCACAATAATAAGAATAATAATAAATAATAAATAAAACATCTGGAAAATCGTACGACACAAATCTGTCCATTTTCAACAAAATACATTTAAACAAACACAAAGTTATATAAAATTATTCGCGATAAATCGATTCGATTGAGATCAGTTTGAATCGAAAATAAGAGAGAAAAAGATGAAAAAAAAACAAACAATTATTATTTCTCAATGCGACTTTCCCTGTCCATTTGCGCGGGTTTTTCAAACGTCAATGTCTCGGCTTTTCAATCTTTACCTACACAGTCGGGGCTCGATCAATTCACTCGGTGAATTGACAGAATCGAGGTTTCGTTGTACCAAGCAAAGTGATAAGAAATCTCGCGTATCGATATGCGAGTGATAAGAGACGGGGGTGAATAAATGGACGATAGGCTGCGAGGTGAACTGCGAACGACAAAAAAAAGAGGGATCTCTCGCGCGCGTAGTATACCGTCGCGAGAATGGGACGTATAGAGAAACCATTGCGAACGAAAGCACATACGTGGGGGTGGGAGGGAAAAGGGGGAGGAGGGGGGTTTCTATCTGTCGCACGAGTGAGTTATGACCCAGTGCGTACCGATGTATACTATTTCGGTCGATTTAGGCGAGTCGAGCTTTTTCCAAACACTCCTCTCCTCCCTTCCCTCTTCGTCCTCTTCCCCCACGTCACCCTTCACCCACTGTTGCCCTACCCTTCCCAACTCTTTCTCCTCCACCTCCATCTTCTCTTCGAGCTCCTTTTCCTCCACCTCGTCGTCGTCGTCGTCGTCGTCGTCTACTACTCATCGCTTTCCGACTAGAAGCAGTAGTACACTCGAGTCTCCGGTACTCTCGCCAAGCGAGCTGGAGAGCCACTTTTCCGCTTATCACGCGCGCCTGCCCTCCCTCCTCTTCGTACTAGACTATCCGTGTATTTTCCGCGCCCGCGAGTGTTTGTTGTGCATGCGCCGTTAGAGCGAAAAAAAGAGAAACAAAAAATAATTCCGCTGAAACTCCTACCCAGGTGTTTTATTTCTTTATTTATTTATAAATTTATATATGTATATTATATGCATATAATATATATTATAATATTTATATTACATTATATTACAATATATTATATTATATTTTATTACAATATTATACTATAATAACTACAATATAATAGAATATATTGTAATATAATATTATATTATACTATGATATATTATTATATTAGATTATAATATATTATATTACATTATACTATATTATATTATATTATATTATATTATTTTATATTATATTATATTATATTATATTATGCTATAATATATTCTATTATTTATATTATATTATATTATATTATTTTATTTTATATTATATTATATTATATTATGCTATAATATATTCTATTATTTATATTATATTATATTGTCTTTTATTATATTATATTATCTTTTATTATATTATATTATATTATATTATATTATATTATATTATATTATGTTATAATATATTATATATATATATATATATATATATATATATCCACCTGCGTAGGAGTTTCAACGGATTTTTGTTTGCTTTTTGCATAGATATACATAAATGTGTCGTGTCGTAGAAGAGTTCGATCACTCCATCGTTTTGCACATTTTTTGACGGGACGAAACGAAAAAAAAAAAACAAATATTTAAATGATTAATGCGACGGGTATTAAATAACGAATCATCGAACAGACAATAATAATTGGCCACGTACGTTGATCGATGAGAACGAATGAAAATTGATGATCGATGAATCACGTAGATGGTGGTAATAATAGATGACGCTAACGTTGACATCGTCGTGAATTATACTCCCTAATGAAGAATATTCGAGAGATCGATTCGCCGAGTTGACAAGAAGCGCAACCATTGATAACGCTCGATTTTGGTATGTAAATTTGCATATCGATGCGAATTGAGCTTTGTGTGTCGAACGAAATGCATTCTCCCTGGTTCCACTTCCCTCAATCCATCCCTACCATAATCATCCAACAGGCAAATACGATGCAACGAATTTTATCATCTCTCGGCTCGTGATCGTCGTTAAAATTTTGTCGTTTTATCATATCCATAATATTTAGAGTTTCGATAAGAATCGTCGTATCGATGAACGATCGTTGCTCCAATGGAAAATACAATTTCACCAAATATGAACAAGAGCCGAGCCAGAAGAGGATTTGCGAGAGATAATACATTCGAGAGGAGGAGGAGGAGAAGAGGATAGATTCGTTTTTAATGTTTGCGTTATGAAAATTGACCTTTTCAACGCACGACGAGAGTGCTCGATATACGTCGATCGCGTGTGTTTTCGTGTTTGTCATTCGAACGAAACGCGCCAGACGAGAGAACGAGAATTCACTCTCATCCTCCCATCGCTCGCACTATTTCTCTCTCTCTCTCTCTCTCTCTCTCTCTCTCTCTCTCTCTCTTTCCTCTCCCTTCGATGCGTCAGTTTGATTTTATACGTACATATATATGTGCCAAATGTTGGCTGACACCGCAACCGAACGCTCGGGCAAAAGAGGTGTCAATTCGATTCCCGATGCGTCCATCGTGGTTTCGTATTTATTTTATTGGCACTTCGCGCTTTACCGTCGTTGTGTTACGGTTTTGTCCATTCGATACTTCGTTCGATAAAAAAATGTATTTACATATCTGTATAATATAAATATAATCAACGAAAGTAGAAAAAAAACATTTGACTTTGTAAATTTTGTTCCCTCAGTCGCGCGATTAACTCCATTTTTTTTCGAGTCGATGAATATAAAGTTTTTGGGGTTACGTCGAAGAGTATAAGAGTTGTGGAAAAAGTGAAGAGACGTGCACCCGGCTTCCCATACGAGTCACGATACGAACGAGTTAGAGAGAGGATATATATAGCTCGGAAAGTTCCTCGAGGCATACGGTCGATTAATTATTAATATGCCGGTGCGTTTGACTCTCTCCATCTCGACGACGAGATTTAAGAGCCGCCATTTATCATCAGGCCTATAACAGATGTTTTCCAACTATTCCAGATTTTCTCGAATAGATTTTTCTCACTTTTGCCCATTTTCATTCTCGGTTTGTTCTTTTCAACGTTTTTTTCTCCTTTCGCTTCATTGAACATATATTCGTACAATCGCGAAATGCGATGAATAATTAGGTTTTATACGGCAGGAATGATTCCTCGAGAGATTCGACGTCATTGTTATTCGTCGAGAATGAATTAACGATGAATTAAAACGATGAATTACTAAATTCAATATTTTTCTTACTTTTCACATGGAAAGTCAGAAATTACAATTGCGATTTTGCTTTCTGTTTCAGGCGGGAAACAATTACAAATCGCCGGAGGACTCGCCACACTCAGAGTACAAGCTGCGGTGAGTCGATGTTTCTTCGTGTTTAGAGTTATTATTATTATTATTATTTATCAAAAATGATCCAATATGTTTAAAAATGTGTGTAACGCGTTGAAATATTTTGAAGTCCAGGACGAAATCACATTTGAAATTAAATGACAGCGATTATTAAAGTTCATTGATGTTGAAATGGATTTGATAGCAATGTTTCCCGTTAGAATTCATGTTTTATTGCACAATACCGTCGAGTTAAGTCGATACACAGACTCGTGTATATGTATATATAGAGCGTCAATGTATCGGCGAACAAGGCTTTTTAAGGTAAAACCATTTGCACGATATCGCCTGGTAGCAGCTGTCATTCCCAGGCAGGTGGAGACCTCTTTCAACGATCCATTGTCCCTCGCGTCTGTAACATTCAACGTTACAATGAGCGTTAGGTTAATCATGATTCGTACAATAAAAAATTATTACAAGATACAACGAGTACGTACAATAATACGAATAAACTCTCGGAGTAAAAATGACGTTATAAATCAATGACAGACTTGTACAATGTTCATTACAAAAACGAAATGTCGTCTCGGCAATATCTACCTCATCGGCAAGTTAAATTTGTAAATAATATTTTGATTTAAAAACTACGAAACAAATTCACAGTAATCGAAGGATAATTTGTATAAATAATTTTTAATTCCTAAATTCAATAATTTATCAATAAAGAGAAGAGTTTGTCAATCAATCTCATCGCGAGTTAATTTTCTAAATAATAATTTGATTTAAAAAATACGAAATAAATTCACATTAATCGAAGGATAATTTGTAGAAATAATTTTTAATTCTTAAATTCAATAATTTATCAATGGGAGTAGAGTTTATCAATCAATCTCATCGCAAATTAATTTTACAAATAAAAATTGGATTTAAAAAATACGAAATAAATTCACAGTAATCGCAGGATAACTTGTATAAATAATTTTTAATTCCTACATTCAATAATTTATCAATAGGAGTAGAGTTTATCAATCAATCTCGTCGCAAATTAATTTTATAAATAAAAATTGGATTTAAAAAATACAAATTAAATTCACAGTAATCGAAGGATAATTTGTATAAATAATTTTTAATTCCTAAATTTAATAATTTATCAATAGGAGTAGAGTTTATCAATCAATCTCATCGCAAGTTAATTTTCTAAATAAAAATTGGATTTAAAAAATACGAAATAAATTCACAGTAATCGAAGGATAATTTGTATAAATAATATTTAATTCCTAAATTCAATAATTTATCAATAGGAGTAGAGTTTATCTATCAATCTCATCAGCAAGTTAATTTTCTAAATAAAAATTGGATTTAAAAAATACGAAATAAATTCACAGTAATCGAAGGATAATTTGTATAAATAATTTTTAATTCCTAAATTCAATAATTTATCAATAGGAGTAGAGTTCATCAATCAATCCCATCAACAAGTTCAATTTCTAAATAATAATTTGATTTAAAAAATACGAAATAAATTCACAGTAATCGGAGGATAATTTGTATAAATAATTTTTAATTCCTAAATTCAATAATTCATCAATGGGAGTAGGGTTTATCAATTTTTATCACATTCTGGTGTAAACGATAGGTAATCCCGTTTCGAAAATAAATAATTCGGTGTGTTACGGTGGACTGACATCGATTGGCGTTTATTTGTAATGCACCTTTCCTCTCGTATTGATATTATTATCGTGCGCTAATATTCCTATATGAGCATCCGGTTAATTAGCCCGTAGACTAGCTTTGGCTAATAGCTCAATTAGCGGCTATGGGCAGCACGACTCTTGTATATCCCAGTAGCGCTTTCGACTCACACCACTCTATTTTCCTATTGAATTAACTACGTACCATTATGCGTTGTCCTATATAGCTGGGATCGTTACAGCCCACGCACCGGATTTCTTATCCTCGTCTATTCGCTTCGGCCTTCCTGGAATCTTGCGCTTCCATAATAGGAAAACAAGAGGAAAAAATCTCTTTATATTTGCGTGTGTTTTTAGATTTTTTTTTTTAATTTCTTTTTTTCAATTTTCCCCTGCTATCTCGTCACGGGCAAGAGCAACGTGGGATAATCAACAAGTTTTCATTCGTTCAGTCTAGATAACGGGAAAGGTCGTTCCCGCGATGATAGCAAACTGCTTTTCATTCAATTTTTGTTTTCTTTTTGTTTTCATTTTTATTCTCCCTCTCCGACACTTTTGCACATTCCACCCTCATTTCGTTTTATAGTTAGTTTTTCTTTCCCTTCCGTTCTATCGTTCATTCCCGTACACCTTCGTACCCGCAGCCTCACATCTCTTCGCGGTTCGACCTCGCCCGGTAAAAATCCTCCAGTTGCCGAAATCCGTTTCGCGAATGTGTCCCGGATTGAAAGAAAATACGAGCGCGTTATTTCAGGCATCCAGCAATTTGGTGTTAGCACCGCAAATTTTCCAGTCAGGAGCTACGAAAGCAAAACGCGCCTCTCTCTTTTTCTCTCTTTCCCGCTCTCCCGCGTGCTCTCTCTCTCTCTCTCTCTCTCTCTCTCTCTCTTTCTCTCTCTCTCTCTCTCCCTTCGTGCAATTTTTACCTCGCTCGGCGTCAAAACCACACCCGGGCTGTCTGGCTTCTTTAATCGACCCGCCACCTCTTTTTTTCTTTTTTAACCCCCGACCCCCTTTATCCGCTCTTTCGAGTCTCTCGATTTAACTCCAGGATTATTTATATTAGCTCTCTGATAATCAAATAGAATAATTTTTAACCAAGATACAATTTCTGTAAGTTTTAATAATTTTTTAGATATAATAATAATAATAATAATAATAATAATAATAGGTAATAAAAATTTTCATTTTCATTATATTTATTTTGTAACAATATCAAATTTTCGTCAATCCCTTGACTTCGAGAGGCAGCTGGATCCATGAAATATTTATTTACAACGAGATTGATGATGGAACGAAAATTCCAAGCAGTTTATTGAATATACACCAGATTGTGGCGCTTGTTGCGTGTTATTTGCCGAGGGATCTAGTCACTTTAGGTATTTGAATCTCGCGTGAAATCGAGCGTGAAGATGCACGAGAATAGGCCAAACGATCCTCGTAAATTGGCATCGCAAAGAGAGTGAGAGAGCGAGAGAGAGAGAGAGAGGGTACAAACACTCGTACACACGTATATACAAAGACACACATATATATATATGTATACTCGTTTGTACGTGTATACGATGCTCCAACAAGTATCCGCGAGACGTTTACCAAGCCGAATTTAATTCGCGTGTCGTCTCGTGGCACGAGTCCAAGATAAGCTCGAGCGCGCTTCTCGTGGCTGCACGCGAGGCATTTTCTCGTATTAAAGTCGACTATTCGCAAAAACGAGAGAGAACGTAGAGTATATAATACCGCTTTCGAGGATCAAAAGGGGAGTCAGAGCTCCCGGGGTCGACCGAACGACCCGCGTGAACCACGAGCATTCGGGTGGAAAGGACCAACACATCCTCGTTCCTTCGTTCCCTTCCTTCGTGTTTGTACGTGCGAAAAGGCTATGCAGTCACACCGTGCACCAGTCATGCCTTCCCTGCCAGCTCGATTTACAACAAATGTGCATTTTCATACACATTTGTCAATCAGAAAGATCACAGCTCGACGCTCCTAAAGTATCGTGACAAACAGTCCCAGGACACATTAGACAGATTACATCTGCCGCGTCAAGATGCACACAACACTAAAAGCACACACCACACGTTGTTATGACATATAGGACACACCTACTATACAATGCACACAGCACACAGAAACTTTGCACGCACAACACACACTCGACACACGTACTGTACGAGACCAGAAGACATAGACGCCGTTGGTACGAATGTCATAGTGCATTTCCAATGCAGTTACAATTTAATTTACACAACGTATCGATTTATCGATGAAATTCAACGATATACAATTCATCGTCATGCATACGCCCTTTTTCAATAATTAATTCTCAGCCATTTTGCCGTTAATAAATTACGTCGCATTAACGCGAATTCATTGCATGAATATGTAAACTAGTAACGATATCTACTTCGTATTTCATCCTATAATTAACGCGAGAAGCTTTTCATACAATGACGACATAATTTCTCAGCTGTTTAAAAAAAATTATCGTTTTTATTTTTCGTGATTCGAGTGGAGCTAATCAGTAGACAAACATCGCCTCGAACACAACCGTAAAACGTAAAGTACTCGTTTGACGTTTAATTTATCAACGATAAATCGTTTCTTACGCGTAACGAATCTTAAAGTATCCGTATGATACGAAGTTTGTGGGGGGAAAAAAAATTCCTCTCGCTGTCTTCTCGCGAAACAGTTGTCGATAGATGGAAAATGAAAGAACGTTCTTTTGCTTTTTCTCAGTTCCGATCGACTGTTCCGCAATAAGTTTTGCCGGGACGAAGAGCGATATTCTATTTTTTTGCATTCGCTATCCCCTTCCCCCCTTCTCTCTTTCGACATCGTCCTTTCGAACGTGCACAAGCAGCCCGCGCTCTCGTACTCGAAAACTTTTCGAATAAACTTTGTCCTCTCTATATATCTACGTGTACATATATATATATATATGTATATATATGTATATCGAAGGTATGAAAGCGTCAGGGAGTTGGATACGACGCGGACGTACCACGAGATGTGCACCAGTCTCGTCCTCGTCGTCAAGCTACATAAAATATGGATTATTCCGGCAGCAGTAATTTGCATTTGGAAAATAAGCCGACAAGTTTGAAGCACCATGGGAGAGGAAGCGAGGCAAGCTCCGTGTGTTACTCTTACCTTAGCGACGAGATAGACGGAGACCTTCTCAGATACAAATCTAGATCTATATATACACAGCTATTATATTATTATATATACTAGCTACTATATATATATATAGCTACTATATACATATATATACTATATATATAGCTATATATATTAGAATACTATAGTATATAATATATATACTATAGTATATATATATATATATATATATATATATATATATATATATAGAGAGAGAGAGAGAGAGAGAGAGAGAGAGAGAGAGAGAGAGAGAGAGAGAGAGAGAGAGAGAGAGAGAGAGAGAGAGAGAGAGAGAGAGAGAGAGAGAGAGAGAGAGAGAGAGATATTTTATATACGTGCTTAGCTCGATCTTGAATTATTAAAGATCGAGATTTTTCAAACTCGTTTTACAAGGAAATATTTATCTCCTTTAACTGTATTATTTCATTTGCTTTTATTAGACTGACCAAGAAATCACGCGATAAGAATTAAATTATCGTGTAAACATACAGAGATTCATGAATTATCCATCGTTAAAACGAATAAAGCCGGAGAGTCGCGTATCATAATTAACGACAAAAACAAACGACGGAATAATCAATCGGGTAGAACACGTTACCGGATATTTTTCTAGGCGTATCGCCGGTACGTCAAACGTTGTAAAAGTAAAGATAGAAGAAAAAAAGAAGTGCTCTCCATGATTAAGAATTAAAAGTCTCGTGGATGGTGCGCATCGCGCGGCTGATAAACGCGATGCTAAACTACACGTAGCGTTATGAATAATCCATTTATCGACTCCAAAAGTGTTACGTATTTTATCTGCGTTTATGGACTTAAACCGTTCATGAAAAATTCCGTCACTTTCGACGTTGTTTCCAGCGTACCATCTAATAACATATGCGTTTGAAAAGAATTTTCGGTATTAAAGCGTGCTTACCGCGACGGCATTAATTATTGATCGTGTGTGTCGAGAATAACGTGGAAAAAGTAGAGGGTAGTCCATTTGTCTGGGAAACATTTTTAGAAGTCACGAAAATGCGTTATTTTCTATACAAACGAAAGAAAATTATGACGAAATAAACCTCGACGTTTATGCTCGGACAAACGTTCGGGAAAAGACTCGACGAAAGACTCCGCGATGCTCTTGATTTTGTCATTTTCCTTTTTTTCTTTCATTCACCCTCGTGTACTTGCTCCCTATAACGCAAACGCTGAATGTCGTTGAATTTCATTTTCTTCCAGGAAAAATAGAACGTATACATGGTGAGAGGGGCAGAGGAAAGGAGAGAGAGAGAGAGAGAGAGTGAGATGGAGAGAAGGACAAGTGCGTTACGAGACGGGAAGAAAGAGGAAGAGAAAAAAAGTTGCCCGAGAGAGTGGCTTGATAGGAGAAAACTGCCGGGACCATGTGTCGCGTCATTACAATTCCCATGCAAATCGAATGAACCAATCACAAGTCCCCGCGAGGGACTCGTTCGACCTCCGACATCTTTTCGCCCCTCGATGCTTTTCTTCCTGTTTGCCTTCGGTTCTTTCTCGCTTCCGCATTTTCTACCCTTACACATCTCTCTCTCTCTCTCTCTCTCTCTCTCTCTCTCTCTTTCTTCATTTTTTTCCCTTGAACATTTCTCCATCGTTTCATTCTTTTCCTTCTTTTTCCATTGACCCCGCATTCATTATTTCACCCTTCGCGCGTTTTCTTTCTCTCGCCGAAAAAGGGCGTTCTCTTCCGGGTTTGGCCGATTCGAAGCAAGCTTTCGGAAACGACGTTCCGATTTTTAAAGAATAAACAAAAAATCGTGTAGATCTAAAAAATTCTCGATGGAATTTGGTTTTATTATCGATGAGAGATTAATATAAATATTCGAATGTATAAATAAATGGCGAATATTCGGAATATCGACTGCAGTGTGGAGATCGAACTGTTCTTTCTCTCGTCGAAAAAGGACCTTCCCTTCCGGATTTAGCGAATTCACAGCAAGTTTTAGCTTCCAATTTTCTTTTATTTTTCCGAAATCGGAACGTCGTTAATATTGACGCGTGTCGATCTAAAAAGGTATCGACGTAATTTTGCTTTAATGTCCATGAAAGGTTAATACAAATAATCGAATGTATTAATAAACGACGAATATTCGGAACATCGACTGTAGTGTGAAGATCGAATTGTTCTTTCTCTCATCGAAAAAGGACCTTCTCTTCCAGATTTGGCGAATTCGCAGCAATTTTTAGCTTTCGATTTTTCATTTATTTTTCCGAAATCGGAACGTCGTTGATATTGACGCGTGTCGTTCTAAAAAGGTATCGACGGGATTTTGCTTTAATGTCGATGAAAGGTTAATATAAATAATCGAATGTATAAATAAACGACGAATATTCGGGACATCGACTGCAGTCCGGAGATCGAATCGGACGTGATGAAGAGGATCCCGCAACTATACATACATAAATATATATGTATATTTAGGCTAAAAGTTCACCATATTCGCGAGGTTAATACGATCAAGTGTGATTGACGCGAAAATCGATAGACTTTGTTGCTCGAAAATTCCACGAGGTTAAAATAGTTTTATCGCTCGTCTAAATGCGATTTAAACTCGCGATATAAAGCTAAAGCGGTGCGATATAAACCGGATTTGTTTTCCGGAGGAATATTCACCTCGATCTTAATTTTATTTCGGAAAAATGATCAAAAACGACAAACTCTATTTTCCTGGAGTATTTTAAACAGGTATCATCGTATGATAAAAAGCTAAGGACTCACCCAACTTCTTTACGAGGAATTGAAAGAAAACAGAAAAAAAAATCCTTCCACGATGTCAACATTCAATGTTTTATTCCCCCCCCCCCTTTCCTGTACTCTCGTTTCCCTTCTCATGTGATTTTTCATCCACGAGCTATACGCCGATAAGTTTCTCGTTCGTACGAAGATGGAACGTGGTACGAATCGAGCCAGGTCGATTCTCGTTGAGGAAAGTGGTACGGTCTCTCCCTCTCTCACTCTCTCCCTCTCTCTCGTTCCTTCTTTCCCGCTCTGCGTATACCACTCGCATTCGTAGATACAAAAAGAAAATTTCTATTCTCGGAATATAAACGATCGTGTCTCAATACGAACGGGAGAATAAATCGACGAACGCCTGTTTTTCCCGTTGCGGCAATGATCGTACTCCTCCCTCTCCTCTACACTATCTATATAAATATACGCACGATGTAGGTCGAACTGCCATACGGATGTTCGCCTCTACCATCGCCTTCATTTTTTCCTTTCTCTCTTCGGTACATTCCCGATAAGGATAACGAAAGAGAAAGACAGGAAGGGAAAGGAAAAGAGGAAGCTCGAGTAAAATCCAAAAATGGTAAAAGAATGTTATCGATGGATAAAAAACAAGAAAAATTGTAAAGATGAACTCAAGGACGATCAACTCTCGATCGGGAATCGATAAGAATCTACGCACGAGGTTATCAATCGCTGTGATTATTGACAAACTTATCAAACTGATGTAAAAAGACTCGATCGACGAACCTCTCGATCCCCATAATTTAATCACGATTAAACATCAAGCATCTCTACGTCAAGTATCCACTCGATCGTCCTTGCTATAAAATTGCCATTATTTTTATTAACCTTCATCCATCGTTGCCATCCCCGAATCGACCTTAATATCTTCATCGTGTCGTTTAATTTCAAATATGTTTCTCAAAACTTGAAAAAGCTTCCGACTCTCTCCCTTATTTATTATTTTCATCATTTTTATGCAAATATTCAAATCGGAAGCTCAAAGCTTGACTGATTTCCGATTTTTTCGATATATCGGAAGTCGGCACGAGCCCAGGGCGTGTGGAGGCGAGGGCTCACCATTTACGTAGAGACGAGGTAGAGCTCCGAGATTTGGTAAGAGGCAAGAAACGCGAGCGAGATATACTAACCTATATATATATAAGCTAAAGTTCCATATCGTTTGCATACAGTTACTATATATATTTGACGTTCGGGCGTGTATACGAAAAGATACAGTAGTCGATCGTCGAGGCTCCATCAATCGTGAAAGAAAAAGGATCGAGGTACCGAATGGTTAGAAATGTATACCAGTGGAAAGGGGGGGGGGGGGGTTCTGTTGCAAAGCCGAAGGCGGAGGACGGGCATTCAACGGGAAACGAAAGACAAGAGACGTCCCCCCCTCTCGCTCTTTCTCCTCTTCAACGAAACACCCAATCCCTCGTTCCATCTTTTCTCCTCTAACGTCTCTCACAGATATAATACAAAAAATATTTCTCTGTCGAAACGTACGAGAATTGGGGCAATCGCCGTATTTTCAATTTACGCAAACAACGAAAATATCCAATTTTTGTTGGTAGAGAGAGAGAGAGAGAGAGAGAGGCAACGTCGAAAGGAATTACGAGAGAGATTGTTGGTTTCGTGTTGATTATCGGGATATTAATCGCTAAACCAATTAACGAGATTTTTCATTGATAAAATCGAGATAAATGGGTTTTTGCAGGGTTGGGGTAGCGAGAAGGAAGTAACGGGGTAGAGCACAAGATTTGTGTTTCGTTGTAAAAGGTTATATGTGTAGGTATAGTTGGGTGGAGAAACCGGTGAAACTCCACTCGTTTCTCACGTGCAGAGGGCGCCGCCTAGCGGCATATGCTCGAGTCTCTTGCGCGGGCCTGTAGTCATCCTCGGTCCTTGCTAGGGATGGAAAGAACCTCCCTTGGGGCACACGCATTATCATCTCAGTGTGCATTAGCCGGTATGTTCAATTCTCTACGGTGTTCATCCTGCTATCTTCCCTACCAAAACACATCTTCCATGCGCTCATTCACGGTTTTCACGAGATCTCCAAATGGGCTAACACAATGCGAGAGTAGACCACCTACGGTTTACCTACGCGATTTCTGTTGGAAAGTGGCAAGGACAATTGTGCGATCCATACAGAGAGAAAGAGAGATAAACCGAAAACTGCGAGGGTTTGTGTCCCTTTGCCAAAATTATAATCGTTGATATTTGTCACAAAATATGGCGTTATGTGTACCAACGGTTGACCGGAATGAATCGTACGTTGGAAAACGAAACAACGCTCTGGATCAACGATAATAACGATTCGTTAAATCGCGATTAACGCGTTCCATTTTATTTTTTCTCAGTGGAAAATTAATTGTTCAGTTTCACGAGAATAGATAAACTTCCGTTTCTTCCGAGGATCTCGTAGAGCGATTTTTAAGAAGAAAAAAACCGTGGGTCTTCGTTTATACGGGAATTTCAATTGATTTCTACAAAAAAAAACAACAAAAAAATAATGATGAAAAAAACAGTACGTTACCGCTAATAAGTTATCGGAGCTGCGGTTGTCCGAGTATTGTTTTTTTGCTCTAACCAAAAGTACAAATGGCTCTGGGTGGTGGTCGTAAAATCCGGGAATGGAGAAACCAAGAAGAGAGAGAGGGAGAGACAGAAAGAGAAAGACAGAAACAGAGGAAAAAAAGTGTGGCACACCGGTTGGAAAAAAGAGCAGGGAATGAAACATCCGATAGAAAGAGATGAGAATGTTGTTACATTCATGGTGTATGTGAGCTCGTCTTGTACCGATGTTTTTATCTGCCTGTGTGTGTGTGTATGTGTACGAGTATTTGCCTGTCTGTGGATGGTTGGAAATGGAGAGAAATAAAAATCCACGTAACGCGAACTGGAGTTCTCCGTGGTGGTTTAGGGAACGGGCAAGAGCGAGAGAGAAAGACAGAGAGGGTAGAGGGTGGTTTTACGTGAAATAGCGGCCAAGGGGTAAGGGATGAAATGGAAAGGGTACACGTGGCGCCACGTAACCGTGAGCTTCTTTCGTTTCTCTCCGGCGCACAAATAGATATAACCGAAAGGAGAACGAGATCGTCGGGTGGGAGGAGGTGGGGGGTGAGACGGTCCACAACGCGAAGCCGGTATACGAGAGACTCATTAACATTTTTACGAGATCACGTAGTGCGAGGGAACGAGTCGGATAGCGGTAGAGGTAGACGAAGCCACCGGTGCAACCGTACACCAAGTGCGAGAGAGAAATTGCGATTTGTCGACTGTTCGCCAAAGGATTAAACGCGAGAGTATATAGCTCTTCCGGGGTTACCCCCGGACGCGTTTTCTATGCACCAACGACGAAGTCCAATCTTTGCTCAACGTAACTCGATATTATGACCATTATTTGACCCCGGTGTTTAAGTATTTGCGTCGTTACAGGGAAAAAAAAGGATTTGAGTAACGGGTGAAAGAATGTACGTATATTTTCTTGACGACGCAGCTGGTATTGTCAAGGGTTGATAACTTGCTCGCAACAATTAAAAAAAAACACTTTTTACAAAAAATTACACTTTATCAAGAAAAAAGTTTTGGTTATTATTTTCAGTCGAATTGTTTACTTTTATCGAATTGTTTACTTTTATTACTATCAACTGTGACGAGTACATAGTCAGCGTGAGTTCTCGGTGATCATCGAGGTTAAGCAGCATTTCACGCTGCCACTACTTGGTGCGGTGACCGCTCGAGTAGTAGTGGATTTACCTTACACGAATTTTTTCTTCAATTTCCTCCTGTCTTGGATGAATCTCATACAGTGTCGAAGGTCGTCTGTAGAAACACTCGTAAAGTTAGGTTAGGTGACAGAAGTGAGGTTAGGAAAGATCTAGTAAAAAAAAAAGGGGAAAAGGGAGATGCGTCGTAAAAACCCAGAAGGGTTTACATCTCGGAAAGAAAAAAGAACATAATAATATAAGTGAGTACATTTATATGCTGACAATATCATATGTACAGACTTACTAACAAAAAAAAACTTGTTACTCGAATTAAATTTAAAAACATTTACATATGTATGCCTTTACATATAATCCGATGACAAGCCGCAATATCACAGTTTCCCCATTGAAGTTGCGATCCTCAGGAGAGTTGAAACTAAGTTCGCGTATACTTATCCTTCGCAAAAGGGTGAAAAGAAGAAAAAGGAAGAATGAGACACGGACAAAAGTCAGTTATATATTTATATATTGGAATGGATAGATTCGGCAGATACCTACAAAAGAGAGGAACAGAGAGAGAAAGAGATGCGGCTAACAGAAAGATGGCCGGGCTCGAGGGTCGGCTGGCCTAGTGAAACTTTTAGAATCTTCTCGAGAGTACACGCCACTCGTCTCCTCGCCCAATCCTAACCACATAGGGGTATATACATATATACGTATACGTATTACCGTATTTCTTATTCCCGCAGGATCGTAGATGGCGAGTCTCGCAGATATAAGATGGCGCGAGGAAGGACTCGAGCCCGAGGTGTAGGATACTTATTTATACATATACGCAACCGAATAAATAGATATATACGCGTATAGTTGGAAAGGAAACAGCGACGAGCGATGCACAGTTCGTGGCACGATAAAGTTCGTGGTTTTCTGTATATATGCTGATAGAACGGATCGTCGAAACCGTCTCCGTTCTCTCCGTTCACCAGACACTCGCGAAAACCGCGATGTAGCAGGTTTCGCATGACCCAAACAAAGCGCCACCACGGTAACCCGGCCTAGTGTCGCTCCCTATGTGTGCACGCGCGCGCATGAGAATCCCCGAACTAAAGTTTCCAACCGTAAATAAACTACGGTTCGACATCTCGACCCTAAAGGGTTACGTTAGAATGTTCCGCGCGACCGTACACTCGTAGAGGTCGTGACGGTTGACGAATTTAATAACATCGCCGCATCCTGTCGCGATCGAATGGCGAAGCTCGCACAGCGCCATCTAGCGGACTAGTTCACTCGAATCTACCGCGCTAGGAATCTAGACGAAAAATTATTTTCGGTTTTTAGACAACAATTTCGGGCAGAATTTGTTTATTTTTGGATGTTTCAATTCTTCGAAATTTCGGTCAGAATTTCTATTGCATGAAAAAATGTGCTCCATACTCAACGATGACTTTCCAATATTACTCGCAGCGATTAATTACACAGGTATCCTATAATTTTTCGATACATTCCACCATCAAACATTCATATTTCCCGACACAAAATTCCGAACACCAAAAAAAAAGACAAAATGATGAAATCCACGCAACAAATTCACGAAGACGAGAAGATCGTCCTACGCTCTACGTTTCTTGAGAAACAAAATAATAAAAAAGAAACACAGACGCGTCTGTAAAGAAGACCGCGATGTCACCGTCAGTCGTCACCCGCGATAGTCGCATAGCGAACGAAAAAAATAAAAACCCTGCAAAACAGGCGAGAGCTACGAGAGAAAAGGGGTGAAAAAAAACAACAACAAAAATAAAACAAGTTTGGTAAAAAGCTCGGTGGTCTCGTCGGGTCAGGTATATAACCCGCGTAACTCGGGCGTTACCTGCCACGAGAATATTTTACCGACGCCATCATCTCCTCGTCGACCTTTCAATTACCTAGCCTCGGCGGGTAGGGTTGTTTTTTTCATTCTCTATGTCGCTTCCCCTCTCTCTCTCGCGCTCTATGTGCGTACACGCGTGTGTGTATGTATTTGTGTGTGTGTATGAGTCCATCCTCGATGCCCCGCAACGACGGAGGTTTTAATTTTTTTCCCTCTACCATCCCCCTCTTCCTGCTCCTTTACCTACCGCCACCCCTAACCCCCAACCCTTCAACCCTGAGTTCGTTCTCCCAGGCTCCGCGCGCGAGCTAGTAATTAGGCGGCGCAGTGTGTATAAATTCGTTAACTCTTTAGAGCGTTAATGGGGTAGCGGTGGCGTCGGCTTTGGCTACGAGGGGGACCTCGACGCGTCCTCTTCGTCCGCTCGAACGAACCTCTCCTTTCCCTGTTACTCTATACCGAGACTATACGAACTATATATGTATTTTTATTTATATATACATATATATGTTTCATAAATGAGAATATATATATATATATAGCGGGTATATAAATGAAAAATTCACCGTTATTAATACTGGTTTGGTTCGCGACTATTTTTTTTTATAATTGCTTTTTTGCTCTATTTTTTCGTTGCCTTGATATATTTTTTTTCATCGTTCTCGTATATAGTAATCCAGCTGAAGTCTTTGCGAAGACGTCGCTTCCTTGGTGTACACGCTCTGGCCGATTGCCATATCGCTTTCAGCCTCTCGCCGTTTCTCGTTCGCTACACACACGCGAGTATCGTTCATTTTCTTTTTTACCTTGGACAACTTGAAAGCACATTTGCATCTCATTTCGACCTACGTATCATTTATTTTGATGAATATTTTATTACGCCATTGCCCGCGTCCATCGTCGAGCCATTTTTTTTTGTTACCGATAAAATTTTGGATAGAACGCTACGGGGCCGTTTCGAATTTCGTGTTTTTAAATAAACGAAAGCAAAAACTAAAAACAACTCGGGCAACAATAGACCGCTACTTATTTATATCCGGGCTGAAAAATTGAGCGCCATTTTATTTATTTGCTTTTTTTTTCAACGGAGGGCGAAATCATCGAAGGATACGAAGGGATTTATTTATGTATTTTTTGTTTACGTTTGAATAAAAAAATCCTTTTTTTTTCCTTTTTATACGCGAACATTGATATTAAATCTCTCCAGCATGTGCAATTTTACCTCGCAATATTTTCGAACGGGCATACACAAGCCAACCTCCCCCCACCCCCTACCCCCGTTCGCGAAATTCGCGACCAGAAAAAGTTTACCTTCTCCCACGCTCTATACTACGAGGAATGTGATTTATTCGTTGGGTTTTTTTACGTGCGACCTACGGGAAGGGAGAAGAGAGCAAGAATCTCCTCCGGAGATAGTGGAACGTCTAGCTACGTATCACGGGGGTGCATAGCTCGGCGGGGCCCGTATAGTATTCCCGTGCTAGAGGGCTAACGTGGAAAATTCTTGTTAGAAAATAATGGCGCGCTCAAACAGATAAGCGCAGCGTCGAATCGATCTTCGCCGTGGAAACTTTCGACGTGATCGGACAAAATCTTTGATCGGCGAAGAATGAAGGGATCGATTGGGCGTAAAGGGATGATTTTCTTTGATAGTTGGTGAATCTCGTTTTACGTCGTAAAGGATAGTACTGCTTGTACGTTGTGGCGAATCTTTTGCGTATCGCGAAAGCATCCTCGAAGTAGCATTGAAAAAAGAAAAGAAAAACTAGCTCCCTTTTTTTGTTGCGTTAATAAAATATTTCCCTACCAATTTTGAGAATATAAAAATACTTGTAGCGATCGAACGATCGTTCGATACGAACTTTGATAATAATAATAATAATAATTTTTATTATTATTATTTATTTATTTATTATAATTATAATTATTATTATTTATTAATTAATTTTATTAATTTTTCATTATTAATTATTAATATATTATTATTATTATTATTATTTATTAATTAATTTTATTAATTTTTCATTATTAATTATTAATATATTATTATTATCATTATTTATTAATTAATTTTATTAATTTTTCATTATTAATTATTAATATATTATTATTATTATTTATTTATTAATTTGATTAATTTTTCATTATTAATTATTAATATATTATAATTATTATTATTATGATATATTATTATTATTATTATTATATTATATTATATTATTATTATTATATTATATTATATTATTATTATGATATTATATATTATTATTATTATTATTATTATATTATACTATTATTATAATACTATTACATATATAATTATCATAATGATAATTATTATAGATATAACAGTGCCTAAACAAATCAACGACAAGAACAAAAATCGACAACAATATGTCGATGAAAAAGTAAAAGAATTTGTCAAAATTCACGCCATTATTTTCCTTTGCTCGTACCAAAAAAAAAACATCCATAACGCTGAGAAACGCATTGCATCTATATATACGCATATAAATATCGAGAGTGCACTTCTCTCTTCTCATCGTCTCGGATGGACAAGCTTTATTGCAAAGAGAAAACGCCACGAGCCTCTTTTCACTTTGTGCTCGCACGCCGGTGAGACGGTTAAAGAGAAAAGCGATGCGATCTACACCGCGGGCTAGCTATCCGTCTACGTACGTGCATATACATATATATATATATATAACGGTCGAGTAAACCGTTTTATGATGAACGCTGCGCGACGGTGGTTTTGATTATGGCTCCCACTTCGAGTACTCCTCGACTATGGAGAGCCTACACGCTGTTTTCCGATGTTTATATAACGCCCTCTACATACATCTCTGTATATACGTATATATATATACAAAATATACATACGTGTGCAATAGTGTGATACACAAAACCCCTCACACCGCAAACACCACTTCAACTTCGGTGTTGACGCTTTTTCACGTCGGTCGTGCTTTTCCGAAGCAATATACAAGCTCTACTCGTGTATATATCGCTAGTGGAGCGAGCAGGTACGTTTTTATCGATAAAAAGGACTCGCTGTCGCACCAACGGTATTAACGTACACCAATCGTTAGACCTCCCCCTCTTGCTCACACGTTTTTTTTACGGTGATTCGTACGATCACTGCTTCCAATTTTCTCTCGCTCGCTCACTCATTCTCTCGCTGGCACGGACACACACTCTCTCCCAACGTCACCGTTTTATACGAAGGATATACATATATGTGCACGTTTTTTGGGTTATATATCCGCTCAGGTTCCGAAATTAATTAATCGTGTAATTGAGTCGACTGGCCTTTTGGCAAAACGAGAAGGCCAGTTTTCTCTATCTGCTTCTTTGTTTTTACTCGTTCTGTCTCTCTTTCTCTTTATCTCTGTCTCTCTTTCCCTCTCTCACTCTCACTCTCTCTCTCTCTCTCTCTCTCTCTCTCTCTCTCTCTCTCTCTCTCTCTCTCTCTCTTTACCTTTATGGCATATGCACGATACACGAGAGCGCACGGTGGATCGAATTAACGGAAGAGAATTTACTTTGTCCTTTGAGACTTCACGGGCAGGAATTTGCAAACCTCTTTGGTTCCGAGGGTACGTCAACGACAGAGAGAAGCGAGCTCCGAGCAACAGCAAAAGCTCACGTTTAACCTCCCTTTTACTATCCCCACCTCTCACATACGTAAACGTGGGCAAAAGTTAGTGAAATGAAAAGAACGAGAGTAACAGAGCGAGAGAGAGAGAAAGAGAAAAAGAAAGTCCGCTTCTTTACGCGCGAGGGTAAAAAGAAACGTAAAGAAGAATCGTTATACTCAACGAAACGTCAAATGTGAATTGTTTAAAAGCGATTAAGTTATTGATAAAAGTACGAACGTTCGATAAATAAATAAAAGCGAACTTTTTCCAGAGAGTGAGAGGAGTAGAAGACTGATGGAACGAAACGTGCGCTTGTAGTTGAGAAAGAAATCAAAGAATTATGAATGGATATATTTATATATATAGGAATGTACGAGATAGAAAGCCGGAAGTTATATCGCGTTTATTGCTGAAACGAGAAGTTCGCGTCTGGGAGTAAAGGGTGAGGGGAGGAGGAGAGAAAGTCTGCGCGCCCGGCGGGTCCCAAACAAAATTTCAACGTCGATCTGTCCGTCTATATGTGTGCGAGACCGAATGAAAGATAGAAAGTTCTGACCCCGGCGTGGATCTCTCCACTCCGCGACCAGCGGCCATTGTCGCCGAGACTCTTATTGTGGTACAAGGGAGAGTTTCTAACGAATTGGTTTGCCGGAAACCAAACCCTTCTCTCTATCTCTCTCTCTCTCTCTCTCTCGTTTCACTTCTTTTCACTCTCATGGCTTTATTTCTCCCTCTCTCTCTTCGTCTCTCTACTTCTCTCCTCCCCTCTGACTGAATCAACAAAAGCCCACCGAAATAAAAAAAAAGAAACTTGTATTTCGCAACGACGAAAATAAAAATCTCTCAAAAACCTACGAAAGTAAGGAAAAAGAAAAGAAAGAAAAAGGAGAGAATATCGTTCCCGGACACGAGAATGTTTCGATTCAAGGAAAATTGCAATCGAGAAGAAGGGAAATATTTTGTAAAACTCGATTATAATCGATCGTCGAGTATAAAGAGCCACGATGTAATTTTGAGTTTGCGAACTTTCGATCCGATGAATGTTACTTCTTTTCTTACCGGAGTTAAGTTGCGCAGATTCCATGCCGCTCGTCCTTTTTTCATCCCCTATCTTAAAGAGGCACACTGTTGCCTCGACCTGGCCCATAAACCACAAAACGTATAATCTGTGAATAACCGAACGATGTCTAACGCGCGACGTAAACCTTAGCTTGTTAAATTTTCGGGCAAAATAGTTACGACAAAGGAATAAAGGAGGTCAGTGCTTCAAGAGCTGCCTTTAGTGTAGATAAACCGTACATACACACATACACACAAAGAGAGAGGGAGAGAGAAGAGAAAATGGAATGGTACAGTCGCGTGGTGACAAACAAAGTTTGGCTTTGCCTCCAGTAGATGGCGTAGTGGACGTAACGTACTGTGAGCCAGCCACCCTTCTCCACCTCCAGCCAACGTACACCTTACCCAAAGCGAGTTAACCCCCGCTGTACCAGTTTTAGTCCGACCTGTATATCTCTATGTGTTTACACGTATATACGTATATACATATAGAACAACCCAAGCGTCAAGCTTCCTTCATCCCAGGGTAGAAGAGACGCAGAGCCTAGGATCTCTGCACGAAGAGGCCGAGAGAGGTTCGCTCTCTTGTATTCCACCGCTATATCCATGCGGCCTGGCCCTGCTACTGGGCTAGTGGGTAGTACGTGCCCTGCGTCTCGTTAACCTAACTTATTACTTGCCCTAACTCGAGGCATAAAGCCGAAACCACTTCTCTCTCCCTCTCTCTCTTTCTCTCAGAGTTTCCTATGAACCACCCTCCGATCCTGCGGAGGTTTCGCTTCCAAAACCTCTCCAACTCTCGGACCTACCAGACGTATTTCCCTAAACCTTCTACAGTGTTACATCAACGTACGACTATACGTCTACTCGATTACCTGGCTAATTTGCTTTTCTCACACTGGCCTACATCCATCTTCGTGCTGGACAAAGGATAAAGCTTATTCTTGTTTTTTTTTTGGTTATGAATAATTTCACATTATTATGATATTTTGAAAATTGTCGAAGTTTTATTTTTGCTTTTATTAAAAATCGAGCGGATTTCATCGAACTCGGATGGTTGGGAAATTATCGAGATAAAGGATCGACGTATTTCTTTTTTTTTTATGAATAATTTGACGACGATGAGGAATAAAGAAAATTGTGGAAGTTTAATTTTTGAAGTTATCAGGAATTTTATAGAATTTCGATTCATGAGAATAGATCGATTTTTTTTTGTTCACCGTTGCGATGGAATGTTTAAGTTGAATAAAGGATTGTAAATAGAGCGTTACGAGGCATTGCAAACTACGGAGAGAAAGGCGAATCTTTCTTTACAACGATCACGCACTTCCACGAATTAATCAAATTTCACGATATTATTAAATTCCTAAAAACAATTTCATAATTTTGTCAACATCCATAAATTTGATACATATTAAAATTAAAATAATATAAAATAAAATTTCAATTCTCGTATTAATTAAGCAGAAAGGTACGAACGAAAAAAAATCGTAACATAAATTATCTGATCATTCCCAACGATGAAAATCTTCATTATTCCATCTCTCGTAAACAAAAAAATTCATTCTACATCCGAAAATTTCTAAAATGTCACATACACCAAGCTTCGTCGAGAAATTAATTCCGCATTTGAATTAAATTTAATCAAGCCCAGTCTGTTTGCAATTGATCGAACTTTGTTTCGCAACGCGGACTGTTGTAACGTTGCAAATGTACAAAGGGTCGTAGCAGGCCCTATTCTGTTGAATTATACAGATTTTATTTCGTTGTTTCATACGAAATTAACAGTTCGAGCGAGAATTAAACGAAATAATATTATCGTTGTTATTCCACTGTTGCCCGATAGAATTAAATTTCCGCGAGTAAACCGGTGTAAGGTAGGGTTATGGGCGAAGATCGAGTCGAGGTTGTTATACATCTTCAACTATCACTTTGTATAACTGTGTACGATGTCAAGGGTAGGGAAGAATGATAGGGGAACGGGCCCATGATATCCACGAGGGATCTCGAGTCAGTTGCTCCGTTGCCGGGCAGCGTTGAACAACGTTGGATACGCGAGCACGGATTCCACTCTCTCTCTTCTCCAAACCCTTCAACCCTTCCAACCCCCTGGCTCGCATCCCTTCTTGACGCTCTTGCCGGCATCGCGCGCGTTACAGCCCCGCGCGTCTCTACCTTATCTCGAAGTGGCGGAAACGTGCTCGGGAAGCGCGGCCATGTCGCGAGACTCTCGCTACGGATTAACGCATTACGGAAGTTCCGCGGCTTCCAACAGCGCCTACCCTTAAAGCACGCATCGCGCGCTTTATCCAAGCTTGCTATAGGTGAAGAGGAAGAAGAAGGGGGAATACGCTCACGCCCGAATCTCGAGATTCCTGATGTTGCGAATCTCTCGCAAACTAAACTCGTAGCGAAGGGTGCAACGATACTAGTTTCCCACGTTCCTTTCTCTCTCCTTCTTCATCTCCGTTTCTACTCTGACGTTCAGAGCTTTCGATCATAATCGAAAATAAACATACGGATTTTTAGGATAGAAAGTAGGAATAATAAATTGGAAAAATTGGAAATTTACATCGAGGGTTGATGACATTTTCACGCTTGAATTCATCGAAGAAGAAAGTAAATTATGGGGACGCATATTTTTTGGTTGATTGTCATGTGAGATTAATGCTGCGGAAAGACTCCCATGAATATCACGATTATAATGCCGTGTCGTTTGAATTTGTCGGTGAAAAAATCGAAAAAGACTGAAGATTTTTGTAACTTTCAATATTTCGACATTATTATGGTGATATTCTTGTTGCGCGGGAAATTTCCGATTCCGTAACCTCCAATTGAAGCCTTTTCGGACGAAACAAAATTTTGACCCCCGGCGAGACCGATGGTCGACATTCGTAATTTTTTTTCCGATACTTTGGGGGGTTAAGAGGGGTCAAAATTTTTTTTCGTCCAAAAAGACTTCGTAGCCCCATTTCGGAAACGGAAATTTCCCGCGCGATACGAATATCAAGAAATAAAGGCGTTTTGGAGCAAACAAAATTTGCCTCCCTCGCCTAAGCGTTTTTTACACGTCCTGTGGAACCTGAAAATGGCGATTTTCGAAGTGTCGCCACGGCCACAAAAATGGAGCTGTCCGGATGATTCATAGTGAGTTCTCAAGTGCTCGGCGAGTTCTACAAAAAGTTATTCGTGAAATTTTCTGTCGGACGTACAAGAACGGAGATACCGCTTCGCGAAAAGTCGATTTTTCGAGGATTCGTGAATCCATCAATATTATGATATACTGTATTCCGATGAATTTTAATCCTTTCTCAGGCTCTAAGAACCTATGTCGATCACAAATTTCCCATACAACAAGAAAATCACGATTTCGTTTCAGACTTTGCAGATTTCGTCGACCTTAAGTGGATAAATCGTCCAAATTCCGCCGTAATTTATCATCATTAAATTCGAATGTCGTTGGATACAAAAAAAAAAGAAGAAAAAAAGAACCACAATAGATCAAATTTTTATTTCGCGAGATTGTAACTCGAAATGAATCCGCGGCGGAATTCGCATCGGCACCATGTCCAATTGCCGAATTCTATTGTTCAAAAGGGTTCGTTGAAGAGAAATATATATATATATATATATATATATATATATATATATATAGAGAGAGAGAGAGAGAGAGAGAGAGAGAGAGAGACCATTATTGAAGGGAGCAAGGGCATGCTAGTGAGGGCGACCTAACATCCACTATTCATTCGTTTGTTTGGGTTGTAAACCTCTACGGGGGTAACCGGATAATATAAGCTCGACGTACACACACACACTGGGTGAGTAGGTTGGGGGTTGACTTTGCTCTTCCCCCGGGTCTAGCCGACGAACTTACCCCCAACCCCCTTTCCTCTCTCCGAGCTTTCCACATTCGCACACATCTGTTATCGAGGTTTGTACCATGCCTGAGTGTGCAATTCCCACACGTCACCCCCATCCCCGTCCTCCTACCCCTAACAACCCGCCAACCGGACAGACCGTCCCTCTCGCGTTTCATCCGGTCACTCTGTTTCATTTTCTTGTTCTCCCATTCTTTTCTTTTTACGATCGATCCTCGTCCGAATAAGATCTCTTTCGTATCCGCCAATCTCCGCTCTTATATTTACGTTTTTTCACTCAAACTAAATTCGACGCATCTATCTATTTCACGTTTTTATATCAAACTTACAATTATAAAAAATTTTTTAAAATATCGTATACGAAAAAATGTCCCGGGTATTCTCGCTATAGAATTTTTTTTCTCCCAAATTAAAAAAAAAACTAATACATCGACGAAAAATACGTGGATAAATGGCTTCTAGGCTATAATTAAGGGATAGGGCGAACTCGGTCAATTGTCGTTGATACAATAAAACGTCGGGGGTGAATAAACGAAGTAACTCGTGACCCTCGAAAAAAATTCAGGAGGAGGATGTTGTATGTATACGTGTGTGTGTGTGGGACAAACTTTTGTTCCTCGTAACTCGGTATAATTAGTGTTCTTTGGGTATGGAGGGTCGGAAAATTTTCGAAGCCTCGGCCAGTGTAGCGTGTTCCTCGTACGCTTGGACAGCCATGGAGTGAAGTTACGTGTGTGCTAATATATATAGTAATACGTATTTACACATACGGCGAAACTGGACGATCCATAGCCCGGGTAGTAGCCGCAACTCAGCGTGTGGAATCACATTACCGTCACCCAGAGCGTTGTCCGAGATGCGGGACAGAACGCTAGGAGGCACGGTTGTGTCGTTCACTGTACGAGTGACGCGAGTGCGAGAGAGAAAGGGCAAGGTTTTAGTTCACCAAATTCTACGTGCATTGTACGAGCACGCGGACTCGACACGACCGAACGAATAATCCCTTTAGACCAACTTCGAGATGGCCTTTGCACCACCCAAAGATGATTATCCGCTCGGCGAACTGTCATGAACCGTAGTTTCATGCGCCATTGCATTTACACCTGACCCCCGAACTCAATTTTCCTTATTTTTTGTTTGTTTTTTTTTGTGTTGGCCACCACGCTAACGTAACACGAGGAGTGAAGGGGTCGATGGTTAATGGACTAGTTCTTGGTCATCTTGACCCAGTTTCGATTCTAACCTCTTATTGTTAGTCAAACTTGTTATCCTGGTACGAGGAGAAATCTAACGACTTTGGTTCAACTTAGTTTTATGACATCGAACAATTTGGATTTTAATTAATTTTATTGAAATATTTATTGCCATTCGATTAATTTCGATAATTTAATTTCTTCTTGGGTATATGTGGAATTTAATAGTGGGATATTATTAATGTGGGAATTTAAATAAAGCTCGTGGTTGATTGAACGGATGGAAACGTTCGTCGAGAGGACAGGAGAAAATTGAACTCGACGATAAACAATAATCGAGGAGGGGACATAGATTAGAGCGAATGTTGATAAAGAGATTTTGTCTACATTTCATGTTACACACATTACGATTATTGTTCATGTTTATCCCTAAATTTATAAATAATAAATTAATATTATCGTAAATTATTAGAGCTCGTCAAAATTATGTTGTAGGTATATTAGACTAATGGCGTTTTTTTTCTCTCTAACGAACACAAACAAGCGTGCGTTAAAAACGCAATTACTTTTTAGCCAACGCGATAAATAAATTAAAATATTCCCAAATTAATTAAAACGATATTTCTCCTCGTTGATACTGCAAAATATAATCATTCCCATGCAGAAATATTATTTTATTGAAGAATGAAAGAATATTCGTTAAAAAACAGCTCGGGGAATTCGAATACATATTCTCGGCACATTCGCGCGCAAGATTTTTTCTTCTCTTCGTTTTCTCTCGGACGAAATTATGACCGCGTATTAAAAATAAAATATTGTAACTGTTGATGCATTTCGAGTACGTACTAGGAAGATGTGTCTCCAAGGATATTGCAACGAATATTTATGTTACAAAATTCGAATATTAGCGAACGAGAAAAATGTTTTATACGAACGAAGTCCTGAGAGACCGAATTCCAGGGGGTAATACTCTAGTCGGATGCAAATATATCTATATATATATGTGCGTGCGCGCGCGTGTGTGTGTGTGTGTGTGTGTGTGTGTGTGTGTGTGTGTGTGTGTGTGTGTGTGTGTGTGTGTGTGTGTGTGTGTGTGTGTGTGTGGGTGGGTGTGGGTGTGTGTAACACAGGCAAACAATTCGCGAAAGTAAGGTCAATGAAGCTTTGCCAATATTTTCATGGTATTTAATATTTTCTATACGAGTGCTAGGTCGACCGATTCCATTAGGAAATAATACACGATGTACGTGAAGTACTCGATAGGTACATATGATACGCATACGTGAATACCTATATATATTTGTGAACGGAAAAATCTCGCCATTCGGGGATCGAGTCGAGCCACGACATCGACTGTTTTATTCATTCGATTACTTACCAATCCCCCGACCCAGGGTCACGCGAATTCTTGGACGCCTCGTAGAGAAAGAGAACGAGATAGAGAGAAACGCGAATTGATTTTTACAATTACGCGAATTTATTTAATTCCGAAAATAAATGTGAATTTTCGTTTTTTGTTTCAGTTATTTATTCAAATTTGCATGCATTGAGTGAAATTAAATATATTTCAAACCTCCCGCGCGCATATTAATTAATGAAAAAGGGAGAACGAAAGGAAAGATACAAAATTTACACAAATTGGTAAAACGTTATCGAGAATAATAATTATAAACTTTTTCATCACGTAAATTAATTACGAACGGGATAATAAATTAATAAAATTTCATGCATCGTATATCGTTGTGTTTGCGTTTTTTCTATCTTTTTTGTTTTTTTTGTTTATATTCCATTCCTTGTTTTCTTTTGCAACGAGAAAAACGGGTCGAGTCAATAGCTCTTCGTTCGTTCGGTGAATAACGTTCGGTGACAAAGGAAATTTTGTTGGCAAAGGTTACCAACCGCAGAAGGCGGTGTGGAATCGAGGTGTGTGATATCCATTGCCCGGACCTCGCGATGATATATAGCGTGTGTATGAAGAGAAAAGAGAGAAAGAGAGAGGGAGAGTGAGATTGGGCGAATTAAATTCCCGGTCGAGCCGTCGAAAGTCCTGCATGCTGCAGGGGGTTGAAAACTCGAGGGATTCGAGAGGCTCGTGCAGACAGGTATGTGGATTTGCCTGGAGAGAGAGAAAGAGAGAGAGGGTATGAAAAAAGCAAAATATATGTACATGTAAAATGGCTAGTCTGGGAAAGCAAGAGCGAGAGAGAGAAAGAGAGAGTGTTGGTGGTGCACAACCCGAGATAAATCTTCCTGTCGATAGCTCGCGCACCGCCGCGTTCGGATTAGAGTCTACATTCGCACCTCCAGCACGCTCCGGGCCTCCCTCATTCCGGGACTGGCTGTCTCTCTTTCTCTCTCTCTCTCACTCTTACTCTCATAAATTCGCCGGTCCACTCGCGTTATACATTCAACTGCTGCTGCTGATTCTTTTATACGATTTCGGTATAGGGCATCGAGGAACGAGAAACTCTCTGGTACATGTCCACTTGGCAGCCGCAAATTCCCGGAAATTCAAACATTTTTTTCTCGACCGTTCGTCGACGAAAACGAAAATTGAAGAATTTGTATCAACGTCAAAACAAAAAGCTCGACGAACTAAAATCGATAATAATGAATTATGTGTACTATATTCACGATAAACAAGAACGAATCGACGACAAAAATAAAAAAAATACCAAAATTTTTCAACATGAAAATCAACTAGAAAATGTCAAGTTTTGTTTTATCGTCGCGAAGAACGAGATACGAAGGAGGAAAGTGAGGCATCAATATATTATTTATTATTAACATTATATTATAATTATAATAATATATTATAATATTATATAATAATAATAATATAATATAATATAATATATATAATAATATTATATAATAATAATAACAATAATAACAACAACAGCAACAACAACAACAATAATAATAATAATATAATATATATAATATAATAATATAATAATATAATATAATATAATATAATATAATATAATAATATAATAATATAATAATATTATAATACCTATAATAATATAATAATATATAATAATAATAATAATATAATATAATATAATATAATATAATAATAATATATAATAATAATAATAATAATATAATAATATTATATAATATTAAATATATAGGTATATATATAAAATAAAATTGCAAAATCAGTCTCGTCATACGTGAATCACGTAATGGGCGGAGGGACGATGGTAGGGTCTGTTGCAGAATGCGAAAGCGTACGGAGTCAGACGAAATGGAGAAGTCAAGTATTTGACTTCAGTCAAGTCGACGGGGGAGCTCGCATCAGGAGAACGTCTCTGCGGGCCCCGACTGTATATATAGAGTTGGAACAGGAGAGTGGGACAAGGATATGAGACTGGTGTGTGGAAAATGTTCTCTATTTCACTCCCTCTCACAATCCTCGGCTTCCCCTCACTTTCTAGCTCACTCTCCCTCTGTCTCTCCCCCTCTCGCTCCCTGTTTCTCCCTCTGACGCGAGCGCGCGCCCTCTACTATACCAAATCGGGCTAGAATGCCAGCGAGCACTTTTGCCCGCCAGGATATATATAGCTCGTGCTCGAGTCCGATGGGAAATGTCAGCGCGACGTCTACATATATAAACGCTCGCCCTCCCTCCCACCCCCTTTTCCTCTCTCACTCTCTCTCTCTCTCGCTCTCTTTCGCTCTCTCTTGGTTCGCATTGCGAAATCCCAGTTTCCGGTCTCAGCTATACGCCTGTATTGCGCATGTACATCCCGATCTTGGAGCTGTCACACACATCTTGCCTGCGGCGTTCGAGTTATCTCTTGCGAGAATTATAATATTCTAAAATGAATATAAAAAAAATCGTTTTCTTCACTTCCTCTTTTTTTTCTCCCGGTGCCTTTACATCGCGGACCAACGGACAAAAATACTTTCGAACAGTTCGAACGAACTTTATCGATAAAAACGTAAACAAAAGCGTATTTTGCATTAAAATTTGTAGGCAATTTTTAAAAAATTCGATCACGAGTTAGAAAAATTGTGATAATCCGAGATAATTGATTACTGTTCGATTCTTGTAGTTTTATTACATTACCTAGCTTTCGTTTTTTTCTTCTTTTTATTCTTTTTGTTCCTGGTAAGGGATGAAAGTTGGAAAAACCTCTCGAAGTAGTAAGGTCCGAGACACGTAACACGATCGGATTGGACGAGGCGTGGGTAGATAAGGCGATAAGATAGACGGAAGTTGGCAAAATATCGAGTTTTCGCATTGGTCGATCGAGCGCGCGCACACGTATACACGCATACTCGCACAGTTTGGGTTAGATCGCAGATGAGCCCTCGAGGTTTTTTTCAGCACCTGAAAGCAGGACGGAGATATCGTCAAGAAAGAGAGGAAGAGAGAGAGAGTGAAAACGAGGCAGTGGGTGGGAGAGAGGGAGGGAGGAGATAGTGAACTACGAACCGAGAGGATCACCTCTAATCCCTCGGACTTGACCCCCTAACGCGATCAAAGAGACTCTCTTCCGGTTTCCTACTTTTCTCACCTCGCTGTAACTACGTTATGTAACGCGATTTGTCGTTCCAGCTGTCCGATGTGCTGGCACTTTTTCTTCCTTTTTATCGCTTTTAATCGTCGAATCTTTCATCCAACATTCTCTCCCTCGCGTTCGTTGAAATCTTATCACGTGGCTTTCGTTATTTAATTATATAAATCAAGAAGAATGTCAGCAAAAATTGCAATTAAACTAAAAATAAAAGAGAAAACGATCATTTGAAAAGAAAACTTGAAATTTAAGTTGCATTTTTTGATTCTTCTTTTTTTTATTCGAAATAACGAAGAATTGGGACAAACGGAGATGCGCGAGTTAACCTGACGCAGAATTTCTACACGCACGGGTATATTATGTACACATACGAAGAAAATAATCGAGCATTGTGCTCTCGACCTCCCGCGGAGGATCGGATTACTCGCGGGGTGAGATTCATTATAATCCCGCCAGGTTATACCAAGCTATAAAACGAATGGCCTACGATGTATCCTATACAGTCGTTAAAAAAACAAAAAACAAAAAAAAAGAGAGAAACGATAATTTTCAGCTTACACTTGTATGTCCATAGGCCAATTAAACCCGAAAGGGGTTGAAAAAATTAAAACGAAACGAGCGACTCATCAGTTTTTCGTCTTGATAAATCGCAGCTCGTTACGACGTGGTTTGAAAAACAAAAAGAACGTTTTTGCCCCATTTGAGATTTTTCTTTATTATTGAAAGCAATTAAATTCCTTCGCGATACGCCCATTTTTTTTAATAATGTACATAATTCATAAATTCGTATAAAAATGATCGACCTAATAAAATTTTGTTTTACGAATAATTTTGATTTCTTGTTTTTTTGATTATTTTTTTATTTCATACAAATCTAACGAGTTGCCTGCAATTTGTGAATCGAGGCGAGGAGCTTCTCGACGCGTTCGAAGTTCGAATCCCGATGCGGCGAAAGGTTTTGCGGTTTTGGACAACGAACTTCGTATATAAACCGTACGGAGCGCGAGTGTCGGACGGTGTCTTGTGTACGGTGGGATCGCGGTGAAGTTGGACAGAACGCCGCGAGAGGGCGCGAAAACGTGTTTGCGTCGCAACTGGGCTAATACGAGATTACAGGTCTTCCCGCTTCCACTTTTGTTCCTTATGGACCGTATAATCAAATCCGTTTCTTTCCTTCTTGCTCCAAACACGTGGATCCTCGTCCTTCGTTTAACTAATCCAGGGAGTTAATAAACTTTTGCGGCTCTCTAAAACCTATCGTCTACTAACCATATACGAAACAATAATTATCAAATATTCTTCAATTTACTCGAAATTCGCTCGCTTCTGTTTCATTAAAACAAACCCGAGAACCGTGATTATAATAAACGAATAAATAATATTCTCAACGAAATAATTGCATGTTCAAAACTGCGAAATATCGCGATCGATTTTACAGATTGAAATTGCAAAATTCATCGATAATCCCGTATTAACTACGTAACGATATTTAGTAGGACAATTTCTATTCTGACGATAACGCGTGTTATCGTCGATTAATTTTATAAATTAATCATCATAAACAAACAAACGAAAAAAAAACAGCAAAAATTTCTTTAAACGAGATTTTTTAGCATCCCTTCATTTCGAATCCGGCGTTACGAGTCGCGCCCGACCCGCTACCAACAGCATCAATATTATGCCACATTCGATTCTACGTTTGAAAATGGCACCAATACAAGAGTGTATACGAGGGATGAAACATGGAAAACACCGAGTTTCTTGTTCAACGGGGAACAAATAATTCCGATGATGTAGGCCGTGCCCGCGTCGCGCGTAGTTATGTCCTCGTTTAAAATTTATTCGAATCCTCGAGAGTAACGCGACGGAGGGTGGAGTGGGGGAGGGGCAGAGAGGAAGGGGGGGGGGGGGCATTGTCCCGCGTTGAACATTAAATCAACGATGATTCGTGTTCGCACGTGGCAACTATACATTACGCGTGCATATATGTATATATATATGCAACGTAGAGTGCGCGTACTATTGAAATATTAATTTTAAAATGATTTTGAATCCGTTAACCGCGGATGATTTGCTCTCGTTGCTCGCACTTGTGCTGTACAACGTAGGATCGTAGATACGTATATACGTACAGCAAACGCTGCTAGATTGTACCAGCCCCCCCCCCCCCCCCCCCCGTTGGATGACATATACGTCCAATGATTTTATCACGAAGTGAACACGTCATCAAATACCGCGGACGTGCAAATTTTCGAGCAGTTATCTTTGAGATAATAATGATTATGATAATAATAATAATAATATTAATAATAATGATCGATATTATTGTGACTTCTTATAATATTGATGTTGACGGTATTTTTATTAGCGACATTCGATATTACGTAATAATAAAATTATTGTTATTGTTACTGTCACAGGGAAGAATGATAATTATTATTATGATAATAATAATAATAATAATGTTAATAATAATGATCGCTATTATTGTGACTTCTTATAATGTTGATTTTGACGTTATTTTTATTAGCGACATTCGATATTACGTAATAATAAAATTATTATTATTTTCACTGTCACAGGGAAGAATGATAATTATTATTATTGCGATGGGTAGAATAATTAATGTTTGTTATGTTAATATGGATATTGTTTGAATCAGTAATATTTGTTATTTTATTTTTAATATTTAATATTGATAATAAACGATTATTGCTATTTTTACTGCTAATAATATTAATATAATAATATTATTGATAATAATAAATAATAATAATGTTAATAATAATGATCGCTATTATTGTGACTTTTGATAATATTATTATTATTATTACTGTCACAGCGAAGAATGATAATTATTATTATTATTATTACGATGGGTATGATAATTAACGTTCGTCATGTTAATATGGATGTTTTTTAAATCAGTAATGTTTGTTATTTTATTTTTATTAACAATATTTAATATTATTAATGAACGATAATTACTATTTTTACTACTGATAATAATATTAATACGACTATTATTTGTATTAGTAATATTTAATAACATTATTGCTATTACCATTAGTACAAAATTATTTTATCCGCCCGATCAACGATTGGAATTTCATCAATTTGTTTCCAAATCTTTTCTTTCCTCTTTTTTCTTCCTTTTTTTTTATATAATTACACGGATGGTCAATAAATGGCACGATAGTAACAGTTTGGACCCTTTATATATATCGAAGGAAGAGTGGGGAAGCAATATACACACACAGCAAGCGAGCAATCCCTCCAGCCCCGTAACCTGTGATCGTTCGTGCGGGCGAAAAGGGTTTTCGTGCCGCACGAGCGATCGAGTTCTCTCTCTCTCTCGCCCTCTCTCTCTATCCCTCCCGATTTTATAATTTACTCGCGCTCGACTTTAACGATACGACCCGTTAATCTTCGAACGATTGGGTTGTAAATGCTTATACGCTCGTTAAGCACACCGACACCTGCTCCCCCCTCCGAACGCAGGAGCGACAGAGAGAGAGAATGGGAGAGAAAGGTAAACGAAGGGAGAGGAAGGGATATACTTTATACCGTCCAGTGGATCGGCTTTATTAACAAGCCTATTTCCCATCCATGCACCGGTAATCCTAGCTCAAATATATCCATCCAATCGCTACATTTTGTACCCAGGGGTAGTATCGATCTTGCGCCTCGCCGTATCACAACAAAATATCACAAAAAATATACGTACATTAATTAAAATATAAAAACATATACATAAAATCAAATATTAAAATAATAATAATAATAATGAAGCTAAAAATCGAGACATTCCCAGTGATTTTAATTTCCCCGATGTCTATCACAGATGTATAAATTCATATTCAATGTCACAAGGGTGGCAAAATATATATATTTTCATATCATGTACAACGAGGGGGAGACGTCAACAGGTCCCTGAGAGAAAAGGGCGATGGAGAGAAGGGAGTCGAGATGGTGGAGTGGAGAGGGAGAAAGAGGGTGGGGGGTTGAGTTATACCGAAACTATACATATATATGTACATATAAAGTATAGCTTTACTCACGTTGTTTGATCTCTCGATTGAATCATACAGCCAATATAACTGGCCACGTTTACGCCCTCTGTTGGCAAGCCCCTTGGGAAATATCGAGCCTCTTCTCGCTCAGCGTGCTCGAACGACTCTCTGGACTGGTGAGCGAGAGAAAGAGAACGAGACGATGGGAGACGAGGGCGGAGAGAGTAGAGCAGCAGTCTTACGACTTCTTAACTTTCTCATATCTGTGCTACTGTTACCAACCCTCATCCGCCAATATATATATATATAGATAGATAGATGGATATATAGCCAATAACGCTCATCCCCTTTTATTTTATATATAAACCGTTACATTACTGTCCCCTCGGGATTTCTCTTTATTCCATCTTTTTCAAACCCTCCCCAGATCTTCAACAATCGCTACGAGTATTAATATCAAATATTGGGTATCTCGTATCGGAGATCCTTGAAATAAAAATTCAAAATTACGAATGATTAAAGATTTTTGTTCGTTGCTTTTTTTTCCGTCCCTTCTTTTTCTGGCGAACAAGCTCGTCGAGAGAAAAATAATATTCCGAAATAGTTCGGTAATTAAATCTCTTGTTTAAAAACGTATGTAAATGGATTAACTTCGTAGGGATGAATTTGATACGTGTCACGATGGATATTTTTGCTAGTACGATATTTCCGTGGCAAACAGTCGTGACGTTTCTCTCACGTCTCCGCGGTTACACCAAGCCATTCACGATTATTAGATTTTCAAGACGTCTATTATACCTGAAATGTTTCTATCTAAATATTTTCGGTCCTATCTCAAAATTTATTAAGAGGATATAAAGAAATTATAAAAATTGTTCGATCGAAATAAATACGTTCCTTCAAATATCGGAAAATAATTTACCCCAGCGCCTCATCAATTTATTTACGATAAGGTAAACAAAAACGATCTGCTTGAATCAATTTGAAAAAAAAAAAAATTTGCTAAAATGCCTGTCCCTGTTGGCCCAGATACCTAATGGGGAAGAAGTTTTTGTCGTGTACAACATTGAGAGTATCGCGCGGACATACCGCAGTATATATACCACGTGTAAACCAAGGCTATATATATAGAAAGAGAGAGAGAGAGTGAGACATGCACAGCCGATATGTTGAACATCGTTATATATCTGTAGAGTCGGCAATTGGGATAGAAGCGCGTATATAGATATAGACGTAAATATTACGGTCCGTGTACGAAAGCCGGTGTGTTTCGACATGGAGAGATAGGCGCCTCACCGCTGGCGCGGTAGAGTAGGCTAGCTGCTGCCGCTGCTGGTCGCAAGTGGCACTAATCTGTTGGCTCGTGTCTCTCGGCCGAGTCCCAGTGGGGATCGAAGCCCTGCAGCCCCCTTGAAATATTTAGTGCGCGGGGACGTCGAGAGAGCCGGCACACAAGCTTCGGGGGCCACTGTGACGACCAACCTAAACATATATCTGTATACACACATATATATATAGGGTGAACCTCATAAGGTGTCAGAGGTTTTTTTTCCTAAGGTAGATGGGAGTGTTACAAACAAAAATTGCAAATATACATTGGGGATATTTTTAATAGTTTACGAGATATAAAGATTTTAAGTTGGTCCAATCAGAGCGCCCCGAGAAGCGTTGGAGCCGCCCATTCCCGCTCTAGCCTTAGAGATAGCACAGTGTAGGGCGTTACATTTGGGGTTGCAAAATTCAGAGCAGTCAATTTTATTTATTTTATGATTACGCAGTTATTTTTATTTCTCGGGCAATGACTGCTACAGCGGAGAGTAGGCGGCTCCATCGCTTCTTGGCGCGCTCTGATTGGACCAAGTTTAAAAATGTATATCTCGTAAACTATTAAAATTATCCCGAATGTATATTTGCAACTTTTGTTTGTAATGATCCCATCTACCTTAGAATAAAGTCTGTGACACATTATGAAGTTCACCCTTTACATATACATATAGAGAGGGAGACGAAGTGCGAGAGAGAGAGAGAGAGAAAGAGAGCTGTATCAGCATCGACACAGTCCCGAAGAGACGCTTCGCTCCGAAAGCCCGACATGTAACGAATTTTCTTTCCAAAAAGCAACTCTATACATTTTCACGAAGTTTGAATATATATATATTTTCCTTTTTATCCAAGCTACATATTTTCTGTATATCTGTTATTAGTATATATTTACGAGATTTTCTCGAACTGTCGAATAATTTAAAGCGAAATAGGGGCAAAAGGAAAAAGTTAGTTTTTAAAATTGATCAATTTTAGTTTTTTGTTTTGTTGTTTTTAATTTTGCTGTAAAGAAAAATGAGAGAATGAAGCGAGGTGAGTTTGTATCTCGCCGTTGGCTGGTTGAAAGCTGAGAATCCTAGGTATTAGTAGGAGGGAAAAGGGCAAAGGGTGAAGGATAGATGAGAGCAAGATCTGGAGTTGATCCTGTTCAACGAGAGCGAGAAAAGTCACGTTACGAGTCGAGTTTCCATCGCTAGGTCGGCAATGACCGAGTGGGAGAGGAAAGGAGAGAAAGAGAGAGAAATGCCAGAGGTATTACGATGCCAGACGTGGTGGAAAACAAGTTGGTAACGAGTTCGGTAATTCGAAAACGACCACCTGCCGCGTTCACCCGCGTTTTCTCCCACCCACAAAGACCCATCTCTCTCGTTATTTAATCTTTTATCCCGGTCTTCTCGCATTACCTTTCTTTCTACCGTGGTCATCGTCCGACAATTTTTCCAACCCCCTTTCCCAACCCCAATCCACAAATCTCTCCGTCTCCATATTCGAACATACCGCGCAAACTTCCCTCGATTATTTTACAAACGATATCTCGACTGACGTATCTACCAAAATCTCACAGTCGAGCCAAATATTTATATTTTATTTTAATCAAAAATAAATATATATATAAATCTTTCGTTATTTAGCTCGTCGTAAACGAGATAAATTCACTCGTGATATTCGATGCTATAAACAAAAGAAACACGAGAAAAAAAGAATCGATTGAGGGAGTAAAAGACCCTCTCTCGTATTTCCAATATCAATAATACTAATGGGAATAGATTGATAGGGGTGGCAGAGGGGAAAGGGAAGATTAATAAATATGAAAAAAAAAATTGGAAAAGCTCGTATCTCCAGTTCCGTAAAATAATCAAACCTGCATTCTTTTGAAGATGTTTTTCTCGATCCTCTTTCTCTCCTCTTTTTCGTTTCCTCGTTTCTCTTCTTTGATATATATATATATACCCGAGACTCCGGTTCCTGTCAGCGCCCATACGAGGAAAATTGTACGTTTTTGTTGTTACTTTCGCTCGAGCATTTACCCAAGGTTTATCGTGAAGGTTTTAATTTCGGAATTTTATTCTCTGTGTTTTTTCAACCCTCGTGTTTGTTTCTTTTTTTCATTTCGCTCTTTCCAACTCTCACTCTCACTGCACACCCCTCTCCTTCGTTCCATGGCATACAGCCGTAGTGTTCTTTGGGAAGCTTTATACCCCGCGAAAAGCATAATTACCCGCGAGGGACGGTTGTGGGTTGAAGTAGGACGGGATGGAGCAACGAGGGGAGAGGGCAACTGCATTGAATATTTCAGCTCAGTTGGCTACAGCAAAAATATAAAACGAAACCGCCTGGCTGCAACGAGGAAGCCCTTTCGCAAGGGGAGGAAAGTCAGTCGAAAGGTGGAGGATGAACGTAGAGGTAAGGGATGAAAAAACGACACGAGGGTGGGAGAGGGGAAGTTCGGTCGTTCTCGGTTCGAGGCCTTCGGGCTATACGGCCAGGGATTAGGAGAAAAGTTATGTCAGGCATTTTGCGGGTAGCTTTGCATAAGTTCTCCCTTTCTCGTTTCCTCTCTCTCCCTCTCTTTCTCTCCCTCATTTTCTCTCTGTCTCTTTCTCTATCTCGGCTCTTCCTTCCTTCTTCCTCTCTTTGGTTATATTCGCAACGGAAACTCGACGAGAGTCGGGAAAAGCTTGCGCCTAGAGGACACGCGGTCTATGTGGGAATATACATATATATATATAGGGGTGGATAGGGGGTGAGATAGAGAGGGAGAGAGAAAAGCTTCGTCCACACAGCGCGTCAACTCTCTGTCCTCTAATACTTGGGTAACCCGGCGCCACCCTTGCGGCGGCTTAACACTGATTACTCGGACGCTAATTTGCAAATAAGAAGAGGCTCTCTCTGTACTCCACAGGGGATGGTTCTCACCCTCCACTATCTCTGTGTGTGTATGTGTGTGTCTCTCTCTCTCTCGTTGTGTCTCGGGAACTGGTTGGTCATCAAGAGTTCACATTTCTCGGGCTCTCTCACTCTCGTTAGCACTATGCATTATCTAGTTTACCAGCGCGATATCACTACAACCATTATGCCCTGACATTTTGCTATACGTATATTATATAGGGGTGAATGGATCGAGGACACCGGGTTCGAGATATCCAATCTGATTTTTTCATTTTTCTTTCCGGCTGATTAGATAAATTCGTACATTGACTATTTTGCGACTCGGGTATTATTGAATAAAGACTCGGTGAAATTATGAAAAATATTCTTAAAATTCACGTGAGAAAAATCGATATGTAAATAGAGAGATGAATTCTGGAAGCTTGCAAATTATTTCGTCACAAGACTGCGAATATTTGGATAATTTATCGAAAATTATTCCTAGCAACGACCTAATTCTTGTCATTATGAATAGTTTGGAGATATTTCCCGAAATATATCATTACAGTGAGCTATTTTCGAATTAGGATCGTGTTTCAATATTTGAAAAACATAAATATTGGAAATTTATAATTAAATTTCGAGTTAATGAGACGTTGTATAAAATTAATGAATGAACACGATTAGTGAAACTTAATATTATGATTATTATTATTATTGTTGTTTTTATCTTCTTACGGGGTTGCAGAATGCAGCGTGGACAAGCAAACTGGTCGGACGAGGCAGGAAATTCAAACAGCATGAGCCGGCAGACGGGGAGTGGTGGAAGCGGTTCCGGGGTTGGAACGAGACAAACACCTACCACGTCGTCGAGAACGTGCACGCCCCAGCACGACGAGCAGCCCCACACATGCAACGGTTTCAGGCTCGGTCTGTACGGCTGGAGAAAGAGGTGCCTGTACTCACTCGTGCTCGGACTGATGATCATGGTCATACTGAATCTGGCCCTAACCCTCTGGTTACTCAAAGTCATGAAATTCAGTTCCGTAAGTTCTGAAATTGTCCTCACAAAAATTCGTTCGATTACATCGACCTCAAAAAATAATTAAATCACCAAAAATTCTCTCCCAAATTAATCCCTTAATTAATCAACCAATTTTAATATTATTAATTAATTTTGATTAATCAATCGATCAATTAATTAACGCATAATCTCTAGAATTTTTTTATTTCGATCACGTCTCTCACAATTCCGCTCAAACATCCCCCGGAATCTGTGATAACAAAATCCAATTAATAAAGGACAAAACGAGGTTAGAAAAATAGAGTCAAAATCTTGCTCGATGGAATTAAGCTATAAAAAAGAAATAAAAAAATAAGCACAGAAAATGATAAAAGAATAACGCGAGGAAAGTGTGCAGCTTTTGATTTTAAGGGTTGGAACTCGTGAGAGAGCGTCGTTCCCGTCTATATACATATATATATAATGAGGAACGAGAGGGAAAGACCGGTAACTTTTCGACAGCTATTAAAGCCGACTTCTGTCTTGCGGCTTAAAATTAGTTTCGCCCGAGTTACCGCGCCGAATAATAGAACCCTCGCCGTCGCAGGCTCGCTTCTGTACAACGTTTCTCCCTCCACCATATATGTAATATATATATATTCCTCTCAGAGAATATATACATATATATATATATATACGTGCTACGAGGGAGAGAAGGAACGTAGGAAGCTCGAAGGGAACACGGCAAGCGAGCTCTTCAAGCCCAAATGGGGTAAAGAGGGGATCGAAAGAGCGAGACAGAGCGACGAGGGGGAAGAGGAGAGAGGGAACTGAAGCAAGGCGAGAGCGAACAAGGGGAAGAGAAAGAGCGATGCTTAATATAATTTCCAGTAATTGCCGAAGCCACGGCGTAATCCATCCACCTCGTTTCATCCAACGCGCTCCTATACAGTTTTGTATATCCTCAAAGAATATATAACACCTTATCTATCTATCTTTCAACCCCATTTTCCTCTCTCTCTCTCTCTATCTATCTATCTATCTCTCACTCTCTCTTTCTCTCAGCTTCTCGTCTCGCTCTCCAAGCTTTTTTTACTCACCAACGTGGTTCACATTCGGGTAATATGACAAGCTTAAATTTCCTCCGACACTTGGTAATTTTATTCATTCTCCATTTTATTTTCTCCCATATGTCACGCGAGACGAAAGAAACATGTCGATCAATCCTTCATTTATCCCGAAATGGTTAATGATTAAAAATTTATAAAATTCGCCACTCAATGAGGGATCTAATTTGGTTAGTTAGCGACTGGGTTTGCCAGGGACGATTTTGTATACGGCGAGAGGTCGTAGGTCGATTAAGGATTTTGTAGATGTGACGAGGACGTTTATATAACGATGGATATTTGGAAAATTGAAGAATTAGATTGTGGAAATGAGATTTGATAATGAATTTTTGATAACGACGAAGAATTTTGTTTGACATTTATGATGGGAAGGATTAACATCGACAGAGGGGTCGGAAAAAGGTATTGAGGTCGCGGGGTCGTTTACGAATTTAAAAAAAGAAATGAGGAATTTAGAAAATTGAAGATTTATAAAATTGGCCTCTCGGTGAGTGATCTAATTTGGTTAATTAATTATTAGCTTTGACAGCGGCGATTTTGGATACGGCGAGAGGTCGTAGGTCGATTAGGGATTTCGTAGACGTCACGAGGACATTTATATAACGAACGATATTTGAAAAATTGAGGACTTAGATTATAAAATTGGGATTTACCAACGAATTTTTGATAGGGACGAAGAATTTTGATTGACGTTTATTCGAGCGAAGATAAGCATTCTCGTATCGTGAGATTTCACAATGAGAAGATTAACATCGATTGAGACGTCAGAAGAAGGTTTTGAGGTCGCGGGGTCATTTCCGAATTTAGAAAGTCTCGATTTACCGTCTCGACAAGCACGGAGAGCGGAGTTAGTCCCGATATTTTGTAGTAAGCCAAGGGTATCGAAGGAACATGCCCTTTTATCCAACTTTCTCGCGCGTGATCGAACTAAATATTATCGATTATCGATAAAATCGTGTCGACGTCCTACAAACGATTGTTATCCGTTTTTCCTTTTCTCTTCTTTTAATAATTTTTAATCCGTAGTTTAATCGAGAATCGTGAAATCGATCGAATTCACACTTTTCTCGGGTTTTTTGCGAATTCTGCGTTGGGCGAGGCTAAATTCGAAAGGAATTGAGTATCAATCCGCGAGTGAGAAGTCGGTTGGGAAAAGGGAGAGGGAATGAGGAAAGGGAAAGAGCGACGAAATGCTCGCTATCTTCTTGGGAATATCCCATGGGAAATGTACGCTCTCTCTCTCAATCTCTCTCTCTCTCTCTCTCTTTCTCCCCCCACCCCCACCTCTCTACCTACTTATTTTTCTCCCTTCTTTAGCTCACGGTCCCAAACCGGCGTGCACCGTCCTCATCCAGTCTTCTTCAGATTTCCCAGAGCCTCTCGAATTTCCAGCCATATACTATATATATACAGACACCATGAATATACACGTAGATTATCTCGAAACAGCCGGTATTTCCCTAGGCCCGTAAACTCCGATCGCGTGAATAAATAATTTCTCTTTTTTTTCCTCTCATTTTACAAAGAACGAAAATTTCCCAAAAAAAAAGAAAAGATAATAATAATTCGTGATATTCATACGCAATATTTCAATTTCGTAATCGTACGCGAAAGATTCCATCGTTAAACCATCGATATTATCTATAATTCAAAAATCCAAAACAGTTCACCCCGTATAATTTCCCTTGTCCTAGATACACGCTCGAATCGCCCCCGAAGCAATTTCCGGCCATTTTCTCATCACGTAGATATACATTTTCATATCGCAAGGAAAATCCTAGCCACTATGGGGCAACTGGATCATAAAATCTCATGGAAAATATGACTATGACTTTCAATACCCTCGCTTTAATGCGATCCACAAGTACTTTTTCTCATACTCGAAGCACAGCTTTGTACTCGAATACTCCCAAACCGATAATAACCATTATAAATTGACTTCTCTCAAAACTATAAAACAGAAAATCATAACCTTGCCCGAGATAGCTCAAGCACGAAGAATATTCTTTTCGACGTATTTCTTTGGTGAACGCATATTTTGGACAATACCCGATCCGTACTCATACTCGAAGCACAGCTTTGTCCTCGAATACTCCCAAACCGATAATAACCATTATAAATTGACTTCTCTCAAAACTATAAAAAAGAAAATCATTACCTTGCTCGAGGTAGCTCAAGCACGAAGAATATCGTTTTCGACCTATTTCGTTGGTGGACGCATATTTTGGACAATACCCGATCCTTTATGGGATCGCATATAACCGACACTAGAGGACTCGTTATGTATCGGTGTGACAAGAGAAAGAGAGAGAGAGAGAGACACTTCACTCGTATAATGCGAGATAAAGTACAAGTAACATGGTATAGTTTTGTGAGAGAGAGAGAGAGAGAGTGAGCGAGAGAAAGAGAGAATAAGAGAGAGAGAAAACGAGAGAGTGCGAGAGGGTAGCATTATGCCGGACAGCATGGTATATTGGCAGTAAAGGCTTACGGGGATGCCCATAGCGAAGAGATAGAATGGATGATGGTGGAGCGAGGATGTGTAAGTCTTCCTAGAGGTGCGAGAGTGTCTCCCATGTGGCGGGCTGTGCCCTAATACCCTGGGCAACGCTACAGTCCGACCCCCATAACCCCCCGTATCTATACATCTCCCCGGGTTATAGTTGGGCTCTTGACTATACGGCGAAACGACGACACGAGCCTGTATACCCTCTGCATCGCAAACTCTCCAGCCTCCCTACTCCCACTTCTTCCCTCTCGCTCTCTTCTCGTCGCTTCCCTCTTCGTAGTACTAAAGGATATCCATTATAGCGTCGAGCCACCAAGTGCAAGTGCAATATAGCTGGTGAGCCGGTGCCATGAATTTTGAGCGTATAACGTGTATAAACGTACACGAGCGTTACTTACCCTTCCACTACACCAGCCCTTTTCCCTTCTTCTTTTGTTACCTGTATATATAATTATAAAATGTACCTACTCGTTTCTATCAAATCAGTATTTCAAGCTGCCCTTATACTACACCAGCCCTGTTCCCTTCTTCTTTTGTTACCTGTATATATAATTATAAAATGTACCTACTCGTTTCTATCAAATCAGTATTTCAGTGTGCCCTTATACTACACCAGCCCTTTTCCCTTCTTCTTTCGTTACCTTATATGAAATTATAAAATATACCTACTCGTTTCTGTCAAATCAGTATTTCAGGCTGCCCTTACACTACACCAGCCCTTTTCCCATCTTCTTTCGTTACCTATATATATAATTATAAAATGTACCTACTCGATTCTATCAAATCAGTATTTCAGGGTGCCGTTACACTACACCAGCCCTTTTCCCTTCTTCTTTCGTTACCTATATATGAAATTATAAAATGGACCTACTCGTTTCTATCAAATCAGTATTTCAGGCTGCACAGGCCGCTGCTGAAAATGTTGCAGGCTGGGAATGAATGATAGATCGAACAATAAATACGAGAATGTAAACAAACAGCCGAAGCATGGTCGACTCGAGGCTATGCCTGCTTTCTGAATTTTGTACGAGGGGAATGAAATATTAAATCGTCGATGGTAGACCGATTTCTAGGGGAAATAGCAATATTCAGTCACGTCAGGGTCGTTGCATTTCGCTTTGAATCGCGCTATTTCCACTTTGGGCAGGATTTTGTCATCACGAATCTTATAGGATTATCCCTGTTTGTACTCGTTCCGGAAGAAGGGTAAGGGTTTTCTTTATAACTGTGGGAAATTTGGTATTAAAACTAGGAATTTTAATGATAAGATGAAAATGCTTTGCGATGGAAAATAGGGATTAAGAGAATTTTCCAAATTTGTCACGAATTTCAAAATGGTAATTTGCAAGTGAATACTGGATCGTAATCAACTCCCCTATAACGTCATTACATCGAGAATCGGATTTTAAAAAAAGCTCACAATTTACACTAATTCTCTAAAATATTCAAAGTTTCCTCACAATCGATATAATTTCCAATCTGGCTAAGTTAAAATTGAAACTAGTCGTTGATAAAAATGGGATAATCGTTGCGGCAATATTAATTTAATCATTCAATTTCCCCAGCCGAGAGAGGTCGACAAGATTGTATTCGTTAAATTACTCGTTTGACGCAAATAAATTTGGTCATAATTTTAGTACGAGGATAAACGAGAGGTTCGAGTGGAAACTTTTCGGGGAGGGAAGAACACGATTGGAATACGAACACTGTTAGGAGATGTCGGATAAGACAATGGATGCACTAGTCGTTGTAGAGAAATATTTCGAGCGAGAGTGAAATTGAATGAGGCAAGAGAGTAAGAGAGAGAGAGAGAGAGAGAGAGGGAAGATAAAATAGAGACGAGGTGGAATATTATAGTAGCGATCGCGGAGACGGAAAAACGAAGCTACCAGTGACAATTCGGTGGGTATGCTTCGCCGGGGCTGACTGCATTAATGATGCCTTCGGGCTATATCCACCGCGAAAAAGAGGGAGACGAAGAGAGGAAAAAGAAGAGAGAGAAAAAAAGCAACAGAAAACATTCACCTGGCATTTATGCAATTGCTTCCATTAGAAAGTATGAAAAATATATTATTATAAATAAAGGTCGGTTCTCTGGCTGGTGATCTTCGTGGAAGAATGACTCGCGAGAAAGCGCCACCATGCGGACGAAACGATTATTTTCTTCATTATTTTCCACCTTATTGCCTATATCTTTTCTTACTTTCTTTTTTCCTTCATTTTTTTTCTCTTCTCATTCTTCAAGGAGCTTTGCGAACGATGAGATCGTCCGACGTAAGACGGACCTATACTACTTTCTCAGACCACGGCGTATTTCTATAATCCGTTTGGCGCTTGCGCCACGAATTTAAATCCGGTAAAGCTGAGAAGCGAGTTTGAAACGAGCGAAGTAGTTGAATTATTAAATTTCTTTTTTTCTTCTTTTTCTTAATTTTATAATACGATTGTTTATAGGACGAAAGTAAAAGAACAAACTACGAAGATAAGTGATAAGATCGAGTCTAGGTCAGACCATTCTGGTCAATTAGATTCGTGACTCGTGTCTACGCGAAAACTCGATCGGATTAAACAATTCGAAAATCGTGTATGGGACGCGACTGGAATGTAACAACGGGGTAATTATAGCGCATGCGCCCGGAGGATAGGGAGGAACACGAGAGATACCCGGTAACGATAATAGCGAGAGACGGAGACGTGGAAAGATCTTATTATAGAGAGTAGAATACGGACACTAATGCACCACACATAATTATTCTCGAGCGGACGGACTTCTCAGCTAACTTCCGCTGGCCGAGATAGATAGATAAAGAGAGAGGGAGAGAGATTAATCCGAGAGTCCCGTCGTCCCAGTGGTCACTCGCGTGAAACAGCCGGAACATTAGGCCAACAGGTGCGAGAAGCTTGCAAAACCCTTCTCCCAATTGTCTATTACACGAGAGATTCTAGAATTCGCAAGCAAACTCGAGAAGATAAAAGCTCTTCCAGGTGAACGAAAGGGTAAGACGATGCGATGATCAATAAAATTAATGTCTCAGGTAGAGGGAAGAAACGAGGGGGGTGAAATCATTAACAAAACAAAACAAAATAAAACGACGAAGATCGTTAAAGATCGTACGTTCGTTAAGAAGATATTGAAACGCCGCGTTATTTTCCGTACAATTTTGTCTAATCGACGAGTCATTAAGGGGTAGTTTCCTATAAAAGGAATAATAAGGACGATCGGCAAGCCTCGAGGATCGAGGCGATCGGCAATTTGCGGAAGGTCCGGTAAATACGGAACACTCAAATGCGATTCAGACTTTGGGTCGAACAATTTTCCCGGCCAAACGCCCGCGCGCGAACCCTCCTCCAAGCATCTTCGTAAACGATCTTCTACTACCCCTCATCCCTCCCTCACTTCTGTTAGGAAGCGACCATAGGCATCGTACGCTCTTAGTCCCATTATAATGTAAGCCCCTACACACTGTATATCGACGATCGTATCCGTGCCAAGAAAGGGCACTGTATATACTCCTCGTGTACTCGTGTGCTTTTACACAACCCTATAAACATATATATATATAGATATATATATATATATAGATATATGAAGAAACGTATATATACGAGGCGTGCGCGGTGTGGCAATTGCTTCCAATCGAGTGGCCAATCATCGGAAACCAATAAAGCGAGCACGACTAAAGGACAACAACGAACCCTCTCGAATATACCCCGCCCCCGTCTCACCCTTATCATTTTTCACCCCTCTCCCTCGCTTTATGAACTAGTCGTGTTTTCTGGTTTAAGGGAATTACGAAAATGAAAAAAAAAGTCATAAGAACACAACGCGTTCGCTATTTCTCCAAACGTGTTTTCCACCCTTTTTTTCCCTTTCGAATTTTGCGGGAACGAAGATCGTTCGAACATTTGGCGATAATATTTGTGCGATCAGAGATTTTTTTTTGTTTGTTTGAATAATTTGAATATTATTGAATGTAAATAATGCGATCGTTAATCGTTTCGTTGTTTTTTTTCTTGTTTAATTTCATGATGAAATTAGGACGGCATTGGCTCGCTGAAAGTCGTTCCCGGTGGGGTGGAACTCAGAGGTCAAGCGGCTATTCTCGATGCGCTAATAGCCTCGAGCGTGAGTTCGCGACGAGGCAAAAATCTCGTTCTCGAATCGTGGAAGAACTTTACAGTATCAGCGAGATCGCACGACGGTCGATTACTCGCGAGAATGACGCTCGGTAAGAATTTTGTGTTTTCAAGATTTATGATCGAAAAAATAGAAGGAAAAAAGACATTTATCCTCCCTCTTTTAAACGATATTTTTCTCTATTACAGGAGAAGATCGATTGGACTGCGTTTCGAGGGGTTTTCGGATAACGGATCCCCGGGGTGGTGTACTTTTTTCCGCGGATCAGGAACAGGTCGTCGTCGGTGCGGAAATGCTGAGGGTCACCGGTGTCGGCGGGGCAGTTTTTCGCGGAAGCGTACAGACTCCGCTGGTACGAGCCAAGTCTGGACATCCTCTCAAGTAATTATCGATTCGATTATGCGATCAATTAAATTAAAAAAAAAAAACAAAACGAAAATTTAATCTCCGTCGATGAGAAAAAAAAGTCAGTCTAAATTTGTTCCTGGAGGAGTGAAAAAAAAAATTCCTGTTAAAATTCTCTCCTATATTCCAAGTCTTTTCTTGCTATAATATTTTTCTTCTTCTTTCTACCAAAAGTCAAATTCAACGAAAATAGACGATGAATATGTCTCTACATCGGCTCGTGGGAATAAAATTTCTCGTAACGTTCGGAAATCGAAGAATTCGGATTCGCGGAAAATCGCTCAACCTGTAATGTCGGAAAAACCAGCAGATGGGGTTTCCACCCTTCTTTCTCTCACTCCTCTGATTCATACGACAAGAAAAATAGATAGAGAGAATAAAAGAAGTTTTCTCGCGCATCTTTCGTTCTTCTCCACGGCAACCCCATAATCTTTTACAGCTGTTATAGGTAAGATACGCGTTCGATCTACAAACCGAGTATACGTACGTCACCCTTTTTCTTTTGGCAAGGATGCCCTTCGTAGCCAACTATCGTGTATTAAAGTACATCTCTTTTCGACACCGACATAGTTTTACGCGAGAATCTACCAAAGGTCGCTAAGAGAGAGAGAAAGAGAGAGAGAGCGAGAGCGTGAGAGAGAAAGAGTGAGAAAGCCAATGGAGGGGGTTGAAAGCGACCGGGGGGTGAGAGAAAAGCCAGTAGCACTACTGCAACCGCGCGGTTATTGATAGCGCGGAGCAATTTACAGACGGATTTACGATTACAATAAAACTTTGCTCGGGCGGAAAATTATATTCATAGGATTGGATTTGCGCCAGATATGAAATACCGGTTCGCTATACCGAAAGTCGGATGTAGGAGGGGCCAAGGGGTGGGTAGGAGTTTCGATAGAGAAGGGAGAGCGATTCGAAGGTCTATCTCTGGCTCTTTCTACCACCGGTAGGAATAAAGACGTATATATATATTTAAGTTCATACAGAGAGTGAGATGAAGAGAGTGAAAGAGAGAGAGAGAGAGAGAAAGGGAGAGACTTACCAGGAGATACTAAAAGTGCATTCGAGCCAAGCCAGCAAAGAGTCTCTTCTTTCCTACAGCGAGAACTCTCGACTATGCCAGCCGGTGCTCTCACCCCTTCCTCTCCACCCTCTTCCGATATCAACCCCCCTGCTTCCTCACTCCCTACCTCCACAACTCCTAGCTCCCCATCTCACTCAGCACGACCTCTCTACCCGATACAAAACGTTTTCTTCACGTTATACGATCTCTACCCTACTCGATCTTGTACCGACTTATACACCGCGCGCCCATTTCTTCCCCTCTCATTCTTAACCTTACGTATCAGCTTTCGCATTCATGTAGATAAGGTGAGCATTATGTATATACATATACGTATGTAGAGATGGAAAAAAAGAGAGAGAGAGAAGAGAAATTGAGGTGAAAATACCGAGAGCGCGGAGTACGTTGTCCTTCTTAGCGAATGCTAGAATCTATTATTGCGACTCTTTTTTTTAACCCTCATTCTACCTCGACGTCACCTCCCCCAACCCCCTGCTTCTCGTGTCCCTCGAACGGATTTTCTACTCCCACTATGGAATTTCTCTCCTGCCTCCCATTGCGCTCTCTTTCTCGCGTTCTCACTGTCTCGCTTTTTCTAGTCGTATATACACACATACTCCGGTCAAAGAGCAAAGGATAAAGCCGCTACGCGATATCCGGTTTCTTCGGCGCACTCTACCACGTCCCGCGCTCTCATCCCCGCCCTTTCCCCTCTTTGGTAAACCTTCTTTTTATCCCCTTTTTCTCTCTCGCTCACATTCGAACGACTCTCGGATTTCTTTCTAGTCCAAAGAGGATTCTCACGGGACACCCCAAGAACGAAGGGTGGGGGGAGGAAGGGGCCGACTGGAATCTTCCCCACGTCGAATTTCGCTTTGATATTCGCTACATTCCAGCCATTGTCGAACGACTCTGTGATTTTGTACGCAAATCGCAGAGATGATCCGAGCGTATTTCAAAAAGCTCGAGATTGTTTTTAATTAACCGTCGGCGACGAATAATTCCAATAAAGTACTAGACTCAATTTTCACAGAGTTTCGATAACAAAAATGATGAAAAAATATTTGTAACGATTAAAAGTCAATGTACATTTTTGACAATTTGTCGATTTAATTAAAAAGAAAAAGAAAATCAATGATATTTATTCGAATAATTATTCTGTAATATTGAATATTAGTTTTTGGTAAAACTGTTCGTTGCACCAAATGGCGAATTCTGATCGTCATTCGTAGAATAAACGAGGAAATATTTGATTAAATGTATTTCGTGATTAACGACTCGAATTAATTAAATTGGATGAAATTTGTTTGTAATGTCGACAGATTAGAGTCGGCGACGAGATCGTTGGAAATCAAAGCGCCGAAACGAGTGGTGATAGAATCGAGAGCCGGTGAGATATCGGCGACGTCGCTCGCAGACTTGACACTACAGAGTATCGAGGGAGCGATACGTTTCGATTCCGAATCGATCTTTCTCGAGGGTTTGAAAGGCGCGACGCCTATACCATCGCGCCACGTCACGGGGGAGCAACAACAGCAACAGCAGAAACAGCAGCAACAACAACAGACGCAACGTAACGGAAGATCTTCGAGTTCCGGCCAGAGAGAGTCGAGTATCTATCAGCTGTGTGCCTGCGCTAATGGAAAATTGTTCCTCGCGAAGCCCGAAGGAATATGCCAAGCGGACAAGACCATCTGCTAATAACGTCGATCGAAAACGAACGAATCGAGAGAACGTGATGAACGAAGAAAAAACGACAAAAAAACACAAACAAACAAACTTATTTATTTTTATCCTCTTCGTCCCGAATGCGAACGAACTTAAAGCCAATCTCTGCGATTTTTTGATTGTTTGAAAAGAAAAGAATAAGCGCGAAAGAAATGAATTGATGGAATAAAAAAAACATGAGAAATTTAATTCCGATACGATTTTTCGTTTGCGTGACGAGAATCGTGCGAAGGGAGACGCGATTGTGTGACTCGTTTGCCTAAATATTGAAATAATTGAGAGAAAGAGAGAGGACGAACGAAACCCCAATTGTACGATATAACTATGAAATTGTAATCATAGATGGAGCGTGAGCAATCGTGTGCAATGTGTCTTCGAGTATGAAAAGTGGATGATGAATAAGAAGAAGAAGAGATTAATAAAGCTAGAGAATCTTCGGTACCGTGTACCCACGAAAAAGCGTAGGAATGGCGCTGATGCTAACCCCCGCGATGTATATCTTGTATATCAATAAAAACATGCAATTATCGTTGATTCCGACTCGTTCGAGTTCACTTTCGCAAACCCAATTTTCCTTAACAGGTACGACACATTCGAGGGTCGTGGTATCTCGCGATGGAAATCGAACCAACGTGGGTCGAGACAAAGTTTTGAGAAAACTTTCAAGGGTAAGTTGACTAAGGGTTGATCATTGAGGATGTTCGAATTAGCATTAACGATGATGAACGCTCGTGACAAAAATTATGACGTAGAAACTCTTGATAAGAGTTTGAAAAAATATTTTTTCAGGATTGAAATAATTTTACAAAGATCACGAGATTTGTAAGGGTTGATAATCAAGGGCGATCGATATGACATTCATGATAATGAACACTCGTGACAAAAATTACGACGATGTATTAATTTCTATAAATTCTTGATAAGAGTTTGAAAAAATAATTTTTCGGGTTTGAGATAATTTTACAAAGATCGTGAGATTTTTAAGGGTTGATAGTCAAGGGCGATCGATATGACATTCATGATAATGAACACTCGTGACAAAAATTATTCCAACGTATTAATTTCTATAAATTCTTGATAAGAGTTTGAAAAAATAATTTTTCGGAATTGAAATAATTTTACAAATATCACGAGATTTTTAAAGGTTGATAGTCAAGGGCGATCGATATGACATTCACGATGGTGAACACTGGTGACACAAATTATGACAATGTATTAATTTTTATAAATTCTTGATAAGAATTTGAAAAAATAATTTTTCGGGATTGAAATAATTTTACAAAGATCACGAGATTTTTAAGGGTTGATAGTCAAGGGCGATCGATATGACGTTCATGATGATGAACACTCGTGACAAAAACTATGACGATGTATTAATTTCTATAAATTCTTGATAACAGTTAAAAAAAATAATTTTTCAGGATTGAAATAATTTTACAAAAATCGCGACATTTTTAAGGGTTGATAGTCAAGGGCGATCGAAATGACATTCACGATGATGAACACTCGTAACAAAAGTCGTTACGACGTATTAATTTTTATAAATTTTTGACAAAGACTTAAGAAGATAATTTCTCAAGTTTGTGATAATTTTACAACAATCACTGTTAATTGTGTCAACTGACACTCTTCCCACCCTCGAGTTTTGCCTAGTTTCCGCTTTATCCACTTCCATTAATACTCGTACATTTTCCCAGGAAGGGCGGCGCAAGGGTTTGGAAACTTAACCAACTCGAGTGTTGGACTCTTCCCATTATTATTACCACTCTCTCTCTCCCTATCTTTCCCAATGAGTAAGAGAGAGAGACAGAGAGAAAGACAGTCTGGTCTAGTCTTGTGGGACCTCCGGCGAGTCAACTGAGGCAAGAGCCGAGAGTCGTAGGAAGGAACAGGCGCGTTACAAGAATTCTCCAGAGCGCGAGACATGGGCAAAGCGGAGAAGAGGGAGGTTCGTTCTTGAAGGAGCGACAGGTGAAGGGACTTCAATGTTTCCACGAGCACTTCGTGTCTCGGTGAGAGAACGAGAGAGTGAAACAGGAAACGAGACGACAAGAGGGAAAAGGGAGAAGAAATGTATTTCTCACACACACACACACAGAAAGAAAGAGAGAGAGAGAGAGGTGTTCGCTCGGCGAAAAGTTGAATACCCTGAGCCTCTTCCACACCCTCGCATCTCCCACCTTTGCCACTCTCTCCCCCTCACGGTATACATCAAGTCAGCCCGACAGTTCGCAGCAGACCAATCTCGCCTAGTAGCCGCTTAAGGAGCTCTGACGGGGGAGGTAATTTTCTCGGAATTCGAGATTAAAATTGCATTCTGGGCTGGATCCGCGAGGTGCCGCGTGAAAGATGGCGGAAAGGAGATTGGGGAAGAGGACAGGACTAGAGGAAACAACGTAAAGTACTCGAGTTATGTACGTGGAACGTTGTTAGCCGAGAAAAGTGAGAGCTAACAGGAGGGGGAGGAAAAAAACACGAGGGGACGCGAGGTTGTCTTAGAAAGTAGGCGGAAAGATGCTTCTCCTTCCGTTATGGAACGGGACAATACATTTTTTAACGGAATAAACGAACATCGTACGAAATTGGGCAATTTTTGTACTTTTTTTTGTTTCGTTTTTTTTTCATCGAGTATTACGCTTTAGCAATGAAGGACTCGATAGTTGACTGCGGAGGAGGTAAATAGCATCGATGGTCGATGGAGTGACGCGAGACGACCCGACGCGACTGACGAGCCGGAATGGGCTAAACGCCCAAGCTGCTGCGGCTCGCTCGTTCCGCTTTCTCTCTCTCCATGTCGCTCTGTCTCGCATTATACTAGCATTGCTCGCGACTTCCGTCAAGCGTGAAATTGTTGCATGAGGGTTTATCCCATTGTGACGGGGCGCAGCTTTAAATACAAATTAGCGAAAGTACAAAAAAAAACACAAAAAAAGATAGGGAGGAAGAGGATGAGGGTGAAAGTGAAATTCGTAATCCGTAGACGATTTTGCACACGCTTTTCAGCTCATTGTTTACAGGTAAAAATAGAAATTGCACATTTTGTAACTTTTTTTTCAACGATATATGTTGAAAGTTTTTGCGAAAAGTAATCGCATGTTTTATTTTAACGGAGAGAATTGTATCTAAAGCTCTTTAAAAATTAGCTGGGAAGAAGAACGTTAACGAACGTTTTTGCTCGCGCTTTGTATTTCAATGTTTACAGGTAAAAATAGAAATTTCACATTTTGTAATTTTTTTTCCAACAATATGTTGGAAGTTCTTGGGAAAGGTAATCACACGTTTTATTTGCACGGAGAGAATTGTATCTACAACTCTTTACAAATTAGCTGGAAACAAAAACGTAAACTAACGATTTTGCTCGCGCTCTTCATTTCAATGTTTGCAGGTAAAAATAGAAATTTCTCGTTTTGTAATTTTTTTTTCATCAATGTTTCAAGTTTTAACGAAAGGTAATCGCATATTTTATTTAAACGGAGAGAATTGTAAGTATCTACAGCTCTTTAAAAATTAGCTCGGAACAAAATCGAAATATAAACACAAAAATCTAAAAAATCAAAAATTTCACAATTTTGTTTTCAATTTCCGATCATTAATGACAAACCAACCGAAATAACAACCGTGACATCCGTTCAATTGTCTCGCAACTATAAAAAAAAATGAAATAAAAATTTCATTACGATTATCGAAAAAAAAAGTTTTCGAACAATATCGAAGAAAATCTCTACTGGACAAGCTTGTGACGAATAAAAGTGAAAGCGAGGGGTGACAGTTCCAAAAATACGCTACGTCCCAGGTGAGACACACAAGAACAAAATTATTGGTATAAGAAGACAAGCCTGATCGTGTCTCGAAAGAGTTTCGTTGTCGTGTGTGCGAGAGTCCTAAAACTGTAAGGTGGTGGGGGGTATGTAATGACACCAGGGCGTCTAAATTCCAGCAACGACCGGATGCAATTTAATGCAGCCTCGTCCTCGTCGTCGTCGTCGTCGCCGTCGCGCTATCATCAGCTCTCGCTGATGCAATATCTTTCGAGTTTCTCCACGTAAACCCCCCACGTCTAGTTAGTGCGGAACGAGCTGTTGATAAATCCTACCCTTCCTAGCGATCCCGCGCGAGTTTCTCCTCTCCCTCCACCCCTTCGTCCAACCAAACCTCTTCTATCTACCTCACTCTCACTTCTGTATAACTCTTTCTCTCTTTTCATCCCCCTCTCTGTCTTCATCCCTCTCTTTTCCTCTCTCTCTCTCTCGCTCCCACGCGATCTCTCTGTCTCTATAACGTTTTCCCACGTCGTCTCATCTCGTTTCTTCCTCTCACTCCCTCGCGGCACTCGTCGCTACAACCACACGCTTCACTTTATACATCGTCCTCTATACTCACTCGTGGTATGTGGAGGCCATTTCTCCGGTACGGAATTACATGCCCAAATTGTAATTTTGTCGGGACCAACGGGGCGTACCTCTCTCTTCTCGCCATCGCAGCTTTGGACGGAGATGCCACGCATTATTTCCCCGCTGGGTGTATCTCTCTCACTCCCTCTTTCTCTCTCTGGCTAGATCTCGCTCTTTCTCACTCTTGGAGAAAACGAGGTAACTTGCGCTCTCCGGGAGATAGAGAGAGAGAGAGAGAGAGAGAACGATGTTCGGCGCTATCTCGCGGACCAACGACGTCGTTTCTTTCCCAACCGTTTTGTTATATACATATACGTATATGTGACATTTCCCATACACATCCCTCCAGCTCTTTCTCTCTCTCTGTCTGCACCCTCTCGCTTTTATCCATCACAGTACAATTTTCGCTGGGAAACCAACGCGAACCTTAAGACGAACTAGCTTGCCCAAATTCATGTAATTCATGTAACTAAACTTTAAACAATTCCGAATTAAATTGTCACTCGATGTACGCGAAATGAAACGTTTTTTTTTTTCAAAAATCCCCCTCGATTTTAAATTAATCCACGATTGTATAATGCAAAAATAAAATTGGTGAATAAAGAACAAATTCTTCAGTAACGAATAAATTTTGTTCCAATTAAATGAATGTTATTTAAATCGAACGTATTCGCAAGGTAGAAAAGCTTCGCTATCTCGTGTTTGGTCTAGGAAACCCTTGGGACGAGTAAAAAAAAAAGTTTACAACATACAATATATATATATACGCGTATACAAGAAGATAAAGAGACAGGTTTTCCTACTGTTGCGTATTCGAGTAATTTCGTTGATCCCCCGGCTCTAGCTCGCAGAGAGAGAAAGAACGAGAGGGGCGAGAGAGAGAGAGAGAGTGGGAAGGTTGAATTCGAGCAAATATGTGGCGCATGCGCGCATGCTCATTTCTCCGGTTTCCTCGTGAAAACGGAATTTGAAACAGTTTCGCAATTCTCTTAATCTTTCTAATGGAGGCACTCGCAGTCGCACTCGTACACGCGCCGGAGCTCGATTGCACATGGTTTAAGGTTCTAATCAATGTTTGATACGGCTGCGGTTATTACTCGGAGCAGAAACTCGCACTCTGACCCCTCTCTCTCTTTCTCTCTTTCTCTCCCTCTGAGCGAAACGGCGCACGGCTGGTCTGCTCGTGCTCTCGCATCACTCTCGTCACAACCCCTTTCTCTCTCTTTCTCTCCCTCTCTCTCCCTCTCTCGTTCCCTCTCTCCTCTCTCACTCTCTCCCTCACCCCTCTCCTCAAACCATGCCATTATCTCGAACGGGCTATTACACAGCCGCTGCCACCTTTTGGTTCCCGTATTATGTTCACGAATCACGCGAGACTACCGAGCTTTCGCTAGTGCATATCGATATAGTTATACACGTGTGTGTATATACAAACCCACATGGACACAGAGCAGGTTGCACTCCTGTCTCGTATTCGACCGCGGGAATAAACGCTATAAAAAAAGAAATAAACTTTAAAAAAACAGAAGAAATAAAGCGCAACACTTATTTCCCTTCTACCATTCTCCTTTTGTTCTAGCTTCGTTCTTGAATCACGAGGAATATCCGGCAACGTTATTAGAAACATTTTAACCTCCGAAAGATCGAACAACGAAAAATATCGCGAGAATATTTCTTCCGCCATCCGACATGGAAGAATCGATCGTTCTCTACGATCCGACGAAGGTTTGTTCGTTCCTCGTTAACTTGAAAAATAGAAGGAGAGAGAATGAAAAAAAGAAGGAGAAGAAAGAAAAAATCAAGAAAAACCGCGCACTTCCGCGAATTTACGATCGCCCTTTGCGCTCTTCCCCCCTCGCGATGAATATAAAAACGAAACGATAGTACCCTCGAGAGCGAGCAACCCTCCTCGTCGACTCGAAGAGCTCTCTTATTCGCAAAAGACATTGCTATAGATTTTTTATGGCTACGGCAGATAGCGCATTTGCGGAACTCCTGGACTACGATGGCAAAGAAGAGCGAGTGGGAGAGATCGTAGGGGAAAGAAGAAAGAGCGAGAGAAGCAGAGTGCCCCGAGGACGAGGAATCTTCGTGAAAACGCACGTGCCGAGGATTCAACCGGCGGAGTTAGTAGGACCTGAGTCGTTGGAGAGTTCGTGCAAAAAGCATCACCGCAAGCAGGCCGCATTCTCCCAATCTTCGCCTCGCACTATCTTCGTCTCGCTCGCAAACCCCCCCACTTGCTTTTCATCCGACGTCACGAAAAATGCATGGGGCGAGAGGGTACGAGAGAAACAAAGAGGGAGAGTGAGAGAGAGAGAGAGAGAGAGAAATGACGATAAAGGAGGGAGGCTTTAGCTAATGGCCCGGATCACACACCACAGATCGCGGAATGCCAACCGCCGGATACGCAAAAATATATATATATATATAGATATATATGCATGAGCGTACTTTGGGGGTTGCAGTCGCAAAAGGTGGTAGAGCTTCTCGAGCAGGTCCTACCCTTTCTCTCTGCCCCTCGCCCTTTCCTCTTCCTCTCTTTCACTCTTTCGTCGCCACTGTTACTCCCCTCGTCCACACGCCACTTTCGACGAATTTGAATAATCATTATATGCACCGGCGTTCCCGGCAAACGAATTCGTTATTAGAGGTCGGCGTATATAGCGACGAAGGTCTCGCTCTTTTCCCTCGCACGTTCTCGCCGTGATCGCGCCAGACGCCACGAGCTTTCTCGCCAAATCCTAAATATTCGTTTCTCACCCCCTCCCCCCCCAACCCTTGCCGCTTCACACACACACCTCCTACAGCCCACCGCAATTTTTCCATCGGACTTTGTACGTTTTCCTTTTTTTCTTTTTAACTTGCTGAATTCAAATTAACGCAAACCATACGTCTACGGCGGTGGTCGCGCGGCAAAAAGGAAGAAGGAAAAAACGTTTTTGTCATTTTAATTTCAATTTTGTATTTTTTTTTTCTTTGCGGTTTTTTTGCGCAGCTCTTCTTCTCTATCGCTCGTTTCAATGGACGAATGTCTCGAGACCAGCGTCATACCAATCTTCGGTACGTGAGCGCGCTTTAATCGCGAATTTTATATAAAAACGAGAGGTAAGAAGCGTTTTTGCTTTTTTTTAGAACAAAGCGAGTTTTTTTTTAATTTTGTTTTTTGCCTACGATGGTAATCGAGCAATGATGAATTCAAATTAACGCAAACTATAAGTCTCCATCGTAGATCGCGGGGCAACAAAAAGAATGAAAAATTAATTTGAATTTTGTGTTTTTTTTTGTTTGTTTTTCCAGCGTTCTTCTTCTCCATAGCTCGTCTCAATGAACGGATGTCTCGCGACCAGCGTCAGGCCGTGCTTCGGTACGTGAGCGCGGATTAATCACAAATTTTCTATGAAAACGAGACGCGAGAAGAATTTTAGTTTTTTTTTTTTTTTAATAAAGCGACTTTTATTAATTTTGATTTTGCCTCCGATGGAAATCGAGCAATTAATACATTCCTACCTTCGAAGAGATCCAATCGATCGTCATAGTTTGTTCAAGACACGAGCGAGTCATGATGGAAAGGATCGTAAGATAAAATACGAAATTCCAAGCGTACGAAAAATCTCCTTCGAGCGGATTGCCCACGACTCTCTGTCTGGAGAGAGGGAGAGAAAGAGTTAAAAAAAAAAGAAGAGAGAAAAGTGAGCCGGAAGAAAAAGAGAGAGCGAAAAGAACGAGCCACTTGTTTTGAGATGTTTGCCACGCTCGCAGATTTGAAGGATCTTAGTCTCTCCGGCATGGTGAATATAATACAGCATTATAAACGTGCATGTGGAGAAGAAAGTAGATTTGAAGCGAGGAGGCTGCATCTACTAGACGTACTATAGGTGCTATTTTCCAGGATGGCTAGTTCACTCTCTCGGCTACCCCACCGCATCTCTTCGCGAAGGAGGTAAGAAGCTTACGATGATAACCACGGATTCTTCAACCTTCGTAAAAGAACGAGTCAAACAGAGATAGAGAGAGAAAGAGGGAGAGAGAGAGAGAGAGAGAGAGAGAAGAGTAAAATCTACAACCTGGAATTCCCCAAATTCCCCTCCTCAGCGTACAGAAAATGAGCGCAGAGAGTTTTGCCACGCGGTGGAGAGACAAGGGATGTAAAAAAGGAAGTTACAGCTTTTTCTTTCCTCCACCTATATATATATATAGGACGCAATATGTAGAATATTCTCATGGTAACCTCGCTATACTTTCCTACCCTTCTGCCAACGCTGCTCTTATTATTATATTATTATTATTATTATTATTATTTTATGATTCTTATTATTATTGTTATTATTAGTATGATTGTTGTTGTTGTTGTTATTATAATATCACAGATTTCCCTCTCCCCTCAGGTTCCTTTCGCAGTTTTGCCTCCTTGTTATCTCATCGGCCTTGCGTGCCCCTACTCGTGGCAATACGGCTTCCTCATCACGTATTAATTAATAATTGCGAAATTGCCGAGAGAGAGAGAGAGAGAGAGGGGGATAAAACGAGACCCTTGTGGTTTTACCACCGGAGCGCTCTTGGTCTATGCTCTCGAGAAGCCCGAACGATTCCGCCAGCTTTCTCTCCTCCTCCTCCTCACTCTCTCACTCTCTCTCCCTCACTCATTTCCTTCTTGGAACTTAAAATGATCTCTATGAAATCCAAATTGGCCGGAAACTCAACCGCCCCCCCCCCCCACCCCCTCGTGCCTCACGGTCTTTCTCACCCCCCTCCCTCCCTCTCTCTCTCTCTCTCTCTTTATCTTGCATTTTGTCTCGAGTCAAAGAAGATACCACCAGAGATTACAGTTCCGGGGATAATAATGTAGACGAGAAATACAGAGTGAAAATGATTTACTCACGGTTTCCTACATACACAATAGCCACTTGAACTCTATACCTAAGAGGGAGAGAGAGAAAGGGAGAGAAAGGTCGGATATTTCAGGTAAAGACAATGAAATATTAACAATCTCATATCGCTCCATACACACATACATTAATTTACAATAACCACGTAATATTGCTCAATTACTGTTATTGAAATATTTCTTAATTAACATTTAAAAACACGCAAACACACGTCCCTCCAAAAGAATTCTAATAATATTTCATACGCGATTAAGCGTACGTAATCGGGGACGTTTCTAAAACACTCGCAAATTGCATTTCCATAACAGTTTTCATCCCTCGTATCATCAAAGACATTCTCGACCACGAGATTCTCTATACGCAAAGCTTCCTCTCCCCCTCACCCTCTTGCTAGCCATCAACCCCATATTCACAACCCCTACGTCTCTTTCTCTCTCCCGTCTCTCGTTTGCATTCCCACTATGGTCGTTGATGGGTAAAAGCTAGCGGGGTTTATAACGGGGCTTGAAAGAGACGATGATAAGTCAACGGGGTTGGCGTATATTTGGGTGGATAGAATTTAATAACGACGACGAGATAGAGAGAGAGAGAGAGAGAGAGAGAGAGAGAGAGAGAGAGAGAGAAAGAGAGAGAGTAAGAGAGACTCGCGTGGACGAGAACGACGGCACGACGCACCTTACAAAATGGAGTAAAGTAGGGAGGGGGATGTGATAGTGGCGTGAAGAGGGGATTGGGGGGTTGAAAAGAGAGGGTCGCATGGATGTAATCTTGCCTCGACCTCTACTCGTACGTTGAGAAGAACGAGACGGGGGAAGGGAAAAGGGACACGGGCGCATTCCGGGGAGTAACAAACGTTCAATTTTCCTTGCCCCCTCCCCCCCAACCCCACCTCATTTCGTCAGCCTAGCCCGAAGAGAGTCTAGCGCCCGAACAAGGGTAAAAGCTCTAAAGGTAACAGAGAGAAAGAGAGAGAGAGAGAGAGAACGAGAGAAAGTGAGACGGACAATTTTCATCCCCCAAAGTCCTTCTCTCTCTCTCTCTCTCTCTCTCTCTCTCTCTCTCCCTCTTTCTCTCTCTCGTTCTATATAAGGGAGCTTTTTGGTCCGCGGTACTTCGCGAAAGCTTTTCCTTCTGTCGCGTCTACCGCAGCGCCATCGGTTCCCAACCCCCCTTGTAAAACGGAGGTAAGGGTAAACGAGAGAAGGAGAGAAGAGGGAAGAAGGGAGGATACGATATCTACAGCATTCTAATTTTATTGCCCGAGCAAGACGCGTCGCCGCGTCGGCGACGCGCGGTGCGCCATCGGCCCGGAGACTTCACCGAATTTATGGCCAATTTTTCTTATTAATTTTCATAAGTTCGACATGTGAGCCGACGCGCGGGGAACACCGAGGAATCGCTCTTCCCTTACCGGCGACAAAGCGAAACCGCGCGCCCCCGTTTCCTCGTACCTTTTACCCCCTTATCTATCTCCCCATTCCAACCCCCACCGCGACAACCAACCACCCTCCCGCCATCCTTCTACCCTTACCTCGCTCTCCCATCTTCCAGTCGAGCCTGCGATATGCCACGAGCGAGTAAGGATAAAGCGAGTTAAACGCGTTACTCGAGCGTTTTCATCCCCCTCTTCTCGCCTCTCCTCGTCCCGTAACTCACTCACTCTCTCTCTCTCTCTCTCTCTCTCTCTCTCTCTCTCTCTCTCTCTCTCTCTCTCTCTCTCTCTCTCACCCTCTCCCTCTTTCTCCATTATTAAAAGACTTGGGGCTTCTCGCATCGTGCCTTCCTTCTACGGTTACGTATAAAAATTCTTGTAAAGACGCAGAGGAGGGGAAGGCGAAAGATCGAACCGATCTGATGAAAACTACCCTTATTCTTCAACCCTATATTTTAATTTATTTATTTTTTCAAAAATTAACAAGTTTTCTTTTATTACCACTTTGCTCCATTTCTTAAAATCGTTCTTTAATGATATCACCTCACGACAAATATATTTGCTTACGACGAATTGGATTTACCGCATCGTGCACCACGATGTATTATTGGATGTGTTCGAGGCAGATTTTGTCGAGTGGTCCTGCGATAATGCCTTTCTCCTATATACTTTTAACACATATATACATATATATATAAATCCATGGTACGAGATCTCTCTCTCTCCTTCTCTCTCTTCATATATATACGGACAGAGAAAGAGACTACTTTCTCTCTCTCTCTCTCCCTGCCTCTCTCTTCATATATTATGGACTACTTCTCTCTCTCTTTTTCTCCATATATATATATATATGTAGACAGAGAGAGAGAGAGCGAGAGAGAGAGAGAGAGAGAGAGAAAGAGAGAGAGAGAGAGAAAAGAGTCGCGCTTATCGAACGTCGTTACAACGCTTCGCGGAAGGCATGGCCCACCCTCTCTGGAAGGAATAACGCATAGAATATTCTCTCTTTCGCTCACTCTCGTTCGCTCTCTCTCTCTCTCTCTCTCTCTCTCTCTCTCTCTCTCTCCCTCTCTCCCGAAACGCGAAAGACACCCTTTGTAAACTCTCGTCTCGTGCACCGCGACTATAAACCTTACCCCCTCCGCACAATCTTGCCACTCCACACGACAAAGTAATCGTTTACTTCGTCTTCTTCTTTTTTTATTCAATTTTTTTTTTTATTGTTTTATTATTCTCGTCCTTTTACGAGAATACTTTTACATCCTCGGGGGAATTGAAATTCTTGCGATTGATCGAAGAATGCGCGAAAGTTTTTCCGCGTCGTCGTCGTCGTTGTTCAAGTCGAAAACAAAAATGCCGCGTTTTTTCTTACGCCCGCGCTGCGCGTTTATACGACGACGACGCCACGAGGTATATTTCACGGGTAATATTGCGATATGAAAGGAAAAAAATATTTTGTAATTCTGAGAACGAAGACAAAAAAAAACATTAATACAAATTGCGAACGAAGTTTGTCCCACGTTATTACAATTTTTATCAAGCGCGCCTCGCGATGTAGATTTTGTTTTTCCACGCGAGCAAGAACGTGAGCGTCGATCGAGAATTCTGGCTTTGATCAAAATTCAAAAATTGTAGCGATGGAAATTTTACAATAACGCTCTCACGATATTTTCTTTTTTTTCGCCTTTTATCACACGCTCGTCTTTCTACGATCTCTTATCGCCCCTCGCCTCCCCCATCGACATCCTCGACAATTTATCGATCGATCGATCCTCCCCCCACCCCCATTTGTCTCGATCTTCAACCCTTTATCATCGAATTTTCGTTTATCTTCTCGGACTTTCTTTCATTTTACTTTTATACTTCCTTTCTCTTTTTGTTTTCAGCAAAATCCTGACCTACCCCGATGTCAACCTCCCCTAAAAAAAAACGAAAGAGCAGCACGTAGCTGCAACGAGAGCGTCCGTCGCACGTGAGTTTTCATTCCCTCTGTCACATCGTTCTACGAAAAGTGAGGAGAGAAGAGAAGACTAGAGGAAGGGAGAAAGTGTACATAGATACACACCGAAGTATCTGTATCTTTCCTCTCCCACCCCTCTCACTCTCTCACTCGCTTTCTCAAGAGGAAGCGAGTATAAGTATTGCCCTGTCGGCAGAGAGTGGAGGGCGCTATTGCACGGCCTCATCCATCACGTATAAAAGTCGCACCGGCCGGTGGCCGAAAGGTAGAGAGGGGTAGTTTCGGGCTAAGGCCCCCGGGGAAAATATCTCTGTGTATGTGTTTGTACATAAATATCTGTAACCTACGTATGTGTGCCCAAAAGGTTCAAACCCATTCAACCTTTGGCCATGACGCCTCGCAAGGGAATACGAGCTAACACATTTCTTTGCCTTCTCGACAACTTTACTCGTATAGATAGATATGTACTTGCGTTTTACCTCGTACAGGGAAAAAGGGCGGGTGGGGAGGTAGGGGGAGAGGGGAGGGAATGAAACTCGCGAAACGTCTGCGACAGATCTGGCGAAAAAAATGATTTATTTTGTTGGTCGAAGATGCAAATATTATTATTATTATTATTATTGTTATTGTTATTGCTAGTTATTCTTATTAATAAAATTACTAAAATTGTTGTTATTATTGTTATTATTATAATTATTATTTAAATCGTTTGTAGAAATATTTTGTCGCGATTATTGTAATAAAAAAAAAAACGTACTCGGTACCGAGTGTATCGAGACGATTCGAGATAAAGTGGCTCGTGGGAAGAAACTTTCGAGCAACTGTGTCCAAGGTGTAACGATACGATGTTGGTGGGAATCTTTTTTTCTCTCTCTCTCGCTCTGTCGCTCTTTTTTCGTGTGTTTTCTTTTTTCTTTCTTTATCTTTCTCTTTCTCTCTCTTTTTACGAGTATTCGATGGACTATTTCGATCTCGAGTTAAAACGTAGAGAAAGAGAGTAACTTATATATCAAACGGGCAACCCTCACTCTCGCGAGAAACTTGGAAGAAGTTTTCTGATTTGCATGAGCAACAGCGGTGCCACCTATAAAATGAATTAATTGCTAGGGAGGGAGATGGCAACGAGACGGGGAAGAGTTATCGGTGTCCTGGATCGACGTTTCCCGGCCGACGAGTGTAATGTAGAGACAGGGATGGAACACATAGAAAGACAGCTAGAGAGAGAGAGAGAGAGAGAGAGAGAGAGAGAGAGAGAGAGAAAAAGAAAGAACGTAAAATTGCTGATTCAGGAAAAAAAATTGTGAAATTTTTCCCAAATTTCGTTCCGAATCGATAATTACTATTTTTGTCTGAAATATTCGAGATGTGAGTTTGACGAACGGCTTGAACATTTATATATATGTATGTGATGTTTGCCTACTTCGGTATGAAATGTATGGCAACTCATCTATCTATATATATTATGCAATAGATGGGAAATTTTCGATTGATCGACAGCGTCCAACAGTTTCGAACCTCCGACATCATCATTCGCGAACTTTCGGGCTATATTACACGGCCTGGATGTGAAGAGAGGGAAGGAGAGCGGAAAAGGGGGTTGGTCGAGAGTGATCGTTAGTGCGGCTTTTGGGAAGGTCAGCAATTATGGATCTTAAGCTTTCGAGCAACTAATACGAACCTCGATCTGTATCGAAATTGTAAGCGAAATATACCTTCGTAAATATCAAAGAGAGAGAGAAAGAGAGAGAGAGAGAGAGACAGAGCTGATATACACTTTAAGGCCATGGTGCAAGGTATAATATGTTGGTATGAGAATTTCTGAGCCCTTCGCGATTAGTTCGAACAGATTGGTACGAGAATCAAAAAGAAAGTTTGCGAATCATCCGAAAACGTAACGATGCAAATATGTTTGAAAAAATAATAATAATAATAATAATAATTACGATAATAATCATAATAGAAATAATAATAATAATAATTAGAATTATTATTATTTTCTAAATTAATTTTTATCTAACAGAATGGACAGGGGAAAATAATAACAATAATAATCATAATAGAAATAATAATAATAATAATAATAATAAGCATTAGAGTTATCATTACTATTTTCTAAATTAATTTTTATCTAACAGAATGGACAGGGAAAAATAATAACAATAATAATAATTACGATAATAATCATAATAGAAATAATAACAATAATAATAATAATAATTAGAATTATCATTACCATTGTCTAAATTAATTTATAGGTATCTAACAAAATGGACGGGGAAAAATAATAACAATAATAATAATTACGATAATAATCATAATAGAAATAATAATAATAATAACAATAATAATAATAATTAGAAGTATCATTGCCATTTTCTAAATTAATTTTTGTTTAACAGAATGGACAGGGATAAAATTTTCATGAAGAATGCGAAAAATGAAAAAGTAGATACTCGACAGGGACAAGTTTTTACCCCCAGGAAACACCTGGGATGACGATTGGTCGTATACCGCGAGGGAAAACGCGCCATCGTCGTTTCGAAACGAGAGAAGATAAAGGCACACCGGATCATTTAGCGAATTAACAATTATAATACGCGATTAGGATTCCTCGGTCGTTAGCATAAGCGCGAAGAAGATAGAGAGAGAGAGAGAGGAAAGAGGAAAAAGACAAGGACGCGTCACTTTGCGACAGTGGTGAAAACTTTCGAGTGTCCAAGTATACCGAAAGGGTGGAATTAATTCTCCCCGAGCATTTCCGCGCGCAAAAGCACCGAGTACAATTGCCTGGTTTTCAACTTTGACGTTACGTCGGGGTAAAAAGTGAATAAAAAAACAAGGTCTTTCCTCTTCCACGCTACCCTTGTCGCTCGTTTCAAACTTTCCCACTTTACTCGATTCGTATTCTCGACGAACAAAGTGTAATAGTTTTATGTTCGAGTGGGGAATCCCCTCGTCGAGGAACAATCTCTCTTCCGTCCCGACAATCGTCAATGCAGGTAAATAAAACATTCGGTAACGCGAGTCTGCGAATGAAAATAGAGAAATCGGGAGGAAACTACTGGAATTGACAAATTACGAGTTTACTTTACCTTTAGATCGTCTTTTTCCCCAACTTGGGATAACGACAGCTGGTAATAGTAACGAGAATCGTTCGAAAAACAACTTTCACCTGGTAAAAATACATTTTTACCGACCGATGGTAACTCACTCCTCATCGCGGGAAATTCAAACTTACCAACGATGTTATTTCAATCTTTTTCACAAAAAAATGATTCTAATCGAAATGTAACGACGATGAATCGTTCCATTGATTGTTTCCTCAACGATTTACGTATATTTATTTTTTCGAGACAATAATTCGATTAAATCTAAACGTGTGCACAGGAATCAAACAACAGCTGGTAACAATCACAAAAATCGTTCGAAAACCAACGTTTACCCGCGAAAAACACTTTTTACCGACAGATGGTAACTCATTCCTCAGCCCGCGAAATTCAAACTTACCAACCGTGTTTTTACAGTATCTTTCTCATAAAAATTATTCGAATCAAAATTTAACGATGACAAATCGTTTCATTAATTGTTTCCTCGACGATTTACGTATATTTGTTGTTTCGAGACAATAATTCGATTAAATCTAAACATGTACCAGAAATCGACATTATCGATTCCGATACATGACATAAGTCCGAGTACTCGCTCACTCTGGAATCGTTTCGTCGTATCACGAAGAGAGAAAATTCCATTTCAGTGTCACGTCGGATCTGATTGTACCGACCTCGAGGAAACTGTACGATGGAGAACCGTGGTGCGCTGGACGCTTTTATATACGGCTGAACTGCCCGTGGGCGCTTCAGTCTTTGCCTCTGCCTCAGCTTGGCATGTGAATGCAAACACGACGGAGAACCCGAGCGAGCATGGAGTACGAGGACTTTACGCGAAGTTCGTACGAATTTAAACAACACTAAACGCGTCGATAAATATCGAGCAACAAAATAAGAAAAAAAAAAATTCTTTCTTTTTATTTTCTAATCAACCCAATCTTTTCAACTTCGAACGATTAAACAATTAAATTGCAACAATATCAAACAAACAAAAATTACGAAAAAAAAAAATAAAACAAGAAAAATAGTGTCTTATTGTAAAACGAAAGGGCGTAATTAAGAAATTTGTGGAAAACAAACGAAAAAAAAATAGAAAGCAATAAAAACGAATTACGAAAATATTTCAATTAATAACGAAAATATATCTAGAATAGTAAAATAATAATAATAACAACATTGGAGAATACAAATTTGAATGAAGGAATGAAAATAACAATTTTTCTCGAATAATTAAAGAAAAAAGGGGGGGGGGGTGCGATAATTAGGATCGTAATATCGAAGAGAGGATTTTTAGTTCGGGATGTTCGACGATGTAAACGAGAGTGCGCGAGACAAACGAGATACGAGTTATCAACGAGGGTGGTGATTTTTCGAACGATCGACGGTGGAGTTTGAACGAGATTGGCGGGAAAGTCGCAGGTGGCTCGAGCAGCTGGATACGAAGATCGTGGTGAGTGTTCGTTGATCGCTTCGTTCGTTTTTTTTTTTTCATTCTACTCGTTTTTTTTTGTTTCGTTAAATCAAGATCGTTTGCGATTAATCGCACGTATACGATATAGTCGGACTTATTTGTTATTCCCTGTACGATTTTCGCGGCGATCAACGCCAGGTTTTCAAGCGTTTGTATTGCCCGCGATACCACCTACGTTCGGTTACCGAGCGAAGTCTTCACTTGGATCGTATTAGTAAGCCGGACAGGTAATCGCTCGATTATACGGCTCGCTTTATTCTCTCGGGTCGTCACTGTACGACGTTGAAGGAAGGATCTATATATATGTGTGTGTGTGTGTGTGCGTGTGTGTATGTGTGTGTGTGTGTGTGTGTGTACGTATAATAAAACACGGTAGCTCGTTTCGCGCCCTCGCGAATAGCTTGCCCAACCCAAACGGAGACCCAGGCAACATAAAAAAAGAATTACTGTAATTACAAGAAATTAATAATAATGAAAATTAGATCAAGGTAGAAATTGATACGAAGGAAATTAATTCACAAAATTCCAAACGCAACCCAAACGGAGACTCCAGCAATATAAAAAAAGAATTACTATAATTGAAAGAAATTAATAATAATCAAAATTCGATCAAGCTAGAAATCCATACGAAGGGAATTCATTCAAAAAATCACAAATCTAAACTCAAATGGAGACCCAGGCAATACAAAAAAAGGATTACTATAATTAAAAGAAATTAATAATAATGAAAATTAGATCAAGCTAGAAATTGATACGAAGAAAATTAATTCAGAAAATCCCAAACCCAAACCCAAACAGAGAGCGAGGCAATGTAAAGAAAAGATTGATTACTATAAATAAAAGAAATTAATAATAATCAAAATGCGAACCCAAACCCAAACAGAGGCCGAGACAATATAAAGAAAAGATTGATTACTATAAATAAATGAAATTAATAATAATCAAAATTCGATCAAGCTAGAAATTACTCCGAAGGAAATTAATTAAAAAATCTGTAATAAATTAATAATAAGAAATTAGTCGATTCTAGATTTACAAAAATGAAAAAAATCGATATTCCATTTAATCTTGCAATATACGAAAACTCCTTTATCTCATTACGTAAACAATATCACAAAAATTCATAAATAAATTTAACACAAAAAAACAGGTCTTATCGATAAAAATTGATCGTCCGATAAGTAAACTATCGTGTAAAAACAAAAATACAAACACGTTTATCGATTGGAAATTCGTGAAAACGAAACGTGTCGATATTTTCTGTTTTTCTCTTTTATACGCGCTCTTTCGATTGACGCAACGATCGTGTAACGATCGATCGATCTCAATCGGGACGAACCGGTCGCGGTGACAAAATCTCGTTCCCGACGAAACGATAATCCGTTTTACACTTACCTCCTATTTCTTTTTTCAATCTTGTTTTTTGCTTCAATTTTCCTTCTCGTACAAACTCTTCTTTTTTTTATCCCCTGTACGAGATAACGCACGAATAATATTTTGTTCGCAATGGGGATAAATTGGCCACGCTAGGATGGTTACAGGAGCTCGTTACGAGACTTATATCGCGTCGCTCTGTGTACGGCTAAAAGTGAATGGGGAACGCGCTCATTCACAAGATTTTCTTCCGAGTGGTGCGGGCTCTCTCGAGGTCTCTCCTGCTTGTTGAACCGGGCGTTTATGTATATATATATACACACCCATATATATCTATCTATATATATATATATATATATATATATGCGTAGTGGATACTTTGAACCCACTTTCGTACGTTCAGTGCGTCTTTTGAAGACATTTGGCTGTTTCAAGGTCTGGCCTCAAAAAATTACCCACGCAACGTATGTTTTGAGGACTGTCCTCAAAGAACCCGTCATCAACGGAATGGCTACTTTCAGACATGGCGTAAAGTGGTGTTACTTTGGGGACTGTCCTCAAAATAACAATTATACAGTGCGTATTATTTGAGGCCTGTCCTCAAAGTATCAAGTGATAAATATATGATTAGTATAATTTGAGGACGGTCAAACAAGTTTTAGCATGCAATTACTGATAAGAGCAGAATGGCATTATTCGGGTAATATTAATATTAAGACGATGGAAAAGGTCAAAATAAACGCAAAAAATAAATAATAACTAAGGTGTCGCAATCGTGTCTTTTTTCAGTGTTTTTTCGTTATGAGAGAACGAAAATGAGCCGACCGTTTATTTTGTTACGTTTTTTTTCTCTTATGATAAGTACGTTTTGTACATGGCGGAAAAATAAATTTTATCAAAAAATATAATACCTTTTTCTTCGAGTTCGAAAAAAAGACTTAACGCCCTTCGGACGATTGTAGGATTTTTAAACTGAACCGTCACTATATAGATGTAATAACATTAATGTACTTAAATGTAAAACAATTTTTGGCCATCGTTCCTTAATTAGGTACTAAGATGAGTTTCTACATCTTTTTTTTTTGTGTATGCAGCCAAGTTCTGAGCTGTGGAACTTTGCGATATCTGAGGCAATCATTTTCGTCGATCAATTTTTGCATCTGATCTCCTGTCGGCATGTTTCCCGCTTGGATCATTTCTTTGAAGGCTCCGAGTACAGTAAAACGTTCTTGATTAGTCCAACGTCGGTGGCTATATCCTGGACGAATAGCGGAAAGCGATTTGTGGCTTATATTTGGAATCGATGTTGTCTTACTGTTCGTAGAACAATCTGTACCATTAGTACTCGGATTTTCGTTATCTGAAAAAATCATAATTTTAATAACCAATAATTATCAACGATGGGGGTGATGAAATGTTTATATTATATAAAAAGATGTTTACCTTCAGGCTCGTTCAAAAACGAATTTTGAGTTTCGACCGTCGATGTGGCATTTTCTTCTTCGTCACTAGTACTGTCATCGTCACTCTGTGTACCTTGAGTACCTTGAGCCATTTCAAGTAATTGTGAAATTTTAATGATATCGTTCTGCATGACCGGTTGGCGATAAATATTTTTATGAATTTTATCAGCATGACCCATGAACTCCGCCAAACTGGAAACTTGATGATCCGACAAATTCAGAGAAATGCATTTGGTAGCGATATGTTTTCGCAGCTGGGTGCCTCGAAGAGTATTCGGCAATTCTGCACCGCACTGCTGTGCGAACTGCCTCATCAAATCGCACGCTCGCAGATATTTGAACCGATCTCGATCCTTAGATGGTATGCCGAAGACATATGGATTCCTATCCGAGACTCCCACGTCAGTACGATATTTTCGAATCATTTGCAATGAATCTAATAAATTAGAGGGAACCAAAACGGGTACGCCTCTACCGCGTTTTCCACGAACCACGAATCGTACGTATTTCCTTGCCAGTGATTGTCCTTCCTTCGACAAACTTGCATATGTATCTTTATCTGCAGATTTATCAATGCCTTGATAAGAATCGAAATCTTCAAGATAAATCCGTTCTATTTCTCCAGCTCGACGACGATTGAAGAGCTGTAGAGAAATCACAGTCACTTCTGCGAGTTTTCGCCAATTTTCCAAAAATTCCGGTGAGTCCTTGGCTAACTCTTTAATTCGTTCTAAATATGTTTCACGTTCTGATTTAAGAAAATTATGCAGCTTCATAATATCATCGGGACTTGGAAGGATCACTTTTTTTCGTCTATTATTTTGCAGTTGCGTTTCGAGTACACCTCTGTTAACGCTAGTACCGTAATCTTCGCTCATTAGCTTTAAAAAGTCTTCGACCCGTTTCTGGTCATGTACTAACTCTGCCTTGATATATTCAGAACGGAGTATCTCCCCGACATGTCTGAGCAACGTACCGAGATTCGATGCAACTGCTGGATGCATATAGGTATGAGTACTCTCGTCGAAATTGGCGACAATTTTGACCGCTCGAATAGCCTCGTCGTAATGTCGTGGTAGGAATACATCGGTAAACGTTTCTATCCCACGATTGTAATCTTTCATGATAATCAAAAAACGACCTAACAGACGTATACGCCCTCGAATCATTTGAAAGTGGTGCTGATGTGTTCCGTATTTGTCGCACTGTTTATTCGCGTATAGAATAATCAATTTGTCGTAACGGATCGTGCGGACCACGTTATCTTCTCGCATATACGGGAATATTTGTGCTCTGACTGCACTGTTTGCTACTTCGTGAACTCTCCCAGAAACTTTTCGTCCTTTGACCACGACGAGTCTTTCCTTTTTGCCGACTTTCTTCGTACATTTTCGAAAGTGATGTCGCAGAACCGATCGTGCATATTGACCGTTGCAATTTCCACACGGCAAAAAATCCTCTGCTGATTTTTTCATTCGTTCGTGCGGTCGTCGAACCACTAACAACTCGCCAGCGTTGAATCGCTTGTCTGTATTATACAAATGATCTCCATTTTTCCTAATTCCTGAAATTATTTGTTTACGCTCTAACGTCTTCGGTGGTAACCCTATGAATTTTTTCACGTCCTCTTCATCCTTGTGATGAAGTTCTAGATGGCGAGCTAGCTTGAGTTGGTGGGTCTGGCAATAAAAACAGAAATGTGTTTTTTTCCACGACTTAGTTATCGTGGAAGTTGCCACTGTCAAATCTGCATCATCGGGTGCTGACATTCCACATCTATTAGTTCCTAAGCTAATATTGAGCGATGAATCGTTTTGTTTTCGCATCTGTTTATGGTTTATAGACTTTTTCAGCATTCCGCCTGCAATGCTGCCTGTGTCAGAATCCGTCTCCTCTGCTGATGGAATGTAATCATCACTATTCGATTCAGCCAAACTTTCCAATTCTAAACCGAAATTATAATAAATACTATATAAATATGTGAAAAAGTTAAAAAGACAGCGAAAAGCAAAAGTAAGAGAAGATAATCTAAAAATATGTTTTAAGTATAAATTATTTTTTTAACTTTCGAAAACGATATTTCATGAATAGCATCAATAATTACCTTCATAATCACCATCGTCTATGAAATTGCTACAAGGCGCAGACGATTCCAAAATCGTAGAACTCCCGACAGGTAGTGACAGCGTTGAATTTTCATCTTGTACAGATTTAATTAAATTTCCATTTGAATCGTATATATTTCCGGATATTAAATCATCCAACAACGGACTAGGATTGAATCTGTTTGAGAATAAAAATTCAATCACATCGGTACATATATGCGCGAAACTATAACTTGTGCATCTTATATAGGGTATATATAGCTTACATATTTTATATCTGTTACATTATATTATGCAACCTACCCAGATCTATTAATTTCGCTCGATTTGCCTACAGCAACGGCTATGGATAGATCTGATAGATAAGAAAAAATTAGCATTTCATTAATACAGATTGACCAACTTAGTAAATAGCAACACAATAGTAAAAAAAACAGTAGTCAATAGCACAAAAAAACTGATTTTGTAATTACCTAAAGTCGACAAATCCAATGAATAAGTAGCATTAGGATCATTGTTCATTTTCGAAGCTGGCACATTAGAATGTTTATGTGTAACAGATTTTTCGCCGCCGAATATCGTCTGTAGATTCAGATTCAATTCAGATTCCGATAGTACGAGTGCAGGAAGCTCGGATGGCAAATATTCGGCGATATATTTTGTTGTGTCGTTTTCATCAATAATCTTCTTAAGACCGCTTGGGATTTCTTTTCTGTTCATACTGTTCAACTGATCACTAGCTATGTCATGAAATTTTCCATTTAAGTTATTAGTTACAGAAGAATTGCAATTCTCATCGGCGACCGAGTTGTCGGATATCCGATTATTTTCGAGGACTTTTCCGGTCGTCTCTTTCGATTGATCGACAGTTTGCGTATGAGAGGAAAGATTTGGGGAGATGGATCCTGTTGTAACGTTTTCGTCGAAAATCCGATTCGTCGTGCTATATTCCATTTCCTTCTCGTCACCAATTTGACCCACAGGACTGTTTTTCATTGTATCTGTGGTGATGTAACTCGTAGAGTCAAGTTTAATCGAAATTTTCTGATCAGCAGCTATATCATGATTATTTTCATTTAAGTTATCCGTTACAGAATTGCAATTCTCATCAGCGAACGAGTCGTCGGATATTCTACTATTTTCGTGGAATTCCACGGTCATTTTTTTCCATTGATCGGCCATTTGCGCGTGAGAGGAAAGATTTCGGGAGATGAATCCTTTTTTATCATTTTCAAAAATCTCGCATTCAGCGAAAGACAACTGGATTCCTATGTAAATAAAATATTTATATTAATTATACATATTATTTTTTAAAAAATTTCACGTCTGAATGTCTACCTACGAAAAAAATTCTTCGATACTTCTTGATCGTGAAGGGAGAATACGTAATCCGTGGCTTTTGTGCTCACTGATGGAAGGATGATTGGGTCGACGTATAGTTTATTATTATCATCTACAGACACACACGTATTTTTTTTAAAGAATCAAATGTTGAAACATAATTTTTCATGTTTTTAATTTCTCTCCTTTTGTTCGGAAATTAGACAACCTCAATATTTTATACCGCCAATGAAAGTGGACTATTCTTTAAACAATCAAATCTAATAAACAAAATTCACATTGTCAATTACCATGATGCTCTTTCTGTTTTTCCAATATGTCCGAATATGACAGTTCGTTCTTCGTGAGCTGCATGTTTTTGAAGCAAACAACATCTCCTTTCTTTTCTAGGTTCCTCTGAATTCGCTTCAAAACTGCGCGATCCTCTGAAGGTTCAGTAATAGGAAGGATTTGAACGATATATGTAAAGCATATGATACGAGTACATAGAAATATGGTACTCGAAAGACAATCGAAATACCACGTGCATGCAGAGATTATTATAAGACAATTTTCGTAAAATAAGTACATACATATACGCGAATGATATTTCGTATTTAATGTACGTTCATTTGCACTATTATATCCTCAAACAGCAAACAAAATTTTCATAAAAGTTGACACGTGGCAATATATTATTTCCGTTATAGAAATACGAGGTTATGAAATTTTACTTTTCTGACTGTTTTGCGGAACGTACGTCGACTAGTACGAACAAGAACAATGCGTCCTCAAAGGATACGATACATAGAAATATCGTACTCTGAAGACAATCGAAATACCACGTGCATGCCCGCATTATCGTAACATAATTTTCGAAGGATGAGCACATATTCGCGACTAATATTTCGTACTTATTATGCGTTAATTTTCACTATTTAATCTTCAAACAGCAAACACAATTTTCATACAAAATGACATGTTCCAATATATTATTTCCATTATGGAAATACGAGTTATGAAATTTTACTTACCGTGCAGAGCTAATACGCGTGCTGTATATTTCTTTCCATCGGTATACTTTACAGCTGGACATTTTGTAGTGAAAAAACTTACAGAACTCGAATCACATATTTGGAATACATTGTCGGTAAATAATACTAAAGCTAACATTCTCGTATCATGTATCTGCGTCCGTCCTTTTCAATCGTTTCCGACATACTGAGGAGTCCAGGAGCCCGCACTTTATGAGACATTCATCTACTAGTTTTCTATTGGTTGATATGTGAGAATAAATACCAACCGAAAGTAAGATCCGGTTGTCAACAGAATAAGATTGGTGTAACAATACAGCGCGTTTTTCAAAACATCAGAGGTTATACCACGCCAAATAGGTGATACACGATTGTGTCTATTCGTGTCCTCTACGTGTCTGTAGATATATACATAGATGAAATCTTGTTATTATCTCGAAATAATTAATAAATCGAATTATGGTCTATAAAATAATTATTATCCCATGTAATTAATCATTTTTCGACAAAACGTAACAATTATATACGCTTTTCGGGATCGAAAAATTAAAACTTTTTAATATATATCCTATTAAAATTCGGTAACATATTTATAAATAATTATTCAACCGAATTTTGAACTCATTGTAAAAAAATAATAATTTCAATTTATTTTCACACCCTTTCTATTTAATACTTCCTTTCGTTAATCTCTTTCAACAACTTCATACTCTCATATATTTACTACGAGTGAAAAAAACATTAAAATGATCAATTTATAATTTCGTTTTTAGACACTTTTATATATGTTCTCAAAGGAGTCTTTCTCATGTATTGTATACTTTGGAGCCATGTGTGTACATATAATGTACATTTTGAAGCTCCTGACTTTTTTAAGATCGTATTGTAAATCATTATATATTATAAATACGTGATCGTAATTTATTTATACTTTCTCTCTCTTTCGCTCTCTCTCCCCCATCGCGTGGCGCTAGCAGAACAGCGCCGCTCGTTCCGGAATCGAACGTACATATTGTATATGATCTTGAAGCAGTTAGGAGCTTTAAAGTGGACACTACATGTATACATATGGCCTCAAAGAATACAATATGTGAAAAATACTCTTTTGAGGACATATACTAGCGTGATCGAAATTTAAAAAAAATTGAATGTTTTCATGTTTTTTCACTCGACATAAATAAATTGGAGTTTAAGATTATTGAAAGAGATTAACGAAACTAAGTATAAATGGGATGGGTTTTGAATGTAATTTGAAATTATTATTATTATTATTATTATTAGTTTATGTGACTATTTTTTTAGGTACGTCAACTATTAAATATTCAATCTTATTATTTACTAGTTATCATAACTCAGAAAATAATTAGGGTCACTGTAAAAAAAATCACATAGGCTAACAATAAGTGTTTGTCACTTTATACGAAGCAGTCAGGAGCTTTAAAGTGGACACTACATGTATATATATGGTCTCAAAGAATACAATATGTGAAAAAGACTCTTTTGAGGACATATTAGAATGATCAGAATGAAAATAAAAAATTGAACATTTTTATTTTTTTTTCAGTTTTTATATAGTACCGCTTTAGAACTGGGCAAATATATCGAACTTATGAAAATTTGACAATGGAAAAAAAAATTTCAAAATTTTTTTCTTTCTTTTTTTGGGTGGTATGCTATGCTCATAGATGTTTATGAAACGTCTGATATATTAATGTACACATATACTATTGTAGAGTGTACTTAGAGGTATCTGAATTTTGTTTCGATGTATAGTCTGCTATGGGGACATATATCAAATGTATACATATATATACAAAGTCTCATAGCAGTCGTTGGATAGTTTTGCAAATGACCTCATATGAGCCGGTATATAAAAAGTCCTCATAGTAGCCAAGTCTTACATATTATCGAATATAATGAAAACGGAAGTATACGTTCGACTCAAAATAGTTGTATATTGTTCGTAATAGCTTCCGGCTTTGTTTGCAATCAATGTATATCAGATATATTTTGGGGCCTCAAAGTATACCCTACGCATATATATATATATATATATATATATATATATATATATATATATATATATATATATATATATATATATATATATATATATATATATATATATATATAATATACATGTATATTTGTACATATGCGCACGTATAAAGCACGCGTACATGAAAAGTCTTCGGCCACGGTAACTTTTCCGTTTCAGCTACCTACACGCCCGGCAACGATTCCTGCCGAGAGACCGTCTCGAGCCATGCGTCTCAGCATCCACGCATATTAGATTAATAGATATAAACACACCGGAGGCATGTACGATTTAATGATACGGGCAGCGCGAGCAAAAGGGCTCGAGAAACGTGCCATTACGTCGATTGATCGATAAACGTGCCGAGGCCTTCCCCTGTCCTCTTGCCCACGACTCGTAAAGTGGAATTTTGTGTACCGTACCGGAACCACCAATCTGTCAATCGATCATTTCGCACCGTTGCGTTTCAAATCGACAAAGTATTTTTGATTGTATTTAATTTTTTTTCATGAAAATGGGACAATCTTGATTGTGTTTTCCTCTTGTCGACAATTTGTCTGATCTTTACAGTTTTTTGGGAAAAAGAAATTTGTTGCTTTTTGATTGATTTTCAATCAAATTCAAGAATCAAGATTGACAATCTTGATTCTATTTTTCCTCTTGTCTCATATTTGTCTGATCTTTACAGTTTTTTGGGAAAAAGAAATTTGTTGCTTTTTGATTGATTTTATATCTTTTTTTTGGTAATTGCCAGTGTCGTTAAGATAACTTTGTTTTTCGTTTTAATTATAATAGAATCGTCGATTCGCCTTATTAGGGATGACGTTTCGCTGTTAAATTGATCGTGAAATTATTTCGGACAGTTTCGAGTTAACGAGATTTCGTTATAGCTCGCTATTTGTTTTCTTTGGTTTTGCTTCCTGTTTTTCTTTTTTTGTCCTGTGAGATGGAGAACCCGCAAAGCCCCCCCTCTTGTATTATAATCCGTCGTTCGAAACGCGGAGTGACAGGCGCGAGAGCTCGAAAAACCCGACAGAGTTCATTCACGCGCGGGAATCAAAAGGCGCTCGCGCGTACACGATCTCACCGATCGAGTGCGCCACCAACAACCTCCCCCCACCCCCTCCTTCCTTCCTCTCCCAAAGAATTCTGCAAATTTCCATTACCCTCTCCCCCGAAAACTTTGTTCAATTCACAAACGAACTTCCACGATGTGTGAAAATACTCTCTCTTTTTTTTCTAGTCTTTTTCCGTTTCGTTTTCTTTTCTCGTAAGCGACATTACGGCCAACAATCGACTGAGAATGGATCGGGAGTTTTCTCACTAAATTATACGCATCCGGGGATTTTCTCCGTAGTTACCGAGGAAGATAATGATAATGATAGATTAATCGTGCTAATAAAAGCGACCGAGGAACGATAATCCACGTTGTTAATGTCTTAAATCTTATCGGCGATTTTTTGAAAGTGATTTTTTTGTTCTTTCGAGTGAAAAGTAATCCTATTGTCATCGTTATCGGGAAGGATTTTATCAGCGATGAAACTTGACTAGGAATATTGCGTCTTGGGGCTTTTGTTTTGAACGTTGAACGATAGTTGTACAATTCCGGGTTTGATAATTCACGTTTTCATCGAGATTTTTCAGTTTTATGAAGATTGTAGCGAATTCGAACTGTAATTTTTGTAAATTTAATTCGATTTATTTGAAATTGTTAGCGATTCGATTTGATTCAATATGATTTAATTCGAATTTAAACAAATTTTTATTTAATTCAATTACAAAATTTGGTAAATTTAATTTGATTGAAAATTCAGTTAATTTAATTCGATTAAATCGAGATTTTTATAATATTAAGTCGATTTAACCCAATTGAATTGACGCGAATTTAATTTAATTTGATTTTTATGAGATGAAGAAGTTTAGTTGAAACGCACGTCGTCGAACTCGGAATTATGCGACGTGTGTCTATGTTTATAAATATAAATAGTTCACGATCTAGCGCAGCCTAGAGTTTAATAGAGATATTTAACACTACGCGGGTCTTCGCGTGACGATCTAACGAGCTTAAACTGTCCCTATGGAGATCCTCGCTCAGCAGTCCCCGGAGATTATGGAACTTAATTTAATTAGGTCTCTCGCAACTTATATCGTAGCTGGACTTTAATGCATCCCTAGAGCGCGGAATACGCGTTGCATACCGCGCAAACTGTGTTTCGTAACAACGAAAGATATTTACGAAACTGTGGATTAGAGCCACGAATCGAAGAATCTAGAATGAAAGTTGAAAGTTGAGAAAACAAAATTTTCTTTCGAACCTTCAACTGTTCTCAGACATTCGCATTTTTGTTGGCGATCGAGGTGACGATATATTTTCCTAAAGAATGTGCTAATCCTCCAGAAGGTACGTTTTGTCACGTACGTGATCTCCGTTACCTCGAGTTTCGGTCGATGTAGGACCAAAAAATAGTTTGGGGTGAATTTAATTTTATTTTGGAAAGAAAGAAAAAAAATTCTTTTTATAATATTTGAAATTATTTGTATTTTTGTGGTAATTGGTAACGTTTTTTACGCTTTTTGTTTATGGATGAATTTAATTTTATTATAAAAGAAAGAAGAAAAAATTGTTTTTATAATATTTGAAATTATTTGTATTTTTGTGGGAATTAGTAACGTTTTTTTTCGTTTTTGGTTTGTGGTTGAATTTAATTTTATTATGAAAAGAAAGAAGAAAAAATTCTTTTTATAATATTTGAAATTATTTGTATTTTTGTAGGAATTGGTAACGTTTTTTACGTTTTTTGTTTGTGGGTGAATTTAAATTTATTATGAAAAGAAAGAAGAAAAAATTCTTTTTATAATATTTGAAATTATTTGTATTTTTGTGGGAATTAGTAACGTTTTTTACGTTTTTTGTTCGTGGGTGAATTTAATTTTATTATGACAAGAAAGAAAAAAAAATTCTTTTTATAATATTTGAAATTATTTGTATTTTTGTGGGAATTGGTAAAGTTTTTTACGTTTTTTGTTTGTGGGTGAATTTAATTTTATTATGAAAAGAAAGAAGAAAAAATTCTTTTTATAATATTTGAAATTATTTGTATTTTTGTGGGAATTGGTAATGTTTTTTACGTTTTTTGTTTGTGGGTGACTTTAATTTTATTATGGAAAGAAAGAAGAAAAAATTCTTTTTATAATTATTTGGAATTATTTGTATTTTTGTAGGAATTGGTAAAGTTTTTTACGTTTTTTGTTTGTGGGTGAATTTAAATTTATTATGAAAAGAAAGAAGAAAAAATTCTTTTTATAATATTTGAAATTATTTGTATTTTTGTGAGAATTGGTAACGTTTTTTACGTTTTTTTTAAATTCTTGTTGTTTTAAAACATTGTTTTGTACTGTAATAATGTAAATTTGAAAATATTGTTCGCATCGAGTATTATACCTGTTTAACGAGGCCTATACGCTTGATTGATTTCAGAATAATCCATAACATTATGTCGGTTTTATTGGAAGCGAGGCCTTACAGGCCTTTCAAGTCGTCGGAGGAGTACTTGATAGCTATGAAGGAGGATCTCGCGGAATGGCTCAACGCACTTTATCCCGAGCTGAGGATAAGCCTCGACAATTTCATGGACAGACTCGACACTGGCGTTGCACTATGCAAAGTGAGTAGCGCACTCGTAACGACGATCTCTTCGAAGTTCTCCGTCTCATGAATTTTTCTTGCAGCGTGATTATTTTTCAAGCCCTCGGGATCATGACGGGCGGGAAAATTTCAGATTTTATCGAACTTAAGTGGGTAAAGCGTTATTTCCGGTTTTTTGCATTTTTCTCCTAGAATTTTTTAGAAATCGGCCAAAATAACGTCCCAATGTTCATCAGCGACAAATTTCCAATTCCGTAACCACCCAACAAAGTGTTTTTGGACGAAAAAAAATTTTGACCTCCGGCGAGGCCGATGGTCGACATTTGTAATTTTTTTCCGACACTTTGGGGGGTCGGGAGGGGTCAAAATTTGCTTTCGTCCAAAAAGACTTTGTAGCCCCATTTCGGAAACGGAAATTTTCCGCGCGATACGAATATCATGAAATAAAGGCGTTTTGGAACAAAAAAAAATTTGTCCCCCTCGCCTAGACGTTTTTTTGCAGGTCGCCTTCCTGTGGGTTCTGAAAATCGCGATTTTCGAAACGTCGCCACGGCCACAAAAATTAAGCTATTCGGTTGATTTTCGGGTTGTTTCCAAGTGCTTAGCGAGCTCTTGAAAAAGTTACTCGAGCAATTTTCTGCTGGACCAACGAGAACGGAGATACAGCATTGAGAAAAGTCGATTTTTCGAGGTGTCGCGATCCCATCGTATAGTTATTTCCGGTTTTTTGCATTTTTCTCCTAAAGTGTTTGATAAATCGGAAAAAATCACGCCATAATCTTCATCAGCGATAAATTTTCAATCAAATAGGACGTTTTGCAATTGTCTAACGGAAATTTTTTATTTCGCCCCTCCTTCGAGTCGCAAGTTAGAAAATCGAAAAATCGACTTTTCGGAATCGCTTTTTTTACACTCTTAGAACGAACATATATCGATCAGAAATTCTTCTCTGAAAACGAATTTCTGGGTCGCTTTTCACTCCCACGAAAAATGATATACGAAAAATCGAAAAAACGTAAAATCTCCCAGTTTTTCGATATGTTGGCTATCAATTTCTTCGATCGACCAAGAACGAAGTTACATAAGAATCACGATAATCCCATATCGATATATTTAATCCACGTTTGAAAATATCACGCTCTATTTCCCAGCCCATAAAAAAAACAAATCGCGACTTTTCGAATTATTTCAACGAATAATTAAAAAAAATATGAATTAAAATACATTTTTATAATCGATCCGACATTTTCATAAACGAAATTTATTCGAATCACGTAAATCAATTCTTCTCGTTCCAACGGTACCGGAGGCGACCGCAAAACAAAAAGGCGAAGAAAAGAAGCAACAACAAAAAAGAGGTCGGGTCATCGCACCGATCGAAGCAGTAGTATCGATCGATAACGATCGAATCGTTTCTTACGCGACAAGAACTGTCTCGTAAAGTTCGACAGAAAAAAAAATCGAAAAGCACGAGGCTGTTGGCTTGTAAAATATCTGCGCTTTTGTCCAAATGTCGTATACGCGAACACGAACGTATGAACGACGCGGCTGTTGCACCGAGGCACGGTTGCGACTCTCGAACACATTATCGTCGTTCGGGAAGGGAAGTAAGCGGGGGCGCGTGCCCGCGACTCACGGAGGATATGCGCTCTCGCGTATGACGTCCAGCGGAAACTCGCCGACTTACGTGACTCCAATGTCAAATTCGTTATATACATAAATATATAACGAATTTAAGCTTCACATATACATATCTATATATATATATATACACATACATACATAAATATATAAATATCTAAATATATAAACATATATAAATATATAAATATAAAAATATATAAAAATATATAAATATATAAATATAAAAATATATAAATATATAAATATATAAATATATAAATATATAAATATATAAATATATAAATATATATAAATATAAAAATTTATAAATGTATAAATATATATAGATATATAAATATATATGAACATATAAATATATATGAACATATAAATATATAAATATATAAATATATAAATATATAAATATATATAGATATATAAATATATAAAAATATATAAATATATAAATATATAAAAATATATAAATATATAAATATATATGAATATATATATAAAAGATTTGAGCTTTATATATAAATGGATATCTGTATAAAGCTTAAATGCGACAAATTTGTATTTTTATTCTGATTTTGTTAAAAATTGAAAGTTCTCGAAATCGATGATAATCGCGATAAAAAAATTGATGAATAATGTCCATTAGTGCCTACAATAACGATCAAAATTAATGACGCGTTATATATTACAAAATTTATAGAATTTCGATCGTTACTAATGAAAATAATTCATCAATATTTGAATCACATTCAATCAACCAAGAACTTCGAATTATCATCAGAATAAAACTAAAACATTGCGTAAAAAAATCGTAAGATATTAATTAATCCGTGATAAAAGTGTCGTCGAACAATTTAAATTAATATAACGACGAAAATTGACGTATTCTCTGGCACGTCCACGTGCGAGACACACGTAGGAATAACAATGCATTAGTCAACTTTGACCACCCACACGATCTTTCTATAACGAACGAATAAAAAATTATCGAAAAAAAGAAAAAATCACAAACAAAACAATCCAAACAAAAAAGAAAAACAGACAAAATGAAAAAGGAAGGGAAAAAAAAGTCCCAATAGGGTATAAATAGTCAACCACACACGGAGAGGTATCGATCGTAAGGTAGTATTTGAGCGCGAGGCCAACGGGCAACGAGCAACGAACGCGAAGACTTTCACTGATCTACGAGAGGATCGAGGGACGTGCGTTCGCGAGACACATATACCTATATTTATCTTGGGTTCGTTGATGCCGCCGCTTGTGCATGCTCGTTGTGGCACATAGTGCAGGAGACTCTCGCGGTTCCTCCGCGGGACTATCCAACGTCAGTTGGCCTCACGATTAGTCGCGTCACGGAGAGTCATCGTGATCGAAACTATCGACCACGACACACACACACACACACACAGCCACACACACATATATGTAAATTTATATCGAAGCACTCATAGTCATGGGGAATCGCGAAACTTTTCCTAATCCATCTTTGGCATATTAACGCGATAAGATCATTGCCCTTTGGTCATTATGCGACCGGTTAATTCGAGAAGGACACATCTCGCATCTATCAATGTATCGATCGATTTGGGATACGCCCTTATGACTTTTAGCCACTTTTATTTTTTTATTGCATAGATATACTTGTGTTTGTGTGTTGAAACGTGAAACTTTTCCTGAACCATCTTTGGCATATTAACGCGATAAGATCAATGCCCTTTGGTCATTATGCGACTAGTTAAGTCGAGAAGGGCATATCTCGCATCTATCAATGTGTCGATCGATTTGGGATACGCCCTTATGACTTTTAGCAACGTTTATTTTTATATTGCATAGAGATACTTGTGTCTGTGTGTCTGTGTGGCTGTTTGTGTGCGTTTGTGTGTGTATGTGTGTGTGTGTGTGTTTGTGTGTGTGTGTGTGTGTGTGTATGGATGTGTTCTTCTTGGTATATAAATAATAGTAAACGTATATAGGTATGAAAATGTTTTGTAACAACGGTGTACTTTGCCTAATAGCTCGTGTATATCCCAGGCCTGGGACATCGATCGAACGGCCTACATTCTCCTCTCGTGTTTTCTCTCTTTATCAGTATCTCTCCATCTCTCTCTTTCTTTCTTGATATTTTTTTGCCGTTCGTGCAATAAAATATTCGTTGCGCCAGGTAACGCGATCGCGTGACAAGGACGAAAGAAGAAACGAATTTGTTTTATCGTGGCGAAAAGAAAGATCGTTATCGATTGGAAATTCGATTTAAAAAAATTGAAACGTTCCGAGTACGATTGTAGAGGAGAGAAATAAATATTTGTAATGGACAGTGATGGAAGTAGAGACAACATTGTTGCAACATATTTTTAATTGCCGACAGATTTTTTCGTGATTTCGCAATCGTAGATCGATAAAAATATTGGGTTTTGTTAACGTTAGGGAGAAGGTCGTGCGCGTAACGAAATATGAGGTCGCTAACGAAATTATGTCGGGGATATAACGTGAAAATTACAACGGTGGCGACGTATCGATAGTGAATATGCGGCGTGACTCCCCGTTGAGGAACGGTGGGAGGTGTTGATCTCCCTTGACAGCAGCTGAGACTCGTTATGTATCTTGTATATCTATAAATGTATAAGTATATTTATATATATAGGGAGCTTAGCTCGGATCGAAGTTAAAGCGAGCTCGAGAACTTCTCAGGTATTCCAACTCCCGGCTGCATAATCTCTCTTTCTCTATCCGTCCTCTTTCCCTCCTTCGTTATTAGCACTCGGTCCAAACTATTTTCACAGCCCGTTATAAATTCACGCCAAAGAAATATTTAGTGTAGGCAGATCACGAATGTAAAAGCACACAAACATATATATATATTGTGGATATTTGCTCCAAATACAAATATACACCGTGACACATATGGGCAGTTTTATCCCAATTGGACAAATTCATTGTATTAACCCTCTGAAATTATACCCCTAATTTGTTTATACCACCACTTTGATAACTAAGACTTATTTCCTCCTCTAAGAATGTATTTTATATTTATATCTTATATATATATAATTTTAGACCTAATTGTAGAGGAATAGGTCAGGGACTCGTTTAGTTTGACTGGAACGCCCCATATATACGCATAATCGTGTAAATATGCACATTTACATATTTATATGCGGTATATATAACATTTTAGACCAAATAGTACAAAGATAGGACAGGGACTCGCTGAGGTGAACTGGAACGCCCCATATATACACACGATCGTGTAAATATGCATATTTACATATTTATATGTTCTATATATATAATTTTAGACCAAATAGTACAAGGATAAGTCAGGGAATTGCTGAGTTGGACTGGAACGCCCCATACATATGCATAATCATGTAAATATGCATATTTGCTTATTTATATGTTCTATATATAAAATTTTGGACCAAATAATACAAGGATAGATCAGGGACTCGTTTAGTTGAACCGGAACGCCCCATATACATGCATGACCGTGCAAATATGCATATTCATATATTTGTATGTTCTATATATAAAATTTTAGACCAAATATTACAAAGATAGGTCAGGGGCTCGTTGAGTTGTTCTGGAACGCCCCATATACATACATGACCGTGCAAATATGCATATTTATAAATTTATATGTTCTATATATAAAACTTTGGACCAAATGGTACAAGGATAGGTCAGGGACTCGCTGAGTTGGACTGGAACGCCCCATATATACGCATAATCGTTTAAATACGTATATTTACATATTTATATGCTCTATATATAAATCTTTGTACCAAATAGTACAAAGATAGGTCAGGGACTTATTGAGTTGAACTGGAACGCCCCATATATACACATAATCGTACAAATATGCATATGTACATATTTATATGCTCTATATATAAATCTTTGTACCAAATAGAACAAAGATAGGTCAGGGACTTATTGAGTTGGACTGGAACGCCCCATATATACACATAATCCTGCAAATATGTATATTTATATATTTATATTTATATGTTCTATATATAAACGCTTTTAAATATATATATGGGTATATTTGTGTGAAATGGTTATTGAGAGGGGAATATACGTACTTAGTACGCCGGAGCTTTGCCTGCCGGCCGTGTGTCGCCGGTCCGGCGGTTCGGCGTACGTTGGGCTCGCCAACTCGGAGAAAGTCAACGGCCCCCGTCCTCTCGTTGCCTCGCCACTACCCTCCGTGTGCAACAACGCTATATTCACATGCATTAACTTGACACACCTATACATATTCATCTCACGGTAGTTTATAAAGTTGCGCGTCTCTCCAACTCTCACGTGTGTATGTGACTTTATGTGGGTGTATGCGACTATATAGGCGCACACGTGGTGTTTATCGTGGGACCACTAGGAATCGGCGCATAGCCCGAGTTTGCGGGAGAGAGAAAGAGAGAGAGGGAAAAGCGATCTTTTTTCCCTCAACGTTTCTCTTTTCCATCGTTCTACGTTAGCGCTATCCTTCCCCACCCCACTCAATTTTCCCATTTCTGGTCACGCGACAAACTTTAATAGGAAATCGACGGGGAATAAAATTAATTTGAAATTTTTACGTATTTTTCCCCAGTTGAGACAAATTTGATTTTTTTAAATTAATTACATTAATAAAAAACAATCATAAAACCCAATTTTTCATACGACGATTCTTACCTCTATTGTTTTTAAAATTAATTGCCCAAATCTGTCTCAAAATTATTCAAAAAAATAATTTAGATAATTTACAAGAATAAAAGATTAAAATATAATTTAATCTTTTATTCTGTTAAATAATTTACAAGAATAAAAGATTAAAAGATAATTTAATCTTTTATTCGTGTAAATTATTTAAAAGATAATTTACAAGAATTAAAAAATCCTTACGTTACAAAAAAATATTTATTTTTTGAACAAACCCAATTTTTCTCACAATAAAAAAACATCGATCCCCAAATTCGATCGACGAAAGTAACGAGCCGAGAATAAAATATGAAAATAAAAAGAGAAAAAAATGAAAAAAAATAAAATAAAATAAAATAAAATAATAATAATAATAATAATAAAAATGAGAAACGCGAGTAACGAGCTCGGCTATCTCGTCGCGTGTGTCTCAACGCCTCTGCACAAAGCGCTCCGAAGTATTTCCCACGTGCTAAGGAGGCAAGAACCGTCACTGTATATATTTATATTTTTCAGGCCCGCGGGTTTATATACGGCATGAAATGTAACCCAGGGAGGATATCGGGGTTGGGAACGATACGAAATGAGTGTCCATAGACTGTGTATTATAACCTCGCGTCGATGACGCGAGTGAGGATCTCCTCTCGCTCGTCCTCTCGCTTCTTTGGACGTCCCGAGGTCGTCTTTACGATCTCGTAAACGAGCATTTGCAATTTGTTTCCGTCCGAGTGATTTACGGAAATGTAACTCTCTCGTTATGTGTCTGATTGCGAGAGAAGATTCTCACTCTTTCTCTTTCTATCTCGCTTGGGCAAAACTCGTCAGCACTTGTTACTTCTTTTATTCGTTCGACCGGCTTTGCATTATTCGTGAGCTAACTCTCTCTCTCTCTCTCTCTTTTTGCCACAGCAAAACGTCTTTCGCACAAGCTTTATGTACTCACCGGCAAGTACGAAAGGGAAGTTGTTTCAGTATTCCTCGATCTTTTTTTCATTCTCTTCATTCTTTTAGAAAACATTTCTCCCTCTCCTTTTAGTTCTCGCTCTTCTCTTCTTTCCAATCCGCAAATTCATTTTGTATCGGTCGATGTGCGAAAGCGAGATAGGAATTCTCGTTTTTTTTTAACAGACCGACCGTGCCATATCCTTGGGTTATGAGCGAGGATCGACGGCCTCGTGGTGCGATACGACGAGAGCGGGACGGCGACTAATGTAAGTCCGTTTAAACGTTGGCGCTATACGACACATTGCCGCGATTGGCCATGCTCGTTCCGTCTCTTTCTAGCTCGCCTTCTCCCCTTGCCCCACTCATTCGCTCTCGCAGTCGCACTCGTTGGCTCGTGTTCCATCGCTTTGTCTCTCTCGCACTGGCGCGCAGCCTTCAACGCTGAATATAACAAATACCGAGAGAATAATCGACTATATAGGGGCAACGGCCGATTTTATGTCTATCGAGTTCTACCGGGTATAATATCCTCGAAATTAACGTGCGAAAAGCCCCAGGCACTTTCGCACATATTATATATGTATGTATGTTGATACCGGAACAACTTCGTCACGTATCTGCATACCGAGGAATTGAATTAAAAAAAAAAAGGAAACAGGTTTTTCGCGACGGAGATTATCCTTGCGAAGACAAGGAGGTTAAATCGTATAGCGGGAGTGGAGTTATTGATTACTGGCGCCATGTATTAATGATCCTCGCATGGTAATTATATTCGTCTGATAAATTCGACGGTCGTTGTTACTTTCGTAAGAACGTCCCTGTACAAATTCTGAGAACCTTGGTAATGAGAAATTGTTGAATCGAAGGATTAAAAATAAATCAGTGAAATTTAATCGAATTTATTTATACGAAATTAATTCAATTGAATCGATGTCAGTGTTTTTGAAGAAAAAAATTGTTTGCATTCGTTGATAACAGAAAATAGGTTGTATTTTATAAAGTTGATAAAAATTGTCGATTATGGAATTTTAATATTCATTGTCAGCCAAAGTAATTGCAATATTTTCCAACGTCGATCGACCTGCTTATTATTATAATTATTACTTTAGCTCCTGCAAGATATCAAGCAAACTTTGTTTACATTCGTACGATCGCTTAAAACCATTCATTTCCTCCATCGATAAATCTCGTATAGTGGAAATTATCGATAATTATAATATTCCAATATAAAAACACTCTTAAAACTTGAGCTTAAAAAAAAAATTGTTTGCCTTCGTTGATATAAAAAAATAGATCGTATTTTATAAAGGACGATGATAAAAATTATGGATTATGGAAATTTAATATTCATTGTCAGCCAAAGTAATTGCAATATTTTCCAATGTTTATCTCTCAGCTTATTATAATTATTACTTTAGCTCGTGCAAGAGATCAAGTAATTTTTGTTTACATTCGTACTATCGCTTAAAACTGTTAATTTCCTCCATCGATAAATCTCGTATCATCGAAACTATCGATAATTATAATATCCCAATATAAAAACAATTTTAAAACTTCAGTTTTGAAAAAAAAATTGTTTGCTCTCATTAATAACAAAAAATAGGTCGTATTTTATAAAGGACGATGATAAAACTTGTCGATTATGGAATTTTCATATTCATTGTCAGCCAAAGTAATTGCACTATTTTCCAACGTCGATCGTCCAGCTTATTATTATAATTATCACTTTAGCTCGTGCAAGATATCAAGCAAACTTTGTTTACATTCGTACGATCGCTTAAAACCATTCATTTCCTCCATCGATAGATCTCGTATAGTGGAAATTATCGATAATTATAATATTCCAATATAAAAACACTCTTAAAACTTGAATTAAAAAAAAATTGTTTGCCTTCGTTGATATAAAAAAATAGATCGTATTTTATAAAGGACGATGATAAAAATTGTCGATTATGAAATTTCAATATTCATTGTTAGCTAAAATAATAATAATATTTTCCAACGTTGATCTCCCAGCTTATTATCATAATTATTACTTTTTTATTTTATTATAATTATAACTTTTTTATTTTATTATAATTATTACTTTTTTATTTTATTATAATTTATTACTGTACTCTTGCTCGTGCAAGAGATCAAGCAAACTTTGTTTACATTCGTATCGATCGCTTAAAACCGTTCATTTCCTCCATCGATAAATCTCGTATCGTCGAAACTATCCCTAATTATAATATCCCAATTTAAAAACCCTCTCAAGACTTATCCTTGTTATTCGAACGTGATCTTTTTTCGAGCAACGTATCGTCCAAAGTGTATACGAAGCGAAGCGTTCTTATCGTAAGCGATAGAACTGGCTCTCCTCTTTTCCCATGTCGTCCGATGAAATTTGAGACTCGACACGTCGTATGGTAGCTACGACCTAACAGGACAAAATACACACACCCAGACACATTCACACACACACATACCGATATGTGCGATATCAATTAAACGTAATTGGATCCATCTGCTTTTCTTTCTCGTACTTCTCGTTTGCTCGAAATTGGAATTTATGGATCGAGCTCAATTTTATCTCGACCGTTGCGTCGTCTTCCATTATTCTTCTCTTTTTCTTTTCTCTATCTTCTCGAATCAAAAGTGCACGTGGCCAACTCCGGAGACGCTTATTTATTATTTCTTTCAATTTTTCCTATTTTTTATTTTTAACCCACGTTGCGAACTCGTTGGTACGCTGTCTTGGCAATTTGCGATTGAAAAATTTGCCTTATCTATCGAGATGCTCGTTTCATTCCTCGTTATACCATGGCCAAGGACGATCCTCGCGTCATTCGCAAACGTCTCACTTCCGTCGACGTGTTTATCTATATTCGCCATCAATTATTGCAACCCCTTAGATGGAATTTGTATCCGTCTTTTTTTTTCTTCTTCATTTTGTTTTTGCTTTTCTCTCTTACTCGACGATATCCCCGGCGCGTTGAATTAAACGAGCGCAAGGTCATCGAGGATCGATGGATACCAGCGTCGTGTTGCAGCTTATCCTCGAGGATGCTTTTTTTGGTAGTTCGCCTTGACGAGCCACGAGGGTGACTCTTTCGCGGGACGTTAAGGAGCTCTCTGCCTATACTATAATTCCATATACCTATTTTCTCTTCCGTTCCGGGTGTACGGTTTTAATGTACACACAGATGTGGGTGCCCCCGCGTTCGACTTATTACGCATCGCCCCGGTACGCTCGCAAACACCGGATCTCTTTACAAGGAAATAACGCCGATATACGCCTTTCTTAACGAACGCATTGTTCTTGTGTTATTATTTATTTATTTTTATTTATATATTTTTTAAAAATTTTTGAAATATTTATTGCATCCATTTGTGGATTCTTTCATTTTTATTTTATTTTTGTTCTTTTATTATTATTATTATTATTAGTATTGTGATTTATTTATCTTCATTTTTAACTATTTTTAAAATTTGTTTATCTTTCATTATTATTATTATTATGTTTTTGTTTTGTTTTTATTTATAAAGTAACAATTTTTTTCAATATTTATTGTCCTTATTTGTAAATTTTTGTACTTTTGTGAAAAGGAATATTGCGTTTTTTTTATTTGTGTCCATTTCTCGTTAATAATTATTTTCATGCAGGATAATTGTGAATAATTTTTTTTTAATTTAAATTAATATCGTAATAAAGAATTTTTTGTCATGAAGCGAATTGTTTAGTCTAAACTATCGTCGCGTTGATAAAAAAAAAACAAAGTAGCGAAAGATAAATAAATAATTGAGAAGAAAATAGAGAAATTTATTGTTCTCGCGGAGACGATACGAAATGTCGTATTGTTTACACGCGACAATGTACGACGTTTTTTTCAGTTTCTGTTTCTATTATTTCCGTTTTATCATAGCTAAACCGGCGTTTCGTTTTATTCCTCGGTAAAAATGGTCCGGGTCTCGTTCACAATGTTGACAAAATAGAAAAAAGAAAAAGAAACGTTTCCGGGTTTGCTGGGCGACGCGTTGAATTTTCATTTCTCGTTTCTTTTTCAATTCTGAATATTTTGAAGATCGTAGTTAAGAAGTTTCGCCCAAAGCTCTCGGGGTAACAATGCACACGACTGGTTCGTCGACCTCCGTTCTCTCTCTCTCTCTCCCTCTCTCCTCAATATCTCTCGTCTCTTTCTCTTGTTCCAAGTCCCGAGTACGGAAAATCCTACAGCACGAGAGAACTATGGACGGGAAATGAAAGAGAAAAATACACTGTACGCTCGAATGGAGTGTGACACGCAAAGAACTGAGACGAGAACTCCCGCCGCTGTTTATGTTTAGTACGCATATGTCTATATATATATACATGCATATATACACATTTTTACAAACATATATATATATATATATATGCGAGTATAGGAAGAAAAATAAAAATGCAGCAGCCCGAGCTTGGCGTCTCGTCGGTTCTCGGTGTGTGACTTGGGCGCCTAATGTATACATATGTATATATACATATAAGAATATTGTATATAGAAGGCATATGTTTTTCTTTGGACGGTCTCTCGCCTCGTCTGGCTTATGAATGGCCATAGAGAGAAAGAGAGAGAAGAAGAAAGAAAGAAAGAGAGAGAGAGAGAGATTCGTCGACGAGATCCTTTTCCCAGTTTCCAACCCTGTCGGTATATTCCCCTTTCTAAAAATAACGATCTTGCGAGCACACCCGTGGGGGTTGTCTTGGAAATTGTCGAAAAGACGAAAATAGCGATAGCTAATGGGGGAGTAACGCTCCGGGTAACGTGTAGATGAAGGGGGGGGGGGGGGTGGAGCGTCCTCCGAAACTCGGAGTCATCGGCCAAATCTTATCTATGTTTTTCTTATTTTCAAAGATTACCAGAGCGATGATATCATAGGCAAAAGTTTAGCGAAGAATCGAAGATTGAAACACGCTTTGGGACGGAAGGGCGTATTTGTTCGGAGCGAAACGAGAAGCGAGGAAATAGAAGGGAGGCGGGAGGTTTGAGGTTTGAGAAACTATGAACTTGAACCCATGGACTGGAACAGTGATTCGCTTTGTTGGCTCGTTAACTCTGGCTTATCTCACTCGTGATATTCTTAGCAGAATCGTGATATCGTAATTTTACGATTTATTCCAACGATCCAGCCAATAATCAACCGGATACGAGCAATTTTGTTTCAAATTTTATTCTTTTATTTCGTTATCTTTATCTTCGACGATAAGGAAGCTAACTTTTGTTCACTCTTGTATAAAGACAAAAATAAACGTGCGAGATTAATGACGAATAGAGTTTAATCGATTTAACGAAATTATTCTCTAATTTCGAGCTTGTCTTTGATAAAATTATGAAAATTAATATTTTTTTTTAATAAAAGCCGAATAAAAACGGAAATGAAATTGGACGAAGAAAAAGATTCGAGCACGTTAGTGCGATCGAGCTTTATCTTTGTGAAAGAAAACAAGAATTTTTCCACATATAATAATGATAAGATATGAAATAAATTTAAAAAAAAAGGAGGAAATTATTGGAAACGAATAAATTTACGTTCAAACTGTCGTGGCGGCTGACTTTTTCGTAGCCACGCGTGACGATTACGAAGAAAGAGTGCGATCGAAACGGCATCGACGATGTTCAAACCACGATGATTCCCTCGAGCTAAAAGTCACGTACGAACGAGCGCGCGTACTCGAAGAAAGCGTTGGCACGTTTTTCATTCTCTCTCTCCCTCTCTCTCGCTACGCTCTCATCGGTGTTTAATAAAGAATAGGCCGTACGTCGAGTTATAACAGTATAGTCGCGATTGTGCATGTCCCGTGAAGGAAATACAAAATGAGGCGGAGAAAAGGAGGGGGGATCAGAAAACTAGAAAATCTCGCCTAGTACTTGGTCAACGTCGCAAAGTCGAGCTGAATTTCGAAGGGATCGCTGAATTTCGAAGGGAAATATTGACGACAAGATAGAAAAATTTCATTTTTTTACGTTTTTTGTTTTTTTTTTTAAATTTTTTATTTATTTTTATATATTCTCCCTCTCTCTCTCTCTCTCTCTCTCTCTCTCTCTCTCTCTCTCTCTCGCTAGGTTCTCATCGGTGTTTAATAAAGAATAGGCGCGTACGTTGGTTGATTTATAACAGTAATCGCGATTGTGCATGCATCGTGAAGGAAATACAAAATGAGGGGGGGGGGGGGGGGGGGGCTAAAAACTATGAAATCTCTCGCAGCGATCAAAGTCAAACCATCGGTGAATATCAAAGGAAAATCTTTGTAAAACGTTGGAAAAATTTAATTTTCTTCGTTCCTTGTTTTTCTTTTTTTTTTCTTTTTCATTCTCGTCGTTTCGAACGAAATGATTAACGCGACACCTGCGCGTGCGACATCGATTCTCCGTAAAATGACGCGAACGAGAAATTTAAAAAAAAACAACAACAACAATCAATCGTTCGCGGTAATTTTAATTAATACGACAAAACGCGTGTTCGCGCTCTCGTTATTATAATTAAATATCTCGTCGGTGATCTCGAGGCGTTCGCGTGTATCGTTTGTTTTTCTTCCTTTTGGATGTTCTTTCTGTTTTATTTCCTTAGTCGCGAGGATGCAAACTATTTTAATGATCGTCCGCGCTGTTTGCGCATTTGGAATTGTGCGAAGGAGAATGAAGGAGGAGGGAGGGAGGGAAGGCCTCGGGGCATTTCCATTAAGCCGATTTGCGACGTGTTTTGTCGCGCAGTTGCGATGATACTTGCAACGGGGGTCGTAGTTCGCTTAATGTGACATCCTGCCTGTCGTCGAGTGATGAGCAGGCCAAACGGCCACTCAAATTTTCATCTCTCTCTCTCTTTCCCTCCCCCCCCCCCTCTCCTCTCTTTCTATCACTTTATCTCTTCTTCTCTCTCGCTCTCTCTCTCTTTACATCTGACTCTTTCTCTCTTTCCATCTGACTCTTTCTCTCTTTCCATCTGACTCTTTCTCTCTTTCCATCTCTCTATCTTTCCACTATACGTATGATACAGCATACTTGAAGTTACTAATATGTAAGCAACATATATACACGTTACGAGGGATAATCTCTCTGGCACGTACGTGTGTACATAGCCTCGTTCCTCGCGGCAGAGTTTCTCATCTTCGTCGATTCGTGAGAGATACGACGTAGAAAAACAAGATTCGATCTTATAGCGAAACTCAATTTATACAAATATATATTTTCTTTTTTAAATTCAAATTTCATTCATTTTCATCCAAATAAAAAAAAGTTCTTTGTTTCACCGATCGAACATAAATCGACTTCGATCTTATTTACATCGCGTCGTGTCAATCAATTTTATTCAATTTCAATCAAAAAAAGAAACAACAACGTTTACCAATCGCAAAAATTTTATCGTCTCCCGGTTTCTTTCCTTCTTTTCTTTGAATTAAATTTTATCCATACGTATCTAGTCGTCCGATTAAATTACATTTTAATCTCTATCGTACCGAAAATTGTATTATCGTTATCGCCTCACGATCTATCGATCGATCGGAGAACGCGTCGAAACGTAATTAAATACAATCGCGTTTCTTTGTTCGCTCGCGGTCGACGCGACCTGAATCTCATTGAAAGAGAAAAACAATTTTTTTTATAACGATTCGCGACTTTGTACATTTAATTCGAATCAATTCAATCCATTTTCATCTCTCTCGGTCCATTATTCGCGCGATACATGAGTTCGCGCGAGCGTGCGCCTCTCGGTCGGGACAGTCACCATCACCGAGATTCGTCATCTCGTCGACGGCCGCTTAATCGCTAACTCTCCTTCCCACCTCCTCCTCCTCCTTCTCCTCCTCCTCCTGTTGCTTACAACTCCACCGCTCGCCGCTCCCCTCCTCCTCCTCCTCCTCCTCCACGAGTCTCTCGCAGCTTCCTTCTTTTTCTTTCTGTCGCGACAAACCCGCCAAGATGACGAGAATTTCACGCTTGTTTCACGCCGCGTTGCCTCCAATCACAAGATTGCCACTTTGTTAACATTTGGACTCGCGGATACGCGTTTAATCGAGACCGATTCTCCGTATCGCGTTCATAATTTGTAGTTAATATTCTCGGAATGAGGAGAGAGAGGGAAGAGTAAGGAGGAGGAGGAGAAGGAGGAGGAGGAGGAGGAAGAAGGAGATGAGAGAATTAAACGGTTGACAAAAATGTATCGAGAAACCAAAAATACAATTTAAAAAAAAAACGGTTACGGCGATTCATCGCGATCCGAGCGTTCTAATCGGCTTTCGGGCCGTTGATAAGATTATTCGAGCGTCTACGAGGGGCGAGAACGAGAACGGGGCCACGATCATATTGTGTCAGTTAGCCGGATGTTGTAGAAACGATCGTTGTTTCTTTCTTTTTTCTTTTTTTTTGTGTTAGGGTTCCCGCCGCTCTGTTAATCTCTTCGGGGCTTACGGGCACACACGCGGCGGGGTTCTAGCTTGTGGGATTGTCGGGAAGGGTTGTCAACACACGATTTCGTAGGGAACGATTTACGTACGAAACGCAATTGCTCGTGAAAATTTATCGTAAAGATAATTGAAAAATTGATCGTAGAAATTAATTATACAAATTTGTCGGTTTGAGGGAACGACGTTAAATTAAGTCGAACTTTTATCTTAAAATTATATCACAAAAATAATCGTAAATATAATTTTTAAAAAAGAAACAAAAATTATTTGTAAAATTGGAAATAAATTATAAAACTGATGATAAAAATTATTCCTAACGTTATAGAAATATAATTAGAAGATTAAATTACGAGAAATATTGTAAACAAAATGAACGAGCCTTAATTTTGTAAAAATGATGATAAAAATAATATTAAATTATTCGAAAGTGGAATATCCGAGAAATGAAATTTTCTCTGTAATATCCGTTTCCCATTTTTCTCTTACAAATGAATTTCATTCGTTGGCAATTTTCATTAATTCTTGAATTAAATTTTTCCCAACGAAAAATTGAACGAACGAGAATGTCGGTTCTCGTATACTTACACGGGGAGAGTCTGAGAGAATCGGCCCTGTGTGAGAATTCTAGTGTGGCCTTATGGATACCACGTGTTCGCATTCGGAGCGAGAGCAAAAACTCTGTTACACGTTACCAGCTATGTGGGAGACGAATCGAGAGAGAAAAATGCATAGGAAGCGACAGATGGTGTGTGCATAAGAGAGAGAGAGAGAGAGAAAAAAAAAGAGAAAGATAGTCACCGGGGAGATCGACCTAACGCTCTCACGTATGTTCGAGGAAAGCGCGCCTCTGAATACACGAACGGCTGAAACGAGATAAATAATGACGTCGCGCCCGAGTCCCGACTGTCGTTCGTACGCACTTAATTATTGCACTATCGCACCGAGCTTTCTACACAACCGCGAGAACCGATGTCTCTTAATTTTGCAACATTCGATACTAATTAATCAATGTAACCGTGAATGTTCATTAATTTTTATTTTCGAAGGATTCAAGAAAATGGAAACAATATTATATTTCCTACAATTGGGGATATAATTTGAGGCGTTAGGAAAATATGCGCTAATTAATTAATCGTAAAGAATATTTGTTAAAAGTTTGATAATTAGAAGTAATTGGAAAAAATAGACTTTAATTACGTTTTAATAATGGTTTTTGTTATTTTTATGGTATTTGCTCTTAATTTTGCAACATTCGATGCTAATTAATCAATGTAATCGTGAATATTCATTAATTTTTATTTTGGAAGGATTCAAGAAAATGGAAACAATATTATATTTCGTATAATTGGGCAAGTAATTTGAGGCGTTAGGAAAATATGCGCCAATTAATTAATCATGAAGAATATTAATAAAGAATATTTAATAAAAATTTGATAATTAGAAGTAATTGGAAAAAAATACACTTTAATTACGTTTTAATAATTGTTTTTGTTATTTTGATGGCGGTTACTCTTAATTTTGCAATATTTGATAATAATTAATCAACGTAACCGCGAATATTCATTAACTTTTATTTTGGAAGAATTCAAGAAAATGGAAACAGTATTTGAGGCGTTAGGAAAATATGCGGTAATTAATTAATAGTAAAGAATATTGGTAAAGAATGTTTGATAATTAGAAATAATTGGAAAAAAATACACTTTAATTACGTTTTTGTTATGTTGATGATTTTTGCTCTTAATTTTGCAATATTTGAAAATAATTAATCAATGTAGCCGCGAATATTCATAAATTTTTATTTTCATAAGGAACAATTAAATTTTAATAATTGTTTTCGTTATTTTGATAATTTATCTATTTTGAGGAAGACAAATTTGAATATAAGATCGATACGAATATTATAAAACAATTAATGAACAATAGAAATAGCGTCGATTTAAATAAAAATAGAAACTCCATAATCACGGAACAAAAATTATAAAGCAATCAATTAAGAATTTGATCGACGAATCATTAATCCAAAAAAATGACCGAAATAATCTCAATTTCACAAATTTATTGACAATTTCATAATTTCAACACACGCAACAGCGTTAGAAAATCAGCGTCGAATTAAATAAAAATAGAAACATCACAATCATCGAGCAAAAATTATAAAGTCATCAATTAAGAAATTGATCGACGAATCATTAATCAAAAAAGAATGAAACGAAATAATCGATGTTTTATAATTTGTCGATAACTTTCTGATTCCAGCACGCAAACAGCGTTAGAAAATCAGCTTCGGAGTACGTCGCGAGGCGTCAAGCGCGTAAAATAATGACGCGTTCGATAACATCGTCATTGGCAATGCCGATGAGCCAGTTGAGCGACGTGGCCTTCTTGCCGAATGCGAAGGCCGGCACTTTCTTCGCCCGTGACAACGTGTCAAACTTCATAACGTGGTGCCGTAACAGTCTCGGTATAATCGAGTGTCTGCTCTTCGAGACCGACGATCTAATAATGCGCAAGAACGAGAGACACGTTATCCTGTGTCTCCTCGAAGTGGCGAGACGCGGTGCTAAATTCGGTATGTTAGCCCCGATGTTGGTCCAGATGGAGAGGCAGATCGATCGCGAAATAGCAGCGGACAACAAGGCTAATAACGCGACGAATAATTCCGGGACCAGTCCGAATGGTCATCATCATCACGAGGACGACGACGAGGATGCCGATGACGAGGACGAGTACGCAGATATCAATCGACAAGAGCCCTGTCTCATTTATGGCCCGCAACCTCAAATTGTCACCAATGATCTCAAGAGCCTCGACGAAATGGTGAGTTGTTACTCGTACATTTATCTCTTTTATTCTCGTAATTAAATCGATTAATAACTCGAGCGATCGATCGTTCTTCGTTCGAAAATTAATTCCAATATTATAATATATATTATAATAGTATTATTATTATTATTATATTATTATAGTTATAATAATATTATTATTATTATATTATAATATTATATTATATATTATAATATTATAATATTACATTATATTCTATATTATAATATAATATTATATTATATATTATAATATTATTATATCTATATTATAATATTATATTATATTCTATATTATAATATTACATTATATTCTATATTATAATATAATATTATATTATATATTATAATATTATTATATTATATTATAATACTAATATTATTATTATATATATTATATTATATATTATAATATTATACTATATTATATAATAATATTAATATCATTATTATAATATATATTAATATATATATTTTAATATTATTATTATAGTAATAATATTATACTATTATATATTATAATATTATTATAATATTATACTATTATATATTATAATATTATTATAATATTATTATTATAATATTATACTATTATATATTATAATATTATTATAATATTATTATTATAATATTATAATATTATATTATAGTATTATAATAATAATATTATATTATATGATAATATATATTAATTTCCTACAATCAACACAATATTAAGATAATAATAATAAATGAAATAATAATTACACGTCAGATTCCTTTTTCTATACCCCATCATTTTTGTTAATTAAAATCAAACCGGAAATAATCGAGTTCGACAATAATCTATAGAAACGATGGTTAAACTATCGGCAAACGTACGTACGTACGGACTTGTCGCGTCTCAGTTTCCTTCGACGAGCCCTTATCTGACCCGCGTAATCATACTCGTTATAAAGGCGCGTATAGATATGGCCTACCTCCTTCGACCTAAGGATAATTGGCGGAATAAATTTATCCGACTGTAAACGGGCGCGCGCGCGCGCGCTCTTCTATCGTTCCTCGTATCTAATACACGATTATAATGGCCCAACAACCGCGAGTTACGTGCATATCCACGCTCGTTTTTCATCGAATCGACGTTCTCGCGAGAATTTCATCGAGATTAAATCGCGATCGCTGTCGAGAGTCCGATCTCTCCTCGAGCCTGTCGCCGGTCATCGTCGTTGTCGTCGTTGTCTCGTGTATCGAACACGCGAACTACTCGAGGAATACCGAGATTCCCTATACGACACGCTGGAACGAGAAAGATAGAGAGACAGAAAACCTTACGGACTTGGTCTTGTTTTCTCAATTGGCACGTCACGTTTCTTAAAACGCGATAGCAACACGCGATATCATACGATATATCGTGTTATTGATAAAAATCACAAAGATCTCCGAGAAGTCCCGGAGGAACGGGGAAATGAAGAGCAATGGGTAGATTTAATGGACGGAATTTCCGACCGGAAATCGAACGACCGTTGTGTCCCGAGAAAGAAGGATCGATGCTTCGCCATTGAGGAATTCCGGATGTTAGAAACGGTAACTAATCGAATATCGTTCGTAATTTTTCAATCGATCGATCGATTCTTTTTTCCATCGAAAAATTCTTAATATTTTCTTTAAAAAAATAATTTTATTCTCTCAATTATTTAAGAGTATTTAAAAAATTCGTTGTTCTTCAATTTTTGTTGAAAATATTTAAAAATCGTCGATAGCTTTCAATTATTTCAAAACTAATTTCCTATTTTTATAATCTTCAAAATAATTTTCAAAAAATTTCAACAATTCTTCATTGTCCAAATGACATTTTGCAAAATATTCCCCAGACTCGTGTCTTTAAAATCATTTCGAAATAAAAAAAAAGAAAAAAGGACGAAAAAAAAAAATCTGGAATCAAGATATCGTCACGCGCGACATTGCGATAGTGACCGAATGCCAGGATTGACATTTTCCCATGTAGGTAGGTAGGTACGCGCGAGTCCGAGCCAACAATATCTTCATAGAGGCCTCTCCTTGCCGGTTAGGAATGACACGTACCGAGTAAATACCTAGAACGCGTATCACACGAATCTATGTCCATATATAAGCAGCCTTATACATGTATAAAAAATACGTACATAAAAGCAAGAAGGACACGAGGTAAATAGAGAAAAGCCAGAAGCTAGAAGCGTCGATTGAAAATTCTGCAGTGCCTCGAGGAATGCAGAATGTTGAGTCGCAATGGCTAGGGCAACCGGCCAGCCAGTTTTCGCTCGATAACACCGGAGGTACCCTTGCGTACCAGCTAATATAAACCTATCTATAGATATGGCACTGGAGTGCCCCTATATATGTATTAAGTACATATATGCCATATGCATACATACATACATACCTACATATACATATATATATATATATATATATATATATATATATAATATATCATATAATATAATATATAATATAATATTATATAATATATAATATAATATAATATAATATAATATAATATAATATATAATATAATATATAATATAATATATAATATAATATATAATATAATATATAATATAATATATAATATAATATATAATATAATATATAATATAATATAATATAATATATAATATAATATAATATAATATAATATAATATATAATATAATATAATATATAATATATCATCTATTCTATAATATATATAATATATTTTATATGATTATATAATTATATTATATTATAACTAATTATTAATTAATATTATAATATATAATATGATATATCATATTATATATTATAATATACTAGCGGTACCCGGCTTGCGTTGCAACGCCGTTTTGGTGTCATAATTTATTTGACACACAATATTTTTTGTTTTTTGTCCATATGCGGAGTATAGACTTTCCAAATGTAAATAATAAATGGACATTGCAAATGCGAGTCGCACTGGAAACTGCCAACGTTTGAAATCGAATGGCATATATTTTGATACCATTAGGATATGTGGCAACAGCACATATTCTCCTTTAAATTATCCATTTTTAATTGTAATCTCATTCGGATTGTTCATCACATTTTTCCCGAAAACCACAGTACCGTTGCAAAGTCGTGGTGGATTGATGTTTCAACGATTCGATAAAAGAATGAGGTACTCTCATTTTTAATGTTACAACGTGCGGCGGTATCCTGGCAAATTAAGAGAATTCAAGAATTTAGTTACATATTAACAACTTGTTCTTGATTAATAAAAGCAGCAATCGAAATGTACATTTCAGCTTCTCATGGTATTCTCTTTTGAATCGTGAAATTACATACTTGACATTGGTGTTTTTGCTGCTAATATAGCACGTTCCCTTAACCACATATTTTTTTTGTAGTTATGTGCAATATTTTCAAAAACTTTGTTAATTAATTCGCCTGTTATTGCTGTTATTTTAAGAAACTTTGTACGTCGTCGTACGCACTCCAACTGTTTCCTGTCTTGCTTTCTCGTTGCTCGTCCATTTCTGAAGCTCGTAATGTATTTTTCATTTGTGACTGACGGGTATATCTTCCAATCGTTTTCCGATTTAATGTCACGATTAAGTAAATTTATCTGGTCAGCGAATTAAAAAACATATATTGATTAAAAAATCAGAATATAGTTATCAGTATCTATAAAGTCGTGTTCTTCAAATTTGAAGTCTCGAGGATACCTTGTTCGCGAGACATAAATAAAAACATATTTTTCCTAAATTAACACGTACCTTTATGGGTTTCATTGTTTTTTCCGTCTACGAACATTAAATTCACAACCATTGACAAACAGTTTTCGACCAAAATTGCAGAATTAATAAAACAATATCTAAGGAACATTTGTAGAGCTTCATAAAATCGATTAAGTACTCATGAGATTCATAGTAAATTAATTTGTCTCGAATAATAGTAATTTTGGCGAGGTTAAGCATTCGCCGCACCGTCAAAGATGCTGAATTGACTACGCTTGTCACACAAATTTTTGTTTTGACTTACTTGATACCAGATAAACTTCCTTAATTTGACATTTGCTGTCAAATGAATTATGCAATCGATATGTGTAATATCGAGTCGATCGAGTCGTTAAAACAAAAGCGTGTCTTTTATTTCGCATGTCATTTTGGTAGCATACTTTGACAGCTGTCAAATAATCTCTATATATAGATATACATAAATGTTAATTTTGTTTTGCCTCGTACGCGTTTATTTTGGCAATTAAAATTATTCTACTAACGCAGAAACCTTCTCGGGAGTGCGGACTACAATTCACCAAATTTTCATCGCAATCGGACGAATGGTATAGGAGATTACTCGTGACACACAGACAAACAAACATTCTTCCATTTTTATATATAAGATTATTATTATTATTATATATAATATAATGTATTATATCATAATATATGATATAATATATTATAATATCTATTATATTATATTATTATATATTTATATTATATAATAATATAAGATATAGGTATTATATATATATAGATAGATTTATATATATGTAGGCACGTATGATTTCTAGTCTAGTGGAAAACCCGATTACTCGATGAGTTGCCAGGCTCAAAAGTCGCGATTGCGTCGCCAATGAAAACATATAGACATAGATGTGTGTATATAGGTACATCGTATATGGATAAAATCCCGGATATGATCGTGGCAGTATAGTCGAGGTTGAAATTGCTTCGGTGCTATCGGTATGACGTCTACCTTTTTCTAGCGAAATATTAAAGGGGCATGTGCAAGCATATTATCAGATATCTAGAATTAACTCGATCGACGACGTATGTATATATAGGTGTGGGTAATTTAAGGCGCGTGGTAAAATCGTAAACCGCGAGGGGAAAATGGAGAGTAAGGGAGGGTGGGAAGGAAATATGTCGAATAGATAGAAGAAAATTTTTGGACGGGGACTAAAATATTGTCAAATTTGAAATTTGAGAAAAATTTGAGAAATTGAAAAATATTTTGGAGAAATAGAGATTTTTGTTTTCGTTTTTTTTCTCTTGCTTGGGGTTTGAGAGTCGTAGGTATCGTCGAAGGGACATAAAAATGAACGTAGTAGACTTCGTACTTCGCACGAGACTTCGATCCTGCTGCGAAACTGGCAAGGACGTGAGGAGGGTGAGCCCAAGAGGGAGGGATGAAGAAGAGGAGGCTCTCCGAAACGCTGCGGGACCTTTCCTCCGGCCACGGTATTGATCGTCCTCTCTCTCGTCCCTTTCGTGTCAAGTTCAAGGCGTACAACTTTAGCTTGAATTATTTTCCGAGAATCGATAGTTATCGAACTGGCTGGAAAGTAATTGCATTTTTTATACACGTGGCGAGAGTGGTCATCCAGTGGGAAGGAAAAGCATTTGGCCAATTTTCCATTTTCACATTTTTTTACCTTCGAACCGACCTAAAATTTCAAACTTTGCAATTGCTTATATAAACTCTTTTTTGACGAGAAAAAAGAACCATCCCATTTCGATTTATCCAAAATCCCAGAATCAAATTACGAATGTGGACTATCGATCACTCTACAAAAGTAAACAATTGTTATCGTCCAAATCGACTTTATTAAGATGTTGCAAAATCGCAAATTTCCTGTACAACGCAAATTTCCTTACTTTACAATTTATCGATCAAACCCCCAAAAATTCAAATATTTCCCTTGTCACAATTCCCCCAACAAATTGCGACGAACCAGGAATAACGATTCCCTACAATTGTTATCATTTTCCCATCAGTAAAAATACCCATACAGCACAAACCCCCAAAAATCCAAACATTTCCCTTCAGTCACAATTCCCCCAACAAATTGCGACGAACCAAGAACAACGATACGCTACAATTATTATTATTTTCCCATCAGTAAAAATACCCATACAGCACAAACCCCCAAAAATCCAAATATTTCCCTTCAGTCACAATTCCCCCAACAAATTGCGACGACCCAAGAACAACGATACGCTACAATTATTATCATTTTCCCATCAGTAAATACTGTTGTGCCTTGAATCCAAGCACTAATCATTGCGCTGCTCTAGCGCTTGGCAACCGATAGAAAAGCGTTCCAACATCGTACGACGGAAACAAATCAGCGTTTTCTGCCAAAGTCACAGTTTTGAGGGTGACTTTGGGCCGCACGCGCTGCTGACAGTGCAATGCCCAAAGCAGATCCGTGGGAAGTTTGCCGAAGCACCGAGCATCGACGAATACGCCGATGCTTCGATTAGGCAGTCTCTTAGCAACAGCAAGAGCGATAAGTCGTCGGTCTCAAGGCACTAAACTCGATCGCGATTAGTAACTAAATCTTTGTATTGTGATAATAAATTCACCCGTTTAGTATCGTAGTTTTCGGAGTTGGAGTGCGCTCATTTTTGGTAACCCTAAAGAACCCGTCCTCGAATATCTCGTTCCCACGTAACGAGAGTTGGGGGGCACAACATTGGTGGCAGCGGTGGGATACCACAATTCACGAATACATACCATAGACTGGTGAACGAACAGTAACGCGAGTGTCAGTAACGGAATCATCTCGCCGAGCAAGAAACGAAAATTTAAGTGAAAACCGATCGAGTCGGAAGAATCAAGAAAGCACCTAAAACAACAACAGGAAAATTCCAACCACATCCGATTGGGAGAGAGATTGACCCATCCTCAGAGATTCATCACGTCGCGACGACAAGGAAGACTCAGCAACGTGATCACCTTCCCGGAGGCCAGTAACGAGAAGGAGCTTCCCGAGCCGATCAACGCGACTACAGAGACTCACTGCCATCGTCATCAGCCGACATGAAGAGAATCGTCTTACTGTAAGTGACGGAACATTTATGCATGATAACCTTCCAAAGCCAAAAATAAATTAATGTCAGACGACGACGAGCGTCATAAGTTATACCGCCTGCCAGGTAACCCCGAATTATCGCGATCCTTAGAGTCATTTTTCGAGCGAAGTATACAGTATACCCGTTCAGGAGACGAACTAGTCGAAGAACAGCGCAGAAAAAGACCGCGAGTAGTAACTAGCTCTGACGAATCGCCCGAATCGCGCCCTGTACCCTCACGCCGTATAGCGACGAAACGTGGACGATTCCGCCAAGAAACGAACGAGGAAAAACCTATTTTTGCGGATTCTGAAGAATCATCAAACTTAATAGAGACCGAACGCGGACTAGCAATTAACGTTCAAGATTTTTCATTGCTAAAAATTGATACAGATAAGATGCCACGAACACAGGAAGACGAATACATGACTTTAAAAGAGGCTCGAAGTCTCATACCATGCTTTGACGGTACAAAACCGGACGACGTAGACGATATAATCGAGGCCTATAGTTATGCCCATAAAAGTGTATTACCCCAAGAGCAGCGATCATTATTAGAGTCCGTTTTAGCAACGAAAATAGTGGGGAAAGCGAAAAAAGATACGCGTTATAAACGAATAGATACGTTCGAAAAATTTAAAGAAGAAATGACCGCGTTATACGGAACGCGTCGCACAGTCGCAGCACTGCAAGTAGATTTCAACACATGTCAGCAGAAATCAAACGAGAGTGTTTTAGCATACGGCCAACGACTCGAGACTATTATGATGGAATTAATAGATGCAAGCATCGCGAAAGAAGCAACCGAAGCCGGGAAAAAGACAATCGAGTCATTCGTGAGACAATTAGCATTACACAATTTCGAAAGAGGACTCCGGCGCGAGTATCAAATAAGTGTAAAAGCCCGAGGCTACGAGGATTTAGGATCAGCTCTAAAAGGAGCCATGGAAGAAGAAAAAACAGTACGGGGAGTAGATTCGATTAATAGACAAATTCATACCGAAAAACGTGCACCGATTACGTGTAATAAATGCCAAAAACAGGGACATATGGCCAAAGACTGTCGAAGCTCCGCATCGACGTACGGTAGATTCAGTTTGCCAGCACCAACAAGAGTCGTGCATCAGCTAAATGTGACGTGTTATTATTGCAATAAGCAGGGTCACATGTACAAAGAATGCAGGAAGAGGATTAGAGAAAATGGTCAAGAGACCATCAATCAGCAGGGACAAGGGAATAATTTCCCGCCCCGTCAGGGTTCGCAAGGACGACCGAATCAAAATCAATGGAACACAAACAAAGGCAGATTTAATGAAAATAAACAGCCAGAAGGGAGTAAAAGTATGAATGGAAATAAAAAGACAATCGGCTCCCTCGCGTTAAATATGATCACCGTCGCGGATAGCTCTGTAACAAGAGATCCCGGTAAAGGCCTCAGACAGCCCGCTACAGGTTCGTTCAAAAGGAACCTTTTACACAGAAACAAGATAATATACGAGGTAAAAATGTTTAACCACGACGACGCCCCGAGCGATTTTTGTATATCATCGCCTCAAGCAAAAAGAAAAATTATCACGCTGAAAGGAGATACTGGAGCCCAGTGCAGCCTCATAAAGAGAGGTTTATTATGCGAAGAAACAGAAATAATTGAGGAAACGGTTGAATTAAAAGGAATAGGGGGATTAAAATTTTTTGCGTTGTGCAAAATCGAGCTTGTCATCGAAACCCCCGCGGTAGATGTCAAACATGGTTTTTTCGTAATCGACGACGATGTACCCCTCGACGTAGATGGTATACTCGGCATGGATTTTATTCGAAAACATAATGTCGATATACTAGGCGGAAAATGCATCAAAATATACGGACACCCTATACCATTATTCGACGGAAATAAAAAGATTAAATTACCACCTCGCTCAGAAAATATTTTATACGCGAAGACACTTACGGCGAACATAGGCTGTGTCGCCGCCACAGAGATTCTGCCAGGAATAAAGGTAGGTGAAAGCATAGTCGAACCGTATGGATATACTTGCCCAATACTCGTTCGAAACTCCCGTAGCGAGGAAGTGAAAATCGACAGACCAACGGTGGAAATAGAAGAAATCAAAAATGAAAACGGAGAAACGGATAAAACAGAAATAATAAATGTAGTCAGCAAAAAGGACGAGATCGAACGTCACAAAAAACTTTGGGAAGAAATCAAAGGAAATTGTCACTTAAATATGGAAGAAGAAAAAATACTACGCGAATTCAGCGAAGAATACTCAGATGTATTTCATCTCGAAGGAGAGAAATTGGGAAGCACCGACGTAGTCGAGCACCAAATTGTAATTAAAGAAGGAACAAATCCAGTTAAAGTTCGTCCTTACAGACTTCCGGAAACTCATAAACAAGAGATAATGAAACAAACCAAGGAAATGCTCGAAGAAGATATTATCCGGCCAAGTAAGAGCCCGTGGAATGCTCCTCTACTTGTCGTCCCCAAAAAATCGGACGCAGAAGGCAACATCCGAAAGAGAGTAGTGGTAGACTTTCGGAAACTCAATGAAGTAACCGAAGGAGACTCATATCCTCTGCCTAATATCACTGACATATTAGACCAGTTAGGAAGAGCAAAATATTTTACAACTCTCGATCTCGCCTCAGGGTTTCATCAGATACCCATGGCAGAGAAAGACAAACAAAAAACTGCTTTCTCTACACCGCTAGGGCATTATGAATTCAACCGAATGCCTTTTGGGTTAAAAAACGCGCCACCGACGTTTCAAAGATTAATGGACGCGGTACTTGCCGGTTTACAAGGAATAAAGTGCTATGTATATCTGGACGACATCGTTGTATACGGATCATCACTCGAAGAACACAACAAGAGACTGAGAGAAGTATTCGAACGGCTACGGGAAGCCAAACTAAAAATCCAACCGAAAAAATGTCAGTTTCTGCGAAAAGAGACTCAATATCTGGGGCATGTAATAACGGAAATCGGAGTCAAGCCTGACCCCGAAAAAATCAAAGCGGTTCAACAATTTCCTATACCAAAAAATGTGAAAGAAATTCAATCATTCCTAGGACTCGCAGGATATTACAGAAAATTTATACCAGATTTCTCAAAATACGCCAAGCCAATAACGGATCTGACGAAGAAAGAAACAACATTTGAATGGACGAAGAACTGTCAACTAGCTTTTGATAAATTAAAAGATATTCTCAGCACGGCACCAATTTTACAGTATCCAGATTTTCAAAAGCCATTTGTCGTCACAACGGACGCATCGGATAAAGCGATTGGAGCTATACTATCGCAAGGGAAAATCGGAGAAGATTTACCGATTTGCTACGCTAGTCGAACACTCAATAAAGCCGAAGTCAATTACTCGACAACGGAAAAGGAAATGCTAGCTATTGTTTGGGCAGTAACTCAGTTTCGACCATACATTTATGGAACGAAATTTACTGTTGTCACGGACCACAAACCTCTTACGTGGTTATTCAACGTTAAAGATCCCGGATCAAGACTCATGAGGTGGAGAATCAAACTAGAAGAATACGAGTACAGTATCGAATACAAAGCTGGAAAAAAAAATACGAACGCAGATGCTCTAAGCCGAATGTATGTCCTTATACAATCACAAGGGATAACGACAAATAATGCACAAGGTAAGGAAAGCGAAAAACGCAAACGAGGCAGGCCGCGAAAGGTTGCTCCCTGTCCGGCACCAGTCGAGATCACTATGAGTTCCACGCCGGCCACCGGGCCCACACAGCTGATCAACCGCCCGCGAGGAAGACCGAAGAAGCAGCCAAGTATCGTCACAGACGCCAAGGTCGCGAATCAAAGTCCCAGCGAGATAGCTAAGACCCATACAAATGAGAACGAGGAAGAGCTTCCTGTAAGAGAGGAAACACGAGACGGCGATTCCGACGTAGAAACGGTCGCGAGCGAGATAGCTCCATGTTCAAGTGAGAGCGAGGCGGAAAGCCTCAATATAGACCGAGCGTGCCCGAGCGAGAGAGAACGAGCCACGATACTCAGAGAATATCACGACACTCCTCTCGGCGGCCACCCCGGAGTGAAAAGAATGACACAAAGAATAAAATTGAAATACAACTGGCCAATGATGACTAAAGATATAAGGGAATACGTAGCAACATGTGATAAATGTCAAAAAAATAAAGTTGCGAAAGTAAAAACAGCACCTATGATAATCACCGACACACCAAGACGAGCCTTTGAAAAATGTGCAGTTGACATAGTAGGACCACTCCCAGAGACGGAACAAAGGCATAAATACATCCTAACTTTTCAGGACGCTTTAACAAAATATAGTGCAGCGATTCCCCTCGTTACACAAGAAGCACAAGAAGTCGCGAAAAAATTCGCAACGGAAATTGTATGCAAATACGGCACACCAAAATTTGTTCTATCGGATCAAGGGAAGAATTTCCTCAGTGAACTTTTCAAAGAAATGTGCAGATTATTACATATTAAAAAGATTCAGACTACCGCGTACCACCCGCAATCGAATGGAGCATTGGAAAGATCACATCGAACTTTGGCGGAATATTTAAAACATTTTATTAGAGAAGATCAGAGAGATTGGGACGAGTGGTTACCATACGCAATGTTCACGTATAACACCACCCCACACACGGCGACAGGGCACACGCCGTACGAGTTGGTATTTGGACAGATTGCCGAGTTACCAACATCATTAACACAAACACCTCGAACGACATATAATTATGATGATTATGTCTCAGAACTACGAGAACGGCTCCGCGCGACATGGAAAATCGCGAGAGAAAATTTAATGCAAAAAAAGGAAAAAGTAAAGGAAGAGAGTGACAAAACCACAGATAGAACCGAGTACCGACCGGGTGACCTGGTACTTCTACACGACACCACTCTGCGTCGTGGAAGATCCGCTAAGTTAACCCCCAAGTGGACAGGACCTTATACAGTGCGAAGCCAAGAATCTGAAGTGAATTATATCATCGGCCGTGGTCGCAGGACGATCCACGTCCATGTTAACCGGATTAAGCCATACATCTCTCATTAAAACAAAAACAAAAACACACACACACACACACATAAATATTCTTATTCTTATTCGTTATTACAGACTTACTATGGCAATATTTGGACCCAGCTTAAACTACGCAAAAGAAACACAGGAAAATTTCCACCTGGAAAAGTTTACATCTTCACCGGGAATTTACTATGAAGAAGTCGGAACATTATTCGTCGTCCGAGATATCTGGAAAATGGTAATCCGAATGGATCTCAAACCAATTGCTTTGAGAGAAGCGAATGTAAAAGTGTCACTAAAAAATCTTTTGAAAACATGCCGTGTAGCCCGAAGCGATGCGTTATGTACAATTATAACTGAGTCGCTCGTACCCATGTTAGATAAAATAGAACACGAGGTAGAAGCTATATACGATATAACAGGAACTAATAAACGAATAAAGAAACGAGGATTAATCGACGGTCTAGGATCAATAATCAAATCGATCACAGGAAATATGGACGCAAACGACGCTCAAAAAATTCATCAAGAAATTATGGCAATTGATCTAAAACAAAAAACGACAGAAGACGAACTGAAAGAAAATTTACAAATTTTAGAATCCACAGTAGCAATGTTCAATAAAACCACGAACCATCTAACAGCTAATGAAAATGCTCTCAGACAATTAGTAACCCAAATAGAAGATAGTTTTTCAAACCAAGTGTTAGACGTTTTGACGAGACAACAAATGGATGAAAAGATTACAGCAATTAGTATTATCGTAGAATCACTACTGAACGACGCCCGAAGATTGGCGAATTTCCTAGTAGAATTACCGAAAGGGATAATCAACCCGACAATTCTTTCACCCAAAAGCTTAACAGAGTATCTAGCCAGCGCTTCATTACATTTACCTAAAGGACTTAATTTCCCAACCGTTATTCGACGAAGCGAAATAAACAACCTACTTAAAGTCACGGAAGTGGGAGCATATTGTAGTTCAAATACCCTTGTATTATTATTGAAAATACCTCTCACCGAAAGCGTAGAATATAGTATAAATAAAATTTACCCTCTACCAGTAAAAACGAAACACAATCAATTCCAGTTTATCGAAACCTCCACAAAATACGCAATAATCAATCGAGAACATAGAAGTTATATTCCACTCAGCGAGAACGAATTACATTCGTGCAAACGTAAAAATAATGAATACTATTGTCACCCGAAACATGCGACGCAAATTATAAGAACGCAAATACCGTGTGAAATAGGTATATACTTGGGAGAACACCTCGAAACCTTAAGCTGTAAACGACGCATAGTACACTTAAATAATACACTGATTATAGCACTCGAACGAACCGGCCGGTGGCTATACGCAGCACCGTCGGAAGATATGCTGACGATTAAATGTAAGACTAGTATAGCAAAACTTGTTACAATAATCGACACTGGCATACTGGCTCTGGATGGTAAATGCTCCGTCACATCTGCGAATTTTAGACTAGAAACGCTAAGAGAAATCACTCAAGAACTATCTGTGTCATTTTTACCACCGTATAATTTGTCATTTTTAGCAAACGAATCAGAAGTTTTTCACCGTCATATGAACCACCCTCTCCCACACAAAATAGTAATTGATCCTTTAGAAATAAACCAAATAGGGGAAAGAATCGAAAAATTAAAGTCAAAAATGGAAACTGACGACTTTATAAATTCTAACTATATTCATATTCTAGGAAACTATTCGTTAAGCGGTATAATACCAATCGTAATAATTATACTCTGTGTCTATACATATATAAAGCGCCGAAAAGTGCAACCTACAGCGGAGAACAATGATCCTACTTACTCCGCACCCAGCCGATCTAACGCTAACCGTAAGCGTAAAGATACGACAAGACCACTCAAGGTGTCATTTAAACGAAACTCACCACGCACCAGTACTGCATAAAGGTATAATGTAAAATACAAACTGAAACGTGGGATGAACGAAAAGATACACATGACACCAATTTAAAGGGCGTATAATAATCATATTGGGAATTAACATAACAAAAACGTCTGTTACAAAAGGGGATTATAACCACGATAGAGATAAGGCGATATTGTACTTCAAAAAACATTGTAAGCCAAGAGACCACCTGCTCAAAAAAAAAAGAACAAAAAAAAAAATTTTTTAAATAAATCGTCGAAATACTAGATTTCGTCCTCCTAAGGGGGAGGAATGTTGTGCCTTGAATCCAAGCACTAATCATTGCGCTGCTCTAGCGCTTGGCAACCGATAGAAAAGCGTTCCAACATCGTACGACGGAAACAAATCAGCGTTTTCTGCCAAAGTCACAGTTTTGAGGGTGACTTTGGGCCGCACGCGCTGCTGACAGTGCAATGCCCAAAGCAGATCCGTGGGAAGTTTGCCGAAGCACCGAGCATCGACGAATACGCCGATGCTTCGATTAGGCAGTCTCTTAGCAACAGCAAGAGCGATAAGTCGTCGGTCTCAAGGCACTAAACTCGATCGCGATTAGTAACTAAATCTTTGTATTGTGATAATAAATTCACCCGTTTAGTATCGTAGTTTTCGGAGTTGGAGTGCGCTCATTTTTGGTAACCCTAAAGAACCCGTCCTCGAATATCTCGTTCCCACGTAACGAGAGTTGGGGGGCACAACAATACCCATACAGCACAAACCCCCAAAAATCCAAATATTTCCCTTCTGTCACAATTCCCCCAAAAAATTGCGACGAACCAAGAACAACGATACGCTACAATTATTATTATTTTCCCATCAGTAAAAATACCCATACAGCACAAACCCCCAAAAACCCAAATATTTCCCTTCTGTCACAATTCCCCCAACAAATTGCGATAACCCAAGAACAACGATACGTTACAATTATTATTATTTTCCCATCAGTAAAAATACCCATACAGCATAAACCCCTAAAAATTCCGACAATTCCCCCAACAACTTGCGACGAACCAAGAACAAGATACACTACAATTATTATCATTTTCCCATCAGTAAAAATACCCATACAGCACAAACCCCCAAAAATCCAAATATTTCCCTTCAGTCACAATTCCCCCACCAAATTGCGACGAACCAAGAACAACGATACACGCTACAATTATTATTATTTTCCCATCAGTAAATACCCGTACATCACTACAATCCCAAAAAAAAAAAAGAAATCGATGTAAACCCAGGGGAAAAGGTCTCGTCGCTGCCCGAGAGAGTGCATGTTTCGAACGGGAGGATATCGGGAATATTGCGAAGAAATAAAAATGTCAAAACCAAAAAAATCCAAAGCTTCGGGGCAATCGCCGCTGCTGTTGCCGCCTCGCGACGTGTGTCTCGGAGAGTCCCGCGAGAGTGAAGCGATCGAGCTGTTCCGATAGTCGGCCTTGCTCGAACGAGAAAGGCCGCATAGTCGCGTATCTCTCACTCTTCCTCTCTCTCTCTCACTCTCTGTGTATTTCTCTCCCTCTCTCGCGAACAGATCGCGAGTAGGAGGCGCGAGAGATTACGAGTCTCGATCCTCTCCGCGTGCAATGCAATATGTACAACCCGCAACGCCTACCACCGACACAACGATACCGTGTAACCGTGCCCAACGTTCATAGATGGAATATTTATTTGACTCAGATATGTGTATATTACATGCATTATGTACCTGCTTATACATATATAGATAGATATAAGTGTATCGCAACTTTAATGCTATGTACGTAGGCAGAGAATCTCGAGTATATATATATATATATATATATAGAAAAATATGTGAAGTAAACGATTTTATCATTGTTGCCTCCTGGCCAAGCTTCCTTCTGGACTCTGTTCCAACGTTTCCCTCGCTCGTTTTCTCATTCTCTCTCCCTCTCTCTCTCTTTCTCTCGGTTCGTAAAATCTTGTAACATCACTTTTGTACCATACCGAACGATTTTCAATGTTAAAAATATTTGTTCGGTCTCGATAAGCGCGTGTCTCCGGTGCGTTCTAACGTCACAGACGAGATGGACGAAATTTGTTCGTCGACGAGAGAGATTTTTCACCGTTATATTCACGGTTGACGGGAAGAAGTATTTTTTGTATTTTTTTTTTTTCTTCTTTTTTACGTGTGTTCCGTACGGAAAAAATAGAAATGAGAATATCTCGTCGTGGCTCATCCGGTGTCTCTGTACAGCCACTTATATCTTGAGTCTTCCTCCTCCTCCTCCTCCTCGCTCGTATATTGACACTCTTCGTAACGCGCTCGGACCTAAATTCCTCGTATTTGCGTAGCACTTTTTTCGTTTTTCTGTTTTTTTTTTTCATTTTTCTTTTTCATTCGGGGGAGAAGAGAAATCCTTCGTTGGACGATAAGAACTATGAAGCGTGCAGTAGGGAGAGAGAACGATATGCACGACGTTATCGCGTGTCCCGAGACTGTGACACATTACTGACGCTTCGTGAGATTAAAGATTTTTTACTACTCGGTATTGACACGAAACGAAGTTTTAGTTTAAACTTTATGGGGGTTTTTCTCCCAGAGCTACTATTACAAGTTGCAATTTTTGCCACGTGATGCAGTTTTGTTTTGGAAATTGTTCGTTACTTTTATTATTATTATTATTTTTATTATTATTATTATTGTTCTTTTGTTATTGTCGAAATGTGAATAATTAAAATTTCTTTGTTACATTTGATCGTTTATTTTTTATTATTTATTATTAATAACGACAAAAATAAATACAAAAATTTAGTAAAACATAAAAATTAACATTTTTTGATTATCTTTTCTCATCCATCTTTATTTTATTTCTCGTTATATACATTTTAATTTTGAAAAATCAATAATCGATAGAAATAAAATCGAGGTAATTAATGTAACAAACAATTTCTCAAATTATTAAAAATCGTGTTTTTATTACGATTCTTCGCATTTATCATTGTTCAACGTTCAATCAGACTCGCGCGATAATTAAAAACAAAATAAATGTGAAACTCCAACGATAATTATTCGTTCGTCCGTTACTTTTTTAATTAACGCAAAAACGTTTCGATTCGCATAATTATTGACCTCGATCGATAATCGAGGGGTCGAATAACGCGACGGGGATCAAAGTCAATGATGCCGTTCGAATGATGCAACTTGCAAATAACGGAGCATTATCGAGAACGATTGCGGAGTACAACGAGAACCAGAGAAAGAATGAAAAACATATAATTCGCAATCTTAATTATTTTGTAAATTTTCCGCGTGACTGTAGACAAAAAAAAAGAGGAAAAGAAAGAGGAAAAGATAGTTTTCCCCACCGTGACAAATCGACATCTCTCCGGGTAAATTTTTTCCTTCCAGTCGTACTTCTCTCTCTCTCTCTCTCTCTCTCTCTCTCTCTCTCTCTCTCTCTCTCCCTCTCTCTCTCTCTCTCTCTCCCTCCCTCTCTCTCTCTCGCTCTCTCCCTCTCTCTCGATTCTGTCCTTCTGCCTGAAGAAGAACTTGAAATACGAGGAATATTTTACACACGATTATATAGATATACATATATTTATGTAAAAGCTACCGTAAAAGGGGCGAGTTGCGGTCTCGATAGCGTGTTAGTTATTATGTACGATTAACCGGTGAGCTCTGAGCTCTGCAGCCCCCGACGTCATCGCAATAGCTAGGAAACTGCATGAGCTCTCTCTCGCTCTCACTCTCTCATTCACTCTCTCTTTCACGTTCGGCATCTCTCTCAGTGTCCGTCTCTACGTTGCGAGCTACTGAGCCGTGCAAGGTCTAGCTGCGGTCTGAGGCTTGGCTAATCACTCTTCATGGGCTTTCATCGACGCTGCTCCGGAGATCGTTGGGAAATTCGATCGTTAAAAAATTTAAACAAAAAAAAATCGAAGATGTATGACCTAGAATAATTAACGTCGACAATAACCCTTACGACATCGCGCGAAACGGATATTCGCGCTCTTTCGTAACGACGAGAACGTCGCAAGATTCAATATTCTGTTATTAAGGACGGATAATTACAATTTTGTTAAAATTATCGATGTCGGATTATTCATATTGATAAATAATCACAATTTCCGGTAATCGTAAAAATTAGGACAAAAACAATTGAAATTTTCCAATTGTTGCAATTGGAAAAAAAACAACAATGTTTTGAAAATGTTTCGATAATTTCTGAAAATTCATTCTCACGACTTTAAACAACGTCGCGCGTCGTACCTAATTAAAGTAAAATTAGATTTAGATTTCTTTGTTTCTATTGGAATTTACGAACGAAAAGTTCGCCGAGGGGTGAATAATCGGAAAGTGGAAAGGAAGGAAGTGCAAAGAGTGAAGCTCCGTAGCGAGCGACCTCTCTCGGTGTGAATCTGGGTTATTCCAATAAAGTACACTCGAGGTGCTTCCAAACGTTGTTGATTGACTCGAAGGACACGGATCGGTGTGCCCGGGAGTGAACTGAGTGACAGAGTGAGACGAAAAGAGAGAGAGATGGAGAGAGAGAGTGAGAAAGAGGAAGAGGGGAAGAGAGAGAGGGAGAGAGAGGGAGAGGCAAAGAGAGAGCTAGAGAGCGAAAGAAAGAGAGAGAGAGAGCGAGACTGGAGAAGGGCAGGAGGAAAGGTGGGAAGGAGGGAGGGAGGGAGGGAGAGAGAGCTCACTACTCTCGTCATAGGAGTTGGCTTCGAGTGAGCCGCGCCCGGTGCAAGAGCAAATTCACCCGGGGCTTATAACGCACTAACGTCAAACGTTTCTATGCTGTTGCTGCCCTACTCAATGCCGCTGCAACTCTTAACCACTCGTTCTCCTTCCCTTAAGTCTCTCCCACCGCGACATTCTTCCGCCGCGGCTCTGCGGCCTCGTCAAAAATTCAACTACGCAAATTTACAAAAACACATAATTACTAGAATAATTAAATATTACATCCACGATTAATTAACCGTTTCAATTAATTTCAAACTTTGATAATTGAAATTTATAAAATTGAATCCAAAATATGCGATCGTTTATAAATAATATTCTTTTTTTAATCAATATTTGTTTATATTTAAAAAAAAAGATATTGTTTATAACAATAATTTATTTGTGTTTTTTATTGATTTTATTTTGTTAATTTTGAGCCAAAAATATTGTTAATTTTGCGATGCGATGTAATAATAAAAAGAAAAGGAAAAAAAAAGGAAAAGCTTTAACCGGGAGGCGAGAAACAGCTGAGAGGGCCGCGAGAGAGCTTTCGCGTTTGCGATGTATTGATTGCGGGAGAGTCTGACGCGACGCGGTGTGCGGCGCAACGCGCGATTCCGGCGCGACGCCCGAGACTTGCCGCTACGACAATATAGTTATATCCAGGCCGTACTAAACATCGCTGCGGCATTAAACCAACGCTTCCCGTATCGATGTTCCATGTTGCTAGGTACCAACTTCATCGAAGTTCCAGGATTAACGAGCAAAACTGAAAACAAACAAAAATTAATTGAAAAAAAAAACATTTTTTCAAAATTGCCCTCCCTCTCCCTTTTTCGATGAAAAGTAAATCAATTTTGAAACTAATTTTATTTCTGTTTCGAACAAAAATTAACTTCGTCAAAACTTCCAGGAATAAATAAAAATAATTAATTACATTTTCCCCTTAAAAATAAATTCACGATTAAAAATTATTTTACAAAATTAAAGAGAAGGAGGAAGCAGAACTAAGATAAATACAAGATAAAGAATAAGATGTGAGAAGCGATACAAATTATATTTAAAAATAGATGGAAGATTTTGTATAATCTTTGGTGCAAACTTACGCAAATAATAATAATAATATTTCACAAACTTTCACAATATTTGACTAATTTTATTTCTGTTTCGAACAAAAATTAACTTCGTCAAAACTTCCAGGAATAAATAAAAATAATAAATTACATTTCCCCCTTAAAAATAAATTCACGATTAAAAATTATTTTACAAAACTAAAGAGAAGGAGGAAGCAGAACTAAGATAAATACAAGATAAAGAATAAGATGTGAGAACCGATACAAATTATATTTAAAAATTGATGAAAGATTTTGTAAAAATAATCTTTGGTACAAACTTGCGCAAATAATAATAATAATATTTGACAAACTTTGACAATATTTGACAAAAGAATTAAAAAAGAAATAACAAATTACCTTTCCCCCTCAAAGATATCAAATTCCCAACTACAAATTATTTGACAAAATTAAAAAGGAAGAAGGAAGCAGAACTAAGATAAATACAAGAAAAATAATAAAACGTGAGAAGCAATGCAAATTAGATTTAAAAGTAAACGTAAGATTTTGTACAAAAAAACTTTGTTACAAACTTGCCGAAATAAAACTACCTAACAATAATAATAATAATAATAACAAAATTTGACAAAATTAAAACGACACAGCAAAAAAAATCTTCAAAACATAACCGATCGAAAAACTAGATTAATCCCTGCCTGAAAAATGTTCGCGTCGAAACCGCGACTTATCACCGTCGCGATGTTATACGTATACATAGAAAACTCGTTCATTTCTGGTTTCGCCATAAGCGGAACAGATTATTGTGGCATATTTGTAGCGGAGTGTCTTGTGATTCATGAATTATGAATAATGAGACTCCTCGATGATTCTTATGAATAATCAAGTGGTACGCGTATTAAACGGACGCTATATAGCGAATAATGTACGACAGGGAAGTTGTACATTGGAACGAAGGCATGCAGCAGCAGGAGCGACTCTCATATTCAGACTTGCGTATAGATAAATATATATATATATATTTATTCACAATGAGCATATTTCATACAAACGCAATACTCGCTCTCCCACATCCCGCCACTCCCCATGATAATAGCTAACGCACCGATGACTTTGACTCGTTTCTCTTATATATATATATATATAGTTATACATGTATGTATGTCTAAGTGTGTATATGTTGGTGTGTGTGTACAGCTCTAGCAGCTGGACGTACAACCATTCTCAAGAGCAACCTGCTCTCTATTCTCCATTAGACACAACACTATAAGCGCGTGCGCTCAAACGGCACACCGTATAAAACAAACAATTTGTAAGCAATAATAATTCCTCGATAAAGCCTTGAGTCCATTATACGTGGGTGGGAAAAAAAATCCCTCTTTGGAACAGTTTTTTCTTTTATTCGTTTTTGTTTTTTTTTTGTTTTTGAACTTATATGTATAACGTATATGTATAGCTTGTAAATTATTCCCTCGAGTTCCATTAGAGAAGTTAATAAATTTTGCATTTAGCTAACAATCTGATACATTTCTGAATTATTAGCCTTTTTTTATTGATAAATTATCGTTCTTTTTTTTTTTTAATTGAATGGAAAATATCGAGATTGAATTTATTTTTTCTGGGATATTTATGTTGTTTATTATTATCAGAATTTTGTGGAAAATTTTAGTAACTACCTACAATATTTATTAACAAAATATTTTTGAAATAAATTTCTCCTGTCGAATTACACCATAAGCAATTTCAGTTTTCTATGAAATATCAAAATTTTTTAAATAAAATCTTTTAGCGTTATTCTCAATTCCGTGCCATAAAAATTCTATATCCGTTTCTAAAAAAAGAAACGCGCTATGTCCAGCGCCATGGAGAGAGGTCGTTCGGATTCATACGCGTATTATTTATCTCTCTCTCTCCCTCTCTCTTTGAAAACGAACGTACGCACGGATAATCTCCAGTGTATTCCCCGTTTCGTATCTCGCTAGATTCGCTTACGTAAGGGAGGTCCCCCCTCTCGATGGCCTTGCATTATAACGTCATAAGCATTCATCCTGTCTGCTCACCTGCAATGCGCCATACAATTCGTGCCAACCGATTTACCGCGCCTCGAACGACAACTCGTGGTTCCGATCCGTAGTAAATATCGTAACTAACTACCGCTCGATGCGACATCCCTCCACATTGTTTTTTACTTTTTCCAACTTTTCAAAAATTCAATTTTCAGCCATCTTTTTTTTGTTTTTTATTCATTCAATATCTCTTTTCGTTATCGACGCAATTTCGATTTGTGCCGATTCGCGTCGAGTCTCGTCAATTGGTAACGAGCGTCGCTAGTTTCCGCTATCTCCGATTAATTTCCGTTTTATCGTACCGGCTTATGGACAGTCTCGTCTAGGAATATTGATCGAGCGACGAGACTACCGTTAATATTAACGATGAATATTCGAAACACGAGATTCTAACGTCTTGGCTAAAAAGTAATTGCGTTTCTAATGCATCGATTCCTACAACGATCTATAATTTTAAAAAAACGCAATTACTTTTTGACCAGGTCAATTTTGTTTATGAATTTATTATTACATTTACAATTTTTGGTAAATTTAAGGAGATCCTTTCCCAGAAGGATTTACAAATCAACGACGTCTCGATATAAAATTTAACGATTAATTTATATCGATAAGATTGTGAGACAATAATGTTAATTTTGTTTTTTTGATTTCGTTTGATTTATTTGTTTACTATAGGTTCGCGACTTGGTGGAGAGGTGCACTTGCCCGACCCAGTTTCCGATGATACGTGTTTCCGAGGGCAAATACAGGATCGGCGACACCAAGGTCCTCATATTCGTGAGAATCTTGAGGAGTCACGTAATGGTACGCGTGGGTGGTGGTTGGGACACTCTCAGTCACTATCTCGACAAACACGATCCGTGTCGTTGTCGTACGTGTAAGTATCATCTACCATGGACTCGCATATACATACTTTTATACATACAAATATATTTCGTCGTGTAAATAAAATAAGTTTATCTTTCTACGTTCGAGTAGAAAAGTTTCGTCGGTTACGAGGACCGTTATAAAAACACGGTTTATTTATTTGTTTCCTTTTTCTTTTCTTTTCTCCTACGACCGAAGCCCATCGATCTATGATTTCGGCCAAGCTCATACAGAAGGCCGGGGGCTCGTTCGATCTTGGTAGCGCGCAGGTGCATTACGAGAGGTTCGTTGAATTTTTTTTTATTCACCTTCGATCGAAGGATAATTCATTAATCGATTGTTCGAACTTGTAAGAATGAATTGATTCTTGATTAATCGAAATTGAATTGAAACGTCGATTAGATTTGATTGATTGAATCTTTGGTGATGATTTAGAAAAGTGGATTTTGAAATTTTTATGTGTTTTGGGGGGTTTTTTTTGTGTTTTTAAAGATCACCTCCTAGAACTCGACGTAGCTCAGCATCGAGCGTCGGTTCTTGTCCCGGATCGGCTCAACAACCGAGTCAACAACAACAGCAACAAGGACAGTCACATCAGTTACAGACACCTAGAAGCCCCTCGGCAATGGGAAATAGATCGCGTTCGCCAACTCCTCATCAATCTCATCGTCAGCTTGGACAGGAGCTCAAAAAAACCGGCAATCGTTCGCCGAGTCCAACGACTCAGATCAAATTCCCATCTAGTCCGGTTCGCAGGCAGTTGAGCGATCTTGGTAACGCCCGGAGATCCCGGTCCCCGACACCAAAAATGGACTCGAACGCGACAAAGTCCGGCAATTTGGATCCGACCAGAAAGGCTCTCAACGAGGAAATTCGTCAGGTCAAATACGACGGAAGATCGCAGATGTATCATAGTCGACACTTGGACGATTATCAGGTTGATCTTTTTCTCCGCTCGATTGAATTATTCCTTTTTTTTATTTTCAACAAACAATCGGACCGATCGAATTTAAAAATATTCAAATATAACTCTATTCAATTAATTAACCAATCGAAATTGATATTTTTCCTAATTCGATTCATCCATATAAATAATCGTCGATTTTTAATCGAGAAGAATGTAAGAAAGTAATTAATTGAAGAAAAAAAATTGCACGAAAATTTGGAAAATTCGTTAAGGATTTTTGTTTCACCGTGAGATTTTGTAAAAAGCGTAATTTTCGTGGGTATTTCAGGACCCGAAGAAAGATCTTCATCGCGAGATACGTGAAAAGGTGCCCTTGTCGGAGGATTTTACGAAACGATACGTCGTGGAGGGTGGTGTGGCAAGACGGGCCTTCGAACGAGATGACGCACCCAAGTACGAGCCAACGATCTACGGTTACAAATGCGGCGTTACCGGAGGTCCCGAGACGAGTACGAGTCTGAGCCCGATACCGAGTCCGACGACCGTCAAGGAGGAACAACAACAGCAACAACACGCTCAAAGGACAACCACAGAGGAACTGTTCGTCAAGGACAACGTCCAACAATACGCAAAATCGTCTCACGCCGAGGGTGAACACTCGGACAACGGTAGCGAAGTTTCCGACGAGGGATATCGCAGCTTGGGCGCCGTACAACCGCCGATCGCCGCGACCCCCAACGGTCAACATCAACAAGACACAAACAACGCTCTCGTCGATTCTCACAGTGAGTCATCATTGTTTTCATCGATTTTCGGACGACCTTTCGACAATTTTTCGTTTCTCCAATTTCAACATTTTTTTCTTTTTCAACGAAATTATGTCGTAACGGTTTTATTTCTATCGGGTTTCTTATCTCTGGTTTTGAAATTGAAACCTTTTTCATTCTTTTTTTACATATTCGTTTTTTAATCTTGATCGAATTTAAAATTTGGGTGTGTTTTAAATTAAGGAGTAAGGTCTAGTTGGAAAGGTAAAAAAAAGGCCCTTTTTCCGATTTTTTGTTTTGACCAAACGATCAAATAATTGATAACAAAAGTTCTTCCGTATAAAGGATATATGTTTAGTGTAAACATTATAATTTTTTGAAAGAAATATATTTAAAAATAAGCCGTTATATATCAACGGCCGAAGATGCTGTAAAAAAACACATTTTGCGGTGATCACTCCCGCGCTGCAACGGATTATCTGAAACCAACAAAACAGGGGGAGGGGGGGGGGGATCTTTAGTTAATGATATAATGCTCCGGTTGAACGAACAGTTTTGAAAAATTTCCATTTTTCACAAAATGGCGGACGTTGAAAGTCAGAAATGTTGTTTTGACCAAAATTTCACTTACATTTTTGACTATAAAAAAAAATAATTGTCCAAAAAAAAAATCCTTCATTCATGTGGAGGACAACTATATATAGAAGAAGTGATATAAATTTCAACCCGATCGGTAAAGCCGTTCTCGAGTTACAGTGATCACCGATTTCGAAAACATGCTTTCGAGAAAAACGAGTTTAAAGTTTTACTTAATTACTTCGTATGGCTCTAACACGGCTTCCTTCAAAGTTATGTATTTCGGCGATTTAAATGCAATTAGTCGGAAAATACTCGTAGGACATTGTACTTTGAAAATGAAAAAAGAATCGATTTTTTGAAAATTTCAACTAGACCTTCCGCGTTAATTAAAAATTTGGGTTAAATTTGAATATCGGGTTTATTTAAATATTCCATTTATTTCATAACAGTCCATTCTCTCCTATTTTATATCATTTGATTATTATTTCACTTATATTTACTATTTTTCTTACGAAATTCTATTTTTTGTGTGAATTATTATTATGGTTATTATATTCTTTCGATTTCGTCAAAATATGCAAATTTTCAAGCGATTGTACGGTTGACCATTACGTGGCTCATCAAGCCAAATCGAGGAAGGTGCGAGGATTAAGAAAAAAAATAATTTAGCACGTCTCGTAACCGAGAAGGAGGGGGGGGGGGCAGTAACGCGGTTAGCAAAATACAAGAGACGCGTATCCTCTTTGAGAGTATCGCAGATCGGTAAAACCCACGCTTTATGCTAACTATCGGTCAAGGAGAGAGAGGAGATGAGGGGGAGCCGGACGAATCTTTCGTTCTCGGTCGCGCATCCCAAAGACGAATTTGGCGGTACTCGCGGGTTCCCTCTCGTACTAAAAAGTGATCGCGGCTCTCGTGAAAGGCCGGTAAAGGCGTGGGTCGCGGGAGGGACACGCAACAATTCCGACACAAACGCTAACTCGTCCTTCAATTTAAGCCGCTGTCGCATTTAAAAGTGGAATCGATTGACCATCATCGCGTTCAGTATTACAGACGCGCACACAAACGGGGCATGCCAGAGGAGATGAGACGGTATTATTACGTTTTTTGTTTTCTTTCTCTCTCTGTCTTTTTCTCCTTTTAATAGAACGGAGAATTCGACGACACAAGAGAATTCGCGGATGAGTCGGACGTATAATGATTGCAAAACTTTTCATAATTCCGAGAAACGATTCCTTTTATCCATTTTTAGAAATAAAAGACGCGAGTATTGAGCAATTTAGTCGAGAGAATAATAATAATAATAATAATTTCATAAAATAGAAATTAATGACTAATAATTATTGACAGTTAATTAAAAAAAAATGTTCGTGAAAATTTCACGTTCGTAATATTATTCAGATTTATTCTAATTTTTTGTTTTTTTTTTCAATTTACGTATAAATCGCAATTTTAATATTCGTTATGATTAACGTATTGAGAAATTTATGAATTTATTTACAATCGCAGAGGAGACCGAGAAGCCAAAAACGGAATCGCCGGAAGACGCGCGTTCGTGCGTGGAGACTGAAAGTATCGAGACGGGACTGCGTAAGACGCGTACGTCCGGTGGAACGTCGTCGAGCCCGACGAGTTCCCTGAGTCCGGTGGGTTCAACGGGTGTGCGCAGCACGGGCTCAGGATCGCGCTCAGCGAGCGCCGGAAGTTGTTGCAGTCATCCGGCAAACGGAGAGCGAGCCTCGCGCGGATGTTCGATAGCGCGCGAGAACAGCAATTTATCGCGATGTTCGTCGGGCAGTAGAACGCCGCGAGAGGGCAACTCGAGTCCGGAGGGCAGTCCGCTGAAGCGGGCGACCGCCGGTCGCGGCAGTCTGCGCAAGCCACCTGCGCCGCCGGCCGCGAGCCTCGGGCGGGCGGCCGGACTGGCGCGCGCAGGCGCGCTACCCACCTGCGACGGTTCTCCGTCGCGCGGCGGTAGCGTCGCGAGCAACAACAACAACGGTAACAACACGTGGAACGGTCGGCAGGCAAGACAACGACCGGCATTATCGCACGATACATTTGTAAAGCCAGCGAATACCAGTTGTAAATCGCCGAATCTCGGGAAAACCGCATCGCCGACGAGCTTTTCGAGAAAAAATCCAGCCCGACAGAGCCTACCGCGTCTAGGCAGCTGCACGAGCGGCAATAGCCACGCGGCGGTCGCGACGACGACAACCGCCCAGTACGACAGAAACGGTCGTCGTATCAAATCGTCGACCAGCACATCGCTTCAAACATCGCCAACGAAAATTGCCAATCCTCTGCTCGAACAGATTTTACAAAAGATGGCGCATCTAAGGGACGACAAGGAGGTCGTAACGAAGCTACAGGGTTTGCTCAGGGATTATCAGGGTCAAGTTGTCGATGGTGATGAGACGACGACCGACGGTAACGATCCCACGTTGGAATTCACGAGAGCCTGGATCGATGGTAACGGCACGGTTGCGCTACCCCAAAGCGACGTCCAGCTCGTCGCAAGCCCGAGGAAAGATCCGAAACCACCGTCCGAGAGAGGAAGCGGATTCTCAAGAATTCCAGCTCCGGTCTACAAGAGACCGATGTCCGTCGCCTCCGACAGTCTTTGAACTCCTCCAGGCAGGAGTAAAATAAGAATCCACCTTTGTGTTTTTCGTTGTTTCCTTCCATCACGATCTCCCTGCTTATACGCGATATTGAGGTAATCTAGAAAAAGGGAAACAAAAAAACAAAGGTAAACAATGTTATCGAACAATTTTTAGATATCTCGTCGAACGAGACGATACATCCCCCGTGTCCGGAAGTCGCAGAGCCGTACTCACCGGGCTGGTGCTTATATAAGACGATTTTACACCTTCTTTTTTCTAGATCGATTGTTACAAATATTTACGATTATTCGATTGTTTTTTTTCTTTCTTTCTTTTTTTCCTTTTTACATTCTTAAGAAATCTTCGAAAACGAGATTCGCCGAGAAGATTGATAGTTACTTTTGACGTGCATTGAATTACAAAACGGACTCGTTCCCGGGAAAAAAAAAACAAATTTTTCATAAATATCAATTACTCGTCGTTGATTTTCCTTGTTTTTTTTTGAGAAAAAAAGAGCAATTTGTAGAAAAATTTATTTCCTCGACGAGTACAATGCATAGTCGAATGCTTATTAAATTATATTAATTGAACGATCGGGCGAAGTTTGTTCCCCCCAAAAAAAAAAAAAGAATTTAAAAAAAAAAACAAAATCGTAAACTCGTCCCGATCGGCGAATTTCTTTCGCTGCGTTCAATTCTAGCTTAAACAAAAAACGAAAAAAAGAAAACAAGAACACGATCGACGATCGTTCTTACGTATTATTTATTTATAAAAAAAAGAAACAGAAGAAGAAGAAAAAAGAAAGAAAGAAGACAAAAAAAGAAAGAGGAAAAAAGTAACGGAAACGAAAAAAAAAACATATATAGTCTATTGGGTTGTATTTATTGAAGGCAATTTATTTACGCGTTAACGTAAAACGACGATTACGAGTTTCCTCGCCACGTGCCGCGCGTTATTTGTGCATATAGACTGTTTTTTCACACGGTACGGAGGACGAGCACACTTTTTTCTGTCGAATAGTTTTTTCGCTAGGGAGACGACCGAGAGACGATTCCGGGAGAAACGACTTAAGAAAAGAGAATGAAAAGAAAAGAAAAAAAAAACGAAAAAAATAAGTGCGAAATGCGATTTAAAAAAATTTCTTTAAATCGAACAGAGAGAAAGAGAGGGAGGAAAAATTAAATAATATCGCGCAACGATAGGAGCGATAACAAACTCCTGCGACGAAAACAAACTGGGCTATACAGATATATATATATATATATATATATATATACATATAATTATAATATATATATATATATATATATATATATATATATATAATATATAATATAATATATATATAATAATTATATATAATATAATATTATAATATTATGATTATAATAATTATAATCATATATATATTATAATTGTAGATATATATATATATATATCGTAACTTGGCCGAACGCCATTCCAATGTTGAAAACTTTTTTTATCACACGGATGCAAGAACGTTGGATCATACACTTTTGGCAAACTCGTTCGTCATAAATACACGAAGTACGGGAGGGATGAGAGAGGGGGGGGAGAGCGAGAGTGAATGAGACTTCCGTTATTTCACTTCTCCCCCGACTCGCGATTATTTAGAAAGCAACGTAGAGAAGAAAAGAAATCGCGATAATAATCGAACCAAGCGACGAAAAAAAACTTGAAAAACTATTTTTTAGAACGAAAGAACGTCGAAGGAAAAAACGTAAACGAAAATTTAAGAAAGAATGTCCAATTAAAATATTCCATCTGATAATGAATAAATAGATAACGAGCTAAGGAAATTTTATCCGGCGATCTTGCGAATAGTTCTTTTTTTTACGTACACGTCGTTTTTGTTTTTATATTTTTGTTTTTTTCTTTTTTGTTAATATTTTTTTTTTTACACCTCGGGTACTCTTATCGAAAATAGGTCAAGCGTCGTCGACGAAGACGCGCGGAGGAAAAAAGAATCAAATTGAAAAATGAGAGAACGACAAACGGACGAAAAGAAAAGAAAAAAAAACAGTAAAAAATATGAACAATAAACGACGATCGAATTTTATCTCGTACGTTCGTTTTGCTTGCCGCGTCATAATGGCACGCGATAATTCATTAGCGCGCCGTGTACGCGACAAATTTCGCATAAATTAGTCTGTGCTCCGTTTGTGTGACTCACGCGTTTCGCCGTATTTGATAAAAAAAAAAAAAAAAAAAAAAGAAAAGAAAGAAAAATGAAAAAAAATAACACACACACACACACACACGCGTAATTCACAATATCATTCATTACCGTCGCATGAGCCGTCGCTCGTTTTATCTCGCATATTATTATGGCCATTAATTATTATCGATTGATATCATTATTATAATATTATTATTATTATTATTATTTAATTATTCTCCGAGATGTACGAAATTAATTCGTAACAGGTTCTCATCGTTATCATCGCTTTGACTATCTTTATTATCGACAATAATGATAATATTACAATTAAGCAACGTTCCCGCTTTACAGCGTGTTATTATTATTATTATTATTATTATTATTATTTTATGAAACGAGCGTGACTTGTAAAACCAATCAAAACTCGACAAAGGGCATAATAAAAAATAAATAAAAAAAAAATATAAGAAAAAACACGAACTTGAAAAGATAATAAAAATGTGTACCTGTTTGTGAAAATGAAGGAGATTTGGTTTTGAGGAAGCCGCGCCAATTTTATGGCGCGCGCCATCTACCTATATATCGTGAGCGAGAGACGAGTGAGAAAGGGGGGGGGGGGGGGCAACGCGGTATATCGTAGCAAGGCCCATAGCCCGCATATGGAATGGCGTCCTTGTCGCGTATATGGCGAGACGCGTCGAGTTCGCGCTTGCAACCTGCCTCTACATCCGAAACGCCAACTCGTACAAAACAACGAGAGTTTTCCGTTCGTTCTAACCAACGAACGAGTCTCCTCTCGTTTCTAACGTTTTTCTCCCGGTCCTGAAAAGATTACATCATTATGTCAATGTCTCGTAGAGAATAGAACGTAATGGAAATTACTCACTGTTATTCTCTATGCGAAGATTCGACAAATTGGATTTCCCGATGATCGCGAGCTCGACAACGTCCTCTTCTCTCTACCGTAGACGCTGCTCACCGACACACACTGAAATAAATACGGTATAATAAAACCTCCAAGCAAAACACACTCGTGGACTTTCGTAAACACGCGACTCTCAACCGCGTGGGCAACGCGGATAATAACATTGCGCCTTCGAGCGACTCACACAGACCGTTACCCCAACGCCTTGTGCGGCTTATGGCGATTCGTGTTCGTATGTGTCTCTTTGCCTTATCCACTCTTTCCCTCCGCGCGACTCAACACACAGCACTACGACGATCGACGTCAACTGTCGCTTTTTTAACAAAAGAAGACACTGCTTCGGTTCTCCCCCCACCACTTCACACGATAATGTAGAATATCCCGTATGATATATAAGAAATTCGTCACTTGTTTTACTCCGCAATGATAAATGTGCCCGATGTATGAGAATCGACCGATCGCTCTATCTGAATATTGCAAATCTATCGGATCTGAGAAGATAAATGTGACAAGTGACACTGAGACGATGAACGTGGAGACGTCACTCGATCCGCCATTACTACCCTTGCCGCCGCTCGCCGCTCCGCACTGCGGAGATTAGCGACAACTGTCGGTGTTTTTTTTTTAAGTTATTCCTTCACCAACCTCTTCATTACACGACGAGGATAATGCCCCGTAAGATGAATAAACAGTAACTGACAGATCGTACGTTACGTTGATATGTTTACCCGATATACGCGAATGAATTGATCGATCTATAAGGAAATTCCAGATCCACCGAATCCGGATAAATGAATAAAAACAATGTATGTACAGCAACGACGAACGTGACAACATACATCGTTTCCTCGCTACTACTGCGACCCCCGCGCCGCGCTGCGACAACTACGTCAACCGTTACGTTATTTAAAAAAAAGTTTCTCCTCCGTCGTCACTTCCTCCACATTTGACGAAGAAACACAAAGACCTGACACGATGAATACTAAATAACTCCAAAACCTTATCTTGCAGCAGTATGTTTACATGGTACATGCGTATAAACTGCTCGATATATAAGAAAAATGCAAGTTCACAGAATTTCATACCCCGTTATGTTTTCACAGGATATTCGTAGCGATTGATCTCGGATTGAATCTAAGAACGAATAAGGAACAAATATCCCAAAATAATGTTTTACAAATATACTGCTAGAAATACTCGAATCGAACTCTTTTAGACCAGACAAACGATTCTGCACCACTGCGCAAATTGATCCAAAGTTAGCAAAATCTCAATTGTTTTGCTTAACGTGTAAAAAAAAATAAGCACAGTAACCCAAGAAAATGAAACCCACTCGATCTGCAACTCGCAGTAGACTAAACACATTTTCGGCGTTCGACCGATGGCTAATAAATCCATCATGCTTAACTAGGTGGCGCCACCAGCGGCTGTATATTATCCCATGGTAAGTCTCCAATGAAAATAATAACCCCCAGGGATTCGTTGGCAAACGTATAATTTTGTCACGATTGTTTTGTCGACCGACTGCGAAAAAAAGAGACGAAAAAAAAAAACAAACAAACAAACGAGAATTGCTATGAAATCGTACGTAGGTATGTTACACGTCTGAGAAAGAGAGGAGGAGATAGGGAATAAGGCACAAAGGGAGGAAGGTTGTGTACACGCAAGAGGAATCGAGGCGAACTCGACGACGGACAGAACAATGAAAGCCGCAATCCTCGAACGCTTCTTATTGCGGTAGGTAGAAAAACAACCTACTGACTGTACAATATACACACATATCTAACGTATTCCCTTCTCACTGTACCGCCTACGCTTATATTATAGCACACGGAATTGGAAAGGATCTTACATTATATACAGACACTGTTAACCCCGGTATTCCAGGTATATAAGTGTATCACGGATATTTCAATTCCTCCATGGAATATTCACAAAGAGAATACCATTTACAAGATAACAAAGGAATGATAAAAAAAAATTGCGAACGAGTTCGTTACAAATTGGCTGCTGGTACGAAAAATCAACATCTCGCAAGGCTCCCGTGGCGATATAATTTTCCTCCGACACTGTTGCACCAAACTGTTGCCTCTCCTTCTCACCTGCAAATTACAAACGATGAGTCTCTCTACCGGTGATTAAGTCCAAATATGGTGACCGCGAGTTCCTACGGTGGCCGCGAAAGAGGGAAAAGAGAGAAGATCACGGTGCATAGCGCCTAGCCAGGCAAATATAAGCCTGACGGTACATTATATCGCTAAGTTTGCTTGGTCGTAGCGAGAGACTCGAACGCGGAAAGCGAGAATGAGAGAGGTAGAAAAAGATACAGAGATAGATGGAGAATTCTGTGATCTCCCCTCTTTTACCACCAGCGCTATATAATGATAGCCAAGGAAATGAGACTCGAAATGGGAAGACACGGTGTGGATGTTTGCTGGACAAAAAAGGGAGAAAATAAAAAACGTCTTACACGCGGAAGTTGAGGACCTTGGCGTCGCCATTTCGAGCAATTCCTGAAGGCAAAGTGGATGCTGAGGTCCATTCGTTTTACATGACTGCGATTATTCACTGCCGGCTCTATTTATATCCGTTCTAAGTATATAAAAATTTAAAAAATCAAAAAGAACATAACGTTACAAAAATAAGAATGAATAATCCCACAAAAATGTAACGATATTTCGTGTTAAACTCTTGCCTTTTTTTCCCCTCTTTCTTTCTGTATTGGAGCGCGTGTCGACGATGCGGAGATTAGTCGTAAATGTGTCGTGATTTATGTCGAACGCTTGTAAGAGCTTGTATCACGAGTCACGACATTTCTATCGAAGGCTGTTGCTCTTTTTCTCTCTCCTCCAAACTCCACTCTCTCCGTCTCTCGAGGAACTTGCCACACGAGACATCGTGTTATAAACTCGCAGTGACCGACTGGTATTATTTTACCTAACGGCTCTAATAGATTGTGCATTGCTATATAGAGTCAGCTCTCCTACGATCCTCTCCCTCGCGAGGGTGTCTTGCTCTTCTTTTCCTTCCTTTTTGCTTTCATCTTGTTTTCGCCTCTTTGCTCTCGTTGCATTCGCCATGGGTCGAAAGTTCGTGCGACCGACGCCGAAGCCCGCTGGGATGCGCAACTACGAAAGAGAGAGAGATTATTTTGAGCCCCGGAACCGCATGAGTGAAATTCCACAGTGGCCTCGACGAGGCTCCTGCAAATCATTATACCTAGGCTTCTCTCTTTTCACGGTGCTTTGTCGCTCTTCGTTAAGACCCGGATAGGCCACAAGTTGAGTGAACGACGATTATAACGTGTCGTATAACTTTTTGCGAATATCTTCCTATATTTGGTGAATCTCGGCGACTCATGGCGAAGAGTTTGTCCTCGATGATGCGAGACGATCGTACCACAAGGATGGTCGAGGCTAGAAAGAGAGAAAGAGTTTAAAGTCTCGTGACTAATTGGAAGTATGGAGGTAGGGGAAGAACTTCGTCTTTACCGTGTCTTTATGGAAGGACCGTGAACCTCAGGAGCGCCACCGAAGCTTGTAGTTTCTTACATCTCGTGGTGTTCCTCGCACTCACTACGCGCACAGTTTCGGCCACGGTCATCCAATCTCGGCATCCCTTCCAACATTGCGACCAGGCACTTTTATCTACTCCCGTAGATGGTCGAGATTTTAATTCAAAGTCAAGCACGGCCCAGAAATTTCGAGAGCACGAAACCACGGTAATACGCTACCTGCTGTCGGACAGAAAGACTGCGCATTAACAAACGGCAAGGATATACTTCCTATTTAGCAATACTTCACTACCTTATATGGATGCGAAATATTCGTTCCCAGGTCAACCGGTGCATGCTCGACTTTGAGTTTATTCCCGGTTCGGGGTCATTTCCTAAATATCGTGGCAATGGAACGCTCATCAACAACCGGTAGCAATTTTTGTTAAGGTAATGCGAATGCCAATCGACCCCTAAGAAAGCCTATCGCTAATATTTAAATTAAAACTATAGTAACATATAAAAGGGAAAATTAAAAATAAAGTCGATCGCTAATATTTCAAAAATGTTTAATTAATTTTTTCTCTTCGTGAAGCTTTGAGATTTAAGAAAATAACAAATTTGCTCTCGCCTGTTAGACAGTTCCAAGCATCTTTGAAAACAAGGAGAGTTTTACGTCGCCTTAATGTAATATTCTATTAAATTATTTATTTTTGTAAATAGCTATATTCTTCGGTACTTTTATCTATTTTATGTATAGACAACTGCTTCTGGATCGAAATTTTAATATTGAGCGCACAAGAGAGTGTCTGTTTTAAGTAATGGAAAACTTTCAGTCAAACTTGTTCCCAATTTCCAGATTTATCATAATTTGAGTTTGTCGTGAATTTGTTATCGACCTAAGTTTTACTTTGCGCGAATTCGGTGTCCTCAACAGTTTTATATCTTGGTTTTCAATCGTCTCCGATGAACCTGCACCGGATAAACGAGAGACTGTTGAAAGTGTTTCGTCGGTAACGTCGTTTTCTGCTTATCTTATGATAGTTAAAACGAATCCAACAATTAGCCCAAATATATGTAGGTAATATCACAAAATAAACTCAATTCCTGAGAGTTTTTGAAACTAGTTTTTGATTTTTTGATACTTCTGTTAGAGAATCATCTTCGATGTTCATCCGTCAAAGGGACTTTCGTCTTCGGGTGTCCATTCGGACACAGCGACTTGTAGCGCTAACCAGGTGGTAAAGAAATACGGCGGAGCTGCGACAGCGACAAATCGCATTCGATCACCTAATTGTAAAAGTTATATCGGAATATATAAAGAATCTAATAACATTTTAACAAGGGCTGAAAAGTTATTGGATCCATTACCTTCTAGTAATACTTCAGACAATTTGGATGTAGCTAGTGACAATTGTGAGATAAAAGCATTCTTCCGATGAAACAATATTGTCTCATACAGATTTCGTCTAAAGCATCCCAGCAAAATCCCAAATTCGTCGTTGAGAATGTGTAATATATAACCATATCCCATGGTGAAAAGAGTAGTTGAATGGTTCGTATGCTGCAGTAAAATTTATTAAATGAATGCAAAAATATTTAACGCTTCGCAAGGGGTTTTGGAATAATTATATCATACCTGATTGATGATGTTAAGCCACAGGGAGGTCAAGTTCGTTGTCTGATTAATGTTTTCTACACACAAATGTTGTTCGTTTGATTCTTTGCTCGACTCGATGGTATGATCGGCATGAAATCCGTTCGACATATCCGAAACCTTCAAAAGATTAGGCCGCTTGCCCATAAAAATACAGGTAGCGAACCAATCGCAATTATAACTGTTCTCATCGGCGATACAAGGAACTGCATCACAGTAAAGCAGGTCGCCGATGCATAATTGGCTGGTGAGAGTTTTCATAGATGGAAATCTTTTGCCATAGAGATAAACTTTGCTAGCCAGAAACAATATCCTGGTCTCAGTTTCTTTATCGTCTAATGCAATGACAACACCCCGACGTTTAGTAATACTGACTATGCTAGTGGGAATGGAAACGAGCCCCATGGTGATGGTGACCTTATTGTTGGGCATATTCTGGATGTCTACCCAACACATTACCGCAAACCATTTGTACTGTTTTGGAAAATGAGTGTCGCCATCCTGTGACTCACCATGATGAAGAACATGACAAGAAAATAAAACCTGCAATACAATTTGTTGTGAGAAGGAACTTTTTCTGAAATTTCATGCTCATTAACAGATACAAGATATCACTTGCCTTCATATTTGGCCGAATATATTTTGATAATTGAATATATTCCGGGACGGCTTTTCCATTGTGATAAAAGCCACCTTTCTTCAAAATAGCATAATCGTACGTTTCATCTACGTTGAATCCTATTTCAGCGGTATTATTTGAAAATAATTGCGTGATTTGCCCCTCAACACCGTACAAGTACTTTTTGCGCATGATTGTTTGACTTGATATGAAAAGTTGGCCTATGAAACGATATTTGACAGATACGATTTATTTTTAGAGACAGATATTGTGAACAACCTACTTTTGTTATTGCATTGAGAGTCTACTGCAAAAGACTGTGTTATCGCGTACAATCACGACGACCATACGACGACGATCAATGATAATACCCAACGAAATTTCAAAACCGAGTGTACGATGAATGACTCATTTTGAACAGTAGTGTATACAACACACACTTGTCGAAAAATTCAAATGCGCATCGCAACAAGTTCACAGCTGTTGTCGCAAACTCATGAACTACGCGAAGTGGAAGAAATAATGTTGTCATGAAGAATATTATGAAGTCTAACTAGTGAGTATGTAAACACGGCGATGGGGATAAAACAAACTATAAAGTCGGTATAAAGAAGACCGAACTGTGTAATGCTCAGGTGGTCAAACTAGTGAGCCATCTAGTAATTCCGATGGCGCCGATGGCGGCGCTGTCGTCAGACAGAGCCAAATCACCCACACGCAAAAATTGTGTACATGAGCTCTGATTAATGTAAAGACTAACAACACACGCACAAAAAAGCATATCTCCGACGACAGCGCTTCCAGTGATCAGAAGTTAAACCAATTGAGAATTGAAAAGCGTGACCATCTTTTTTGGCGGCAACGTTAATATCTACAAGGAGAAAAAAGAAGAGACCCACCGTCGGTAATTTTCGTACGTTCGTCGTATTTTTGGTTATGGGAATCTAGACGATCAGCTCGATAATGCAGTCAAGCGACATTTACGTTATGCTGATATCACCAGCGACTGGCGGGGAAATCAGCAACACTCGACAAAAGTTGAAACTTTGAGAATTGGTTCTCCGAAATGTGAGCGGCCAAAGTGTGAACTATTTTGCACCAAAATGTGAATATCCAGATTATCCCTAGGACCGCAATACGAATATCACGAAATAAAGGCGCTTTGGAGCAAAAAATAATTTGCCCTCCTCGCCTAGGCGTTTTTTGCGGTCCCCTGGGGGGCCTGAAAAATCGCGATTTTCGGACCGTCGCCACGGCCACAAAAATTGAGCTATTTCGATGATTCTTGGATAGTTTCCGAGTGCTCAGAGAGCTCTTCAAAAAGTTACTCGTACAATTTTCTGCTGGACGAACGAGAGCGGAGATACAGCATCGAAAAAGTCGATTTTTCGAGGTTTCGCACGGAATGGCACAAGGTAAATTCAAAATTTACCTTGTGCCATTCCGATGAATTTTAATCCTTTCTCAAGCTCTAAAAGCCTATGTCGATCGCAAATTTCCTGTACAACAAGAAAATCATGGTTTCGTTTTGGAATTTTCAGATTATATCGACCTTGACTGGATAAATCATTATTTCGGATTTATTGCATTTTTCTTCTAATTCAAGATGATGGTCAACGAAACTATAACTTCTGATGGAAAACATCTCATTACAAATGAACACAAACATTAAATATAACGGATACAAATTTAATTTATAAATATTACAAATTTACATGAAATTTCCAAATGCAGCTGATCCTCTAGACCTTTGGTTACTTCGGGAATAACTTTTCGAAGGGAACACGACTGAAGATATCGTTGGCAATTTTGGCAAAGACTAAACCAAAGGTTTCCTCGTACGCTGGCTGACTCTCTTTGAACACGACATCCCAATTGGCGTTCAAAAATTTGTTCATCTGTGCGCCTGAAATTATCAATGAATATTGCAATGAGAATACAACCGACAAGAAAGTTTTGCTACGCAAAGATTATTGTAGCGATGAATATACGTACTGAGAACTGGATCACCGTTGAATAAATTGGTAAACTCGTACACAACTCTATCAGGATTGAACTTGATGTCGTACTTCTTGACCCTCAAGTACGTTTCGCCATCCTTTTCGTATTTCTCGCAGTATATGTTATTCTGTGCTTTCAGACCAACTAGTGAAAAATCACAAGATTATTGAAACAACTCGTTACACTGATCGTTGAAAGAACTTTGTTCTTGGAACATTCGAAATCTTACGCATAGTTACGTTGGCACGTCCGTTTCCTCTGATGGGAAGAAGAAGGATTTGACCTTGAACGCTGTAATCAGCTACAAAGTCGACCTGATCGTTGATGGAGTTGGATCTCAGAATAAGATTGTCGAAATCGATACTGAAATACAAAATATATAATAAAATATAATGGTAAGTTGAAATAAAGAATGAAAGGTAATCATGGACGATGCTGATAATACGAACTCGTAGTCAAAAACTCTTAATCCTTTGGTGAGACCGTGAAGCTTGACATTCTTAAAATTTTGTTTCAGCGATACTGCACCACCTCCTGCTGCGCCAATAACAACGCCCTCGATCTCCAAAGGCTCGACTGGAAGAATTCTGAAGCTCCTCAGGCCTGTAATGCATCCAACAAAATACGACAATTTCATTAGTAAAGTTAAATCGATGAAATAATCATTTCAGAAGTATCCATGGAAAATTATTTTAAAAATACCATTAGCCATAGAAATTATCGCCTCGGTGACCGCATTTCCGACGCATTCCGAATAATTAGACGAACTACGTTGGCAAGTCTTGAACGTGCTGGCTGTAAAGAAAGAAAGAATCGTAAATCATATACAGTGGAAAGAAAATTCTTATCCTAATATGAAAAATTTGATTCAATCCAATTTTCATATTTTTCAAGGATTCATCGTCCGCCCACCGAATTCTTGTTTTTATGAATGAAAAGTTGTATCTCGATATGTGTCTTAACAGACACATATCGATATGTGTCTTAACAGACACATATCGAGATACAACAATGAAAACTTAACAGACACATATCGAGATACAACTTTTCATTCATATGTGTCTGTTAAGACACATATCGAGATACAACTAACGAAGGCCTGGAGACTTGTTATACCGGGATACGAGTTTTGCTATATGGCGCAATTGGCCGATCGCATTATTGCTGTTGCGGAAAGTTCGTTGCAGAAAATCTGGGCGGCCGCGTTCTAAGTGGAAATCGCTAAGACCCCCACGAACTTCTACTTCATCATCGAGGTATCTCTGTCTCGCTCTCACAATCCAACGAGAACACAATCTTGGTATCTACTTTCTCTTTTATCGTTGACCAGATCAAACGACACTCCTCGATAACGACAATAGTTCCTTAATGGAACGTGTATCGTGTATTTTTTAAAGTTGATTATTTTTGTACTTTGTTCTATGAAAAACAGAAACTATGGCTGATTGAGAAACGTAATAATTTATCTCATATTTATGATAAAACTTTTTCAGTCGTTAATTCCATACTTATTGAAAAAAAACTCAGCACGAGTAAGGAAGTGTGTTGCAAGAACTCCAGGAGAACCGTAAATCATTCCTAGTTTATGAGAAAAAAAAAAGTTGGCATGTATTGCTCAACGATCCATTTTCTTTCCATTTTTCTGCCCTATTTAAGAAACTCGCTTTTTTTCTAGAAAAAGTGTATAGACTGTTGTGCAAAAAGTAATATTTACGAATAGAACAAACGCTCGACCCCCAATCTATATATTTAATCATGGAATTACTCGATTAATTCATCAATTAATCTAACCAATTGGATAATTGATTAATTCATGAATTCAATGATCATTGACAAAAAAACGATTGTCACTCACGCAATTCTGCGGATCGTCCCTCTGCGATGAGTCCCATAAAGAATAATCCGATGCAAACAACGTAATTCATCTTGATTTCCATTTTCAAACTTTGATCTATCTTGCGCGCGGATTTATAAAGATCTTGTTCACTGGTACAGCGGGTCAGTTCAAGGGACAAGACAATGAATTTAAAACGAAGAAACAAACGTAAATATTTATCCGGCTTCCAGGAGGACGTTTCTTAAAGAATTCCCTCCTGTGAACTGACTCGATACCGCCAATATTCCACTCTATTTAAACGCATGCTGCCCCACCATGAGAGTTCCCGCTTGCTTGCTTTGTAAGAGCCAAGAGGCATCTTGACAAGCGACTAAGTTGCAATGCCAGCGATGATTAAAACGATGCGTCATGGAATTTACAAATTCTTTTTTTGTGTACTCTGAAAAAGAATACATTTTCGTTAATGTCCCCGAGGGATATTCAAAAATTGTATAATCGTACGGTTTTGTAGAATTGTTATTATAAGCAATCCTTAAAAGCATTTAAACTAAATAATTACCGATAGATCCAAGATCCTCCTAGAATATTAAATTCGTAATTCCAATGTATTCGTAGGATTTCATAATCCCTTCGGTCCTACGCGAGAGACCTAGACCTTTCGTCGATGGCAAGGTCGGTGAGCGTTCAGAAAAGGAGAAGGAAATACGTCAAGATCATCTTGCAGAATCATACACTGTTGTAATCTTCCATCGATATCCTCTTACAAGTTTCCAATGTCTTTTGTCTATCACTGTCTTCGTGATTCGTCGACGTACAGCAAATACCTTAAACAAACGTTTAATATAATTATTAACATAATTAGCATTAATCATAGAAATGCGTTACTTACGAAACGTGAGACGACTTCGCTATCGATGATCTTGTAACTCGTGTTCGTTCAATGTGTTTTGTATCGATACCATGTCGATCCCGGTTGTTCCAGAGTGAAACAAATGGAGCCGATGTTTTATACGGTCGCAGAAGATATAAAAGAATTTTTATTGACCCCATGCAAATAAAAAGTTAAAGGACACGCGTTATACTACAAATCGCAATTATTAATTGCTTATTAGTAAGTTTATGATCTGTAACCGGGGCAAACATGTTTACTGCAACTCACAGTCAGAACGAGTCCAGAGATTTATTGTTATTACAAAGTGGGCTTGTAGCTGATGGCTTTCAGAAAGAAGACAGGACTGTGAGAACAATTTTAAAAAATGTATCATTCTTATTATAAAATTGTTAAATCTATCATCGACCACGTTGCATCATTGACCATGAATACATGGACAAAGTCACGCAATTTATTAGGATGCATGAGAACATCTTTCGGTAATGATTCTTTCTTTTCTTCGCCACATCTTTTCTCATGAATATTCAGTATTAAATAATGCGTATTTTATCGTCGATCCCGTCAGACCGAAGGTCTGGTGAGGAAATCGATGTGGGCAATGGAAATTTTATCGTCCGATCAAAGAATAAGAAGAAAAAAACAATAGCAACGCAAATCGCGTCGCCTCGGTCAATCAAATTTTGGTCAGAAGTTCAATATCGAAGGACAAAAACAATCTCCGCATCCGATCATCCGTCGAGGCTGATCTAAGAATCTGTAACAAAAAAAAATGATAGAATAACAAACGCCTCGCTACAATATATAGACTTTTCTCAACGTACCTTTGCGATCCGTAAATAATTATAGTAATTAAGCATGATGATTTCCAAAAAGAATTGCGCAATTGAGAATTTTGAAATAAATTCTGCCGAATTGTCTTCAAGGCCAAAAACAATATAAACATTATCACGGAGCGTACGTGCCTCACGGGTGAATGCCATCACACGCGCTTCCTCGTTAATTACACACACAAAATGGGCTGCATTAACTCCGGCGATTACCGAAATATGATAAGCCACTCCTGTCTCTGATGGGCCAGAAACTTCTTTTTATTTCTACCATAGTAGCGAGTTTCCTCGGCACGTATACCCCAAATAAATTAACGATTACATTCTCTGAAAACAAATTAAGTTATATCTTTCGATTATCAGCATCGAAATAAAAAACAAAAGAAAAGAGGAGAAAATAAAATGCAACGGATTTGATAATGAACCACTGTGAGAATAATAATGAAAATAATAAATTTCTTTTTTCACTCTTGTCCTTCAAGTTTATTGAATACAAAAACGACGATTGTCCAGACACACAGCTATTCTAATTATATGTATGGATGAATACAAAGGTACATGACTCGAAAATAGTACAAACATTATATTTATATTCTCTCATCTTTTCGTAAAAGATTATTCCTTTTAGGATTTCTACCTTTGGTACCGCAGCGTTAGACTATCCGAGACGTTGCATGGAATTTCCAAAATTCCAAGATCGATTATGTGACCGGAAATATCGCGTCTCTTTTTCCGACAATACACGCTGTCAGGATTTCTGTCCTCCCTCATGATGCAAGTGGGAAAATAGTGAATACGCTTTATCTGTTTTGTGGAGCAATGAGGTTTTAGGAAGAGCCTGTCGTTGAATCTACAACAGTTGTTAGAATAGGATGATCTGGAAGATCCCACCAGAGTGTGAATCGAGCCGTGAGTCTCAAAATAATTTGCTTGACGAAATTTGCTCAATTCTCTGACTCGGTCCTGATCGCTGTCTTCGACTCTGTGACAAATACAACTGTGCGTTACTCGTGAAACATTATCGTCATGAATTTTCGGGTACTCTCTCGTTCTGCAACCACAAACGACTCGAGTAGCGGTTTTGGTGCCTTGATCTACTTTACCAGGTGGGCGGTTGCAATTTTTCGAAGCAACAAAATCGTCACGAGAGCAACAATGACTGTGAGCCGAGATCGTTCGAGCAATTCTCTTATTCTTTGGCTTCTCGTCTCTTACGCGCTCGGAAGAACGAGAATTCTTCTTCAATGGGCAGCCTGACTTTTGTATTGACGCAGTGCCGGGTTTGATATCTCGAACCTTATCTTTCCTCGTGGTCCGGCGATCGTGAACAGAGAGACTACTAGATCTTGGACATTTGGTAGGTCCAGCAATTTTCTTTCTGCTTCCATGGTGCTCCCTGTTATCGTTGTAGCAAACAGCAACAGGCTGAACTTCGTTGATTTGTCCTGAACAGGAAAGCTCTGTGGGAGACTCGCTGTTACCAGAAGTTTTATTAAACCGTGACCACAAATCTCCCAAAGAAGAACCTAGAGATAGATCCGTATGATTGACCATGGGTTTCTTTCTCCTCTGGTGAGACACTTTTCTTTGTACTCGTTGGAGAAATTCCGAGGTAGGCAGGTATGTGATCTTTCCGGCTCTTGTCAGAGTCTCGTGGCCCAGTACACTCGAAGCGAAGGAATTCCTTGCACCATCGGTGTGTGCCGAAGAATAGATTTCTATAATTTCAGAGTTGTTGCAACGTTCGCATGGAACAGATGTCTTGACCACTGGCGGCTTCGTGTTTGCGGTATCACAGAGGCAGTAGCATTCCTTTACAGGTTTTCTAGGTGCGGCTTTCCTTTCCGGGCGACCCTTGGAAGTTAGGATAATTTTGCTACTGGGAATTCTGTCTACGTAGTCTTTCAAACTGGTCTTGCTGCCGGAATGACAATATTCCGGATGGAAAACTGTCCCTGCGTCGTTTCTCATTACATGAACTTTGTTTCTTAGATTTCTTTGGAAACTTGTTCGAGAACGAATATCGTGGATTTTAGATTTAACCTCTGTAGATAAATAAGTTCAAAATAAATTAAATGAGTAATCGGCGTTGAGCAAACAAAAATATTGAAGTGAATTGCGATGCAAATCGAATGTGTGTACAGAAAGATTTTTTTAAAACTCTTCTTCCTTGTCTCATCCGTCGATTTAATAATCAATCCACGAATAATAGACTATAATGTTTTATCCTTCATAGTCCGTAGTAAATGTTGATCGCTGATAAATCAGATTTTTTATACAAAACCTTCATAGTTAATGTTTAATCTTTCACAGATGGTTAACCCCACAGTGATGAACGCAACACGGGTTGCTATGGAAACCTGAAAGAAAGTAGTGGGAATAGTAGCGAAGGGATGTATTTTTTTAATGCGAAATGCAAAAATATTGCTATTGAATGTCGTTCGAGTTTTCGTTTGATAACTCGTCATAAGTTAATGGTATTTTATATCATTGAATAGATCTATGGTAGAATGAACATCTTATCAATTCACTTTGATATTAAATCAATTTCAATTGTAATTTACTAAACATTTCAAGAGCCGGAAGTTGATGTTGCCCGCCATGATGTACCGAGCGCACCCTGTCAAGCAGAGCTCTGCGTGGCCAAACGGTGAACTTATCTTATTTTTGTAAGACCGACGCGAAGTTAGCTTCTCTCGCGTAGCTAATATATATTTAACGGTGGTCTGAATACTAATATGAAATTTTCTCATATTCATTAATTAATTGATTACATACAATCAGATAAACTCAATTAGTACACTTCGTTACTGAAATAAAAGTTCGTTCAATAAAATAGCGTGCAATCATTATCATTCCAGCGTGTTACATAAAGGAATCGTTGCCCATGGAGCTTACTCTCTTGTGAACTATGCGGTTGTTTATGGATGATGATATCCTTGTCTCTTTCCAAGTTGATTAGACGGTTGCATCCTATCTGATCCCCTATTGTAGTTGCTAACATAAATACATAGTTGTATTGCATCGCAAAATACCACGCGAATGTTTTACTTAAGTGGTCTTTTTACATAAAAACATCGCATTTCGCAGTACAAAAATATTAGTTCCATATACAAAGCTATAGACGAAGTGCAGCACCCATTCATGAATGAATTCTGATTGTCGCGCGTATATATTTCAATAGTAAACAGGACGAGTGTACTCTGTAGTTTCAATGACGCCATATTGAAATACGTTTCGAAACCCGTTGCATTTGCTAGTGTTGTGCACTTTGTAGATGCACGTATGTACGCTCTCTCTCTGCAATGCTACTTCACTGTCGTTTTGCAGAATCATACTACATATAATTTAATAAAGTGTAACGCTCTAAAGCGCGAGCATTGACGCTATGCATCGACGCATTGGTAAAAGGTCACGGATCGTGCCAGGATTTCGAAAAAATGTAATTTACAATTTGGGCTAGACTAGGCGAGCGAAGTGTCGCTGCTCGGATGAATAGCGGGAAGTCTCGGGTCGTTAGAGTGTTTGCGTTCGATCGCCGTGTACAATTCGAGGTTAAGGTATTAACAAAGTGTTTTAAAGTGAATCCAAAATTACGGGATTTTGCATCGTGTAAGGTGATCGAACGATGAACTTCGCGGACGCTAGTGCTATTCATGGTGGATTGCCGCAATTCTCCGAATTAACGACGAAATCGAGTGTCGCGTCTAGTGGTGAATTGAACAGTGGAATGCAGCAAGCACAGAACATTTATACGTCTGCCGCGACTTCGATGAATCACGGAAAACAACCGATTACGGTGAGTAATTTGATACATATGCGATTATTCGTCGAAGATTGCTTCGTTTATACTTTTGACGATATAACTTTTCTTAAATATTTTTTTTAAGAACTGTAGTCTTATTTTCTTTTTCAGGTGAGTCATCAAAACAAATATCCTGGAAGTATAGTGGGATGGCCGGATCCAAACGCTTTCATGCAATTTTGTGAAAAACAAGGGGGGAATCAGGCCATCAACATTCCTAACTACAATAGTCAAAATAATGCTTCGTTGCTTGGAATACAATCAAATGGGTTGCCACTCAGGATAATACCTAACATGTATTTGCCTACCACGTCTCACCCCGACCTATCTATCGTGAAACACGAAATGTCGCACGGGCGACAATTTTCGGGCATTCCGACTGGCTCGATCGCAAATTCGGGAACCAATGTGGTAAGCATCGTACTTTGCTTCCTGGTGGAGGAAGTTTCGCTACGGTAATAACAATCGTCTAATTTAATACAGGCGCTGTAATCTCATGATTTGAAAATGTTTCATGCATAAGATTCTAACGATCGACAAAGTATGTCCGATTTTAAATTCTTCTCAATTTTCAAATAAAAATAGCAATGTTCAATCTACAAAGATCTCAGAATAGCTGGTATGGCAAGAGAACACAGATACGATTTGTTACTTTGCTCTTTCCTCCGACGAACCAAGGATTGGGGTTAACTGTATTTCTTTTTGCAGGCTTCTCACATGCAACTTCAGCAGCAGAGTGCTGCTATGGCTGAATATTTACAAAAATTGCAAGCCACCTCGTTACCATTGACACTGCAGCAGTTGATGAAACTTCAAGGCGAATCTACAAAACGTGAAAAGAGTCAGGAAGAGGAGAAGATCGAACAGCCGACGAATAACATATTGAACATTCCGAGTGTACCAGCATTTCGCAATGGTCACATACCACAGAATAGCAATGGTCAGTACATGAACTCGGAGAATATGATGATGGAGATAAATCCACACGATCTCAATGTTCACATGGAGGACGGTGATGCGCCTTCCGAGGGTGAGCGCAATGCGGGAGTTCAGACGGATAGTCAGACGCAGACCCAGGGAGAATCTTCAACGACTGAGCAGCAGATGAACGGCGAGACGAGCAAGACCGAGAAGAAAATGAAATTTCGAGCAAAAACGGGAGAGATAAAGATAGCACTCGGTCTCGATGGGTCGATGCTCTATTGTTGCCCCGAGTGCAGTCTCGCCTTTAACGACAAGGCTGATATCGAGCAACATCTTCAAAGTCACGTCCAAGAGCGCAAGTATCAATGTAAAGAGTGCGGTGCTATGCTCAAACGTAAAGAACACTTGGATCAGCACATGCGAGGACATTCGGACGAGAGACCATTCAAATGCCCAGTATGTCAGAAAGCCTTCAAACGTAACGAACACTTGACTCGTCACTACGTGATACACTCGGGTGACAAAAATTTTACCTGTAACGTTTGCGCCAAAGCATTTTCGCGCAAAGATCATCTCAACAAACACGCGCAAACTCATCTCGGGGTAAAGAGGCCAAAAATGGGGAAAAAAGAATCAATCGCCACAACTATGGACGGCACGTCGAAAGATCCAACGGAGAACCCAATGATCGCATCTTCCGACGAGACGCCACAAGCGCCTAAGCAAGATATTAGCTTTCTTCAGCATATCCATCATCTTCAAAAAGATCAGAATTTTATACAAACTTTCTCAGCTTTCAAAGAACAAGCGATGAGAGATGGAGGTAATGGAGGTGCGGGTATGATACAACAGCAGGCGGTCAATATGAACGAGATATTACCCCAAAATGCAAGATATCTCATGCCTTCGTAGTTCACAATCGCGAGTACATCGAACAAGTGTTAATTCAACGAATAGACAAATATTTACGTACAATTGGAGATAGCAATAATTTCGCGAATTTGTGCATTATCAGAGACGATACATCCTTTCGCTATCTGACTGTCCGCATTCATTGTTGCCTCGTAACAATTTCATCTCGTTCAAACGACAGATTTTTTATATATAATACACAATCCTTTTTTGTATCGCAATTTAAACATTTCTTTTTGTTACGAGCAACATTGTTTTCGTAAAGCGACGAGTTTCCTAGCGAGAGGATCGCTAAAATACTGCCCGCTGGTTGTAATGCATTTTTTATTTAGTTTTTCTGACGATCCTTCGAACGGCTCGTTTGTAAAACAATGGCATAGTGAATTGAGAGGAAAAATAATGTTTTATTAGAAAAAGGCGTTTTTTATTTTATCTGAAAATTGTAAATCCACATTAAATTCAACTACGGAGTAAATATATTGTTCGTTCCGAGAGATCTACGAATCTTAATTGATAAAGGAGAGAGAGTGAGAGCATTGAACACATGTGACTAATTACGAATGCAATGTGTGACGGATGAATTGGCGAACAAGCCCTATGTAAAATAGCGAGTAAACTCGATTACTTGTAGTATTTCGAGTGACGAAAAGAAAATGAGAAAAACAATTAAGCATAGGTGATAATTGGTAGAGATTGCCTTATGAATCGAGAGAGAGTGTGAGAAAGACGTTGCGGATATAACGATGACCCTTTTGTCGCGTTTCCGTTCACCGTCCCCAAAGCGACTGCAATAATGGCTGTGACCACCCACGCGTAGGTTACTCACCATCATCATCGCCAATCCTCAGTATCGAAACCGACGATGATATTACATTAATCATCGTCGAATAAATATTTCATCGTCGCATTGTCTTCGACAAATTTTAAGACTATTGTACAATCTCTGAGCTTTTTTGTTCTCGCTCGTTGCTTTAATTTATTTAAAGCATCTTCTTCTTTCTTACCAACGAATACGACAATCCATTATTTTAAATTATCTTCCTTACACTTGTATCCTTATCGCTTTTCATCGTACGCGTTGGTTTGTTTCATTATCATTGTCGATAAGGATAAACAAAAATAACAACGATACCTAATAAATATCGTTAGCTTAGAGAAAGGAAAAACGTGTTAGACTAGGATAATTTAAAGATAAAACTCCGTCTCGGAATGAATCTAGTCTACGATCGCAAGAATTTTGTAGTTAATTTTTGTTTCTACTAAATCAATGAGATTTAGTGTTTTTCGTCTTATCGATTATCTTTTTCTGAATCGATAAGGCAAATGAGAATGGAACGAGCGAAATGGTGATGTAGATAAGAGAGGACGAGAGTCATTTCCAATTTTTCTTTGCACGTACTTACGACGAATAATCGAAGGAAAATTTGTTAGTAGAGGGACGCAAACATTGTATCGAGAATTTTATCGTCTCTGATAGGCAAACATTGTTATTCTCACACGAATTGCGTTGTCCAATTGTCATAGTAATTGATGATAAAAGAGTCAGGACGTTTATGCTCGAGGTCCGATACTATTTTTAGCTTCAATTTGACTTTTTGTTCAAATCTTGGACATTTGTTCCTTGTATGAAAATTTAAAGCTTCGACAGAACTTTGTTAAATCACTGACAAAGTTGCAAAACAAAAGAACTCTTTTTACCGAAACATTTATAGAGCGAATACGTCTCCTGATTTTTAAAAACTAAATTGAAAAAAGAAGAGAGCTTCGATTCTAAGGATTGTAAGATAAGACATGTCCAGAAAGATTCGAGTATCTCGTAGAAACGAATGTCGATCAAGGGGATGATTCTGAAGAGTGGATAGCAAAGAAAAAAGAAATCTCCCCCTCGCTTCTACCAAAGACTTTTAAGTTCTTACTGTCTATTCCGGTATGTTACTTTAAGCCCGCTTCCACAAACTTCTTCCTTCGATCTATCGCCGACGATTAAACGACGATCCCATCTTTATGTTACAACGTAAATGTAATAGACTCGACGAGAATGCGTAGGAGAAAACTAAAACAAAAAAGAAACGAAAGCGTAACGACGAAGGACGTACGGCTAGGCCTTTGCTCATTTGTAACTATCGTTACACGATCCCCGATGCGAGGACGTTATTTTTTAGTGAACGTATGCACGAATTTTTTTCGCACGAAGAAACAACGAAAACGAGGACAATTCGTATTTTTGTTATCTCTCGTGCTTGAATCATGACATGAGTTGTATCAAATATGTGAATGTGTGAATGGACGCATGTCGATTGCCAAAATGATGATGACATAGGGATAGTGAGACAGAGGACACTGTATTTTTCACACCCAGATATTTTTCAATAAAATGAATATAGTAAAGAAAAATTGAATGGAAAACCAGATGTTGGAGAGTTTCATTATGCGATTCGAACCTACCGAAATCCAATTGGTAAGCTCTTTATAAAAAAGCTTCGACCATGGAAATGGGAAGAAGATATTCCTTGATCGTTTTAAATACCTGATTTAAGCGCTTTCTCTTGTTACAGTGTCGGTACGTGCGAGGGTACTGGACGTAGAGTAATACAACGAAATGAGCCAACGTAAAAGAGCCTGAGCTATGGCGTAAGGAAGAGCAAAATTCGAGTGAGGTGGTCGAGATTTATCGTCTGATTTTTCTTCCTCTTCGTCGAACGTCTCCAATGAATCTTGATCACCGACTATTTCCAAATGTTTCAGGGTCAGATCGTCGTCCAGTTTCTCCATCCTATCGAAATTATCGAATTCCTCGTCGACCCAGTCGTTGGAAGAGGATTTTGGTCGCGATGAAATATTTTGGATATTGCTGGTCTTGTTGGATTCTTCTTTATCCTCCAGCGTGTCGACGTTGATCGTTCTTCTCTCGAAAAAGGAATCTGTCGAATTGATCTTCGACCTCTCCTCTTGAGCTGATTCATCGAGAATCTTACCCACGTTGGTCACGTTGTCGGGTTTGTGAAATACAAAATCGTACGTTGCTCGCAATTTGCCAATTAGTTTGTCTAAAGGCTTGACATCTCTGGTACGAGTTTTAAATTCTATCCAATCTTCCAGGGGTATTGATCGAACGATATGACGAACCTCCCTAGCTTCTAGACAAACCTGGGAATTTTGTTCATCAGCGATGCCACATTTATTTTAGTAAGCTGTTCGACGCATAAAAATGAGGCCTTAGATTTATTGTCGACTTACCCAGAGAGTTAAAAAAATCGCAAAACAAAAAATCTTCATTTTTCTCGCCCTCGTTTTGATATTTTATCAAAGCGGTCGATAACAAAAAACTTGAAACTCAAAGAATGTAATAATAACTCGTTGATAATGAAAATTGAATAGAGTATAAACGTGTTGCGTTTTATATTTTCTCACTCGTTCGACTGATGAATAAATTGATTCACCGACTCCTTTATAGCCAGCAGGTTCTCTATGCAAGTCGTACAATCGTCCCGAATCGCGAGTTCGTTATATTACCCAATCGATCGTACATTCGAGTCACGTAAAAATCGTCTCTTTCCAAACTCGGTGTCAGATGTACATATGAAAAAAAAATGTTATCCGTCCCGGCTTCAACTTATAGTCGAACTTCTTAGTACTATAATGTCGCAGTACGTTGGAATTTCGATTGTCTTATGAAATTCACGACTGGATAGAGATCAGCATTGGGAAAACTAATAAGTAATTTGACATTGAGAACAATTAAGAATTAAATATGTACGTAGAGGATTGTACTAGGAAAAAAATAAGTATTGTTAAGCCAAACGTTTGAAGTATTTAACAAAATTTGTAAAAATGTAATCATAATTATATTTTATTCGTCTAAGTCTGTTAACACGAAACAAAGTTTCTCAATTACACGATATGTAAGTCGACGTGCAATGTTTGTGAAGGAAAATAATTGGATATAGGTCGATACTGAAAAAATGTGTAAAAATAAGCGAATGATGGGAATAGGTGAATCGTGGGATAACGACAGCGTGGTTGATTCAAGGAACGTATCTCAGTGGAGAACAATTAAGAATTAAATTTGTACGTAGAGGATGTAACTAGGAAAAAAATAAGTATTATTAAGCCAAACGTTTGAAGTATTTAACAAAATTTGTAAAAATGTAATCATAATTATATTTTATTCGTTTAAGTCTGTTAACACGAAACAAAGTTTCTCAATCACACGATATGTAAGTCGACGTGCAATGTTTGTGAAGGAAAATACTTGGATATAGGTCGATACTGAAAAAATGTATAAAAATAAGCGAATGATGGGAATAGGTGAATCGTGGGATAACGACGGCGTGGTTGATTCAAGGAACGTATCCCAGTAGAGAACAATTATGAATTAAATATGTACGTAGAGGATTGTACTAGGAAAAAAATAAGTATTGTTAAGCCAAACGTTTGAAGTATTTAACAAAATTTGTAAAAATGTAATCATAATTATATTTTATTCGTCTAAGTCTGTTAACACGAAACAAATTTTCTCAATTACACGATATGTAAGTCGACGTTCAATGTTTGTGAAGGAAAATAATTGGATATAGGTCGATACTGAAAAAATGTGTAAAAATAAGCGAATGATGGGAATAGGTGAATCGTGGGATAACGACGGCGTGATTGATTCAAGGAACGTATCTCAATGGAAGTATACGTCTAAGCTCTCGGCTTAGAGGAGTAGCCGAATCTTGCAGATTTTTCAAAGTCGCGTTGAGCTTCACTTTAGCGTCGTCCCTCGTCAGTTCGTTACGGTCCCGAGCTTTTTCCAGAAGGGTTTGCAACTGAGGTCCGATTCCACCTTCCGCCGAGGTCTCGAGGGTCTTGAGGACCTCGCTCGTGTAGCCGGAATATTTAGCGAAACCTTGTCTCCTCGCATCCTTGCTCAGAGCGTCGTAAAGCGCCGCCAGTTCTTGGACCGTGCTACGCAGAGGCGTTTTTGTACTTTTTCTCAGATAACTCGACAAACTCGGTCTTGGAACTTGAGCGACTTTTTCACCGATCAATGTAAATCTGCGAAAATATAATTGTTTTTAAATTATTAATTAATATTACACATCATTTCGTTTTTAATTTGAAAAACAATCGTGTAAGACGTTGAAATGAATATTTCAAAAAAGGAAACGAAGATGATGGAACGTTATTAGTTATCTAAATTAGAAGTTAATCGATCAGGCTGTTATTAATTTAAAGCTATCGTTAATTGAATCCCGCAAAAATTATCTTTCGTGCGATGGTTCATGCTTCGTCGATTCGTAATTGATAAAAATTGGATTAATATTCAACCTAATTTCTTCTTCCTCCTCTTCAGAACTGTCCATCTCCTCCTGATTGGATTCCTCGGAGCTCTTTCCCTGGATCTTCTCCTTCGATTCCTCGGACGACTTATCACCGTCAACTTCCTCGGACGAGTCTTCAGCAGATTCTTCCTTGGGCAACTGCGACGAAGAAATCTCATCCCCGCCCTTTTCCGGCATTTCGTGATTTGTCTCCGCCATTTCGTGCACCTCTTCCTGAACCTCGTGGTTGGTCTCCGGTGTTCCGTAAATTGCCTCGGGTGTCTCAGCCTCGAGTTGGATCTTCGCTTCCTCGGTTACCGGCGTCTCGACGTCGCTTATTTCTTCCTCATTCTGAGAAATCGTCTCAGATTTTTCCAATGCAACGGACGCTGTGACAACTTCATCCGCAGACGTCGCAACTTCGTCAGTCGCAACTTCCGGTGACTTAGTTTCAACTTCCAATGACTCCGTTACTATTTCCGGTGTCTTTGTTACAATTTCCTGCGACTGTGTTATAACTTCCGGTGACTTTGTTACAATTTCCTGCGGCTGTGTTATAACTTCCGGTGACTTTGTTACAGCTTCCGGTGATTTTGTTATAACTTCCGGTGACTTTGTTACAACCTCGGAAGACGCCGTTGAAATTTCGTCGGCTGACGCTGACTCGGTCGGTAATGCAGGGTCCGCGTTAGTCTGCGCGTTTCCGGAAGAAACCGGAAGATCTTGAGGATCGGGTTGAAGTTGACCCGGTGCGTGAGGACTGGTCGATGGTACGACAGTTGTCGTCGTTGTGGACGATAGAATCGCTTCGGCGGCTTCCTCGACCTCCAAATTTTTCAACTGGGCAACTGCGTGAAATATGACCTTCGCAAAACAAAAGAAAAAAAAATCATTTTTCAACGACGACTTTCGATTTTGTGATTATCTCCTCGTTAAACTCATCGGATAAAACGAAAGTAACGTACCTGCATCGCTGCCGGAAGATAAGAGTCCGAATAAACCGGCGTCGCGTATGCGGGCAATTTCCTAACGACCGCCGCGTTAGATCGACGCTGAAATATTTTTTTAGAATGTTTACTTCTCTTCTTCTTTTTTTTTCTTACGTAACGAGCGACGATCGAATAATCGATATTTTTGTTTTTCAGACGCGACGAGACAACTCGACATTCTTCCGGTTACAGTTATCTAGGAAGTTTCTCACTCCTCGACCGGGCGACGATTACCGTTAGAAGAAGATGACGCCAGTAGGAAATTCACGACTCGATATTCGAGCTAAACTCATTACTCACGTTTCCAAAAAAAAAATTTCTATATAAATTCTTAACTTTATCACAACAAACAAAACTAAATCTTCCAACGATCAAAAGTTATCTCTATCGCAACAAACAAAACTAAATCTTCCAACGATCAAAAGTTATCTTCAAGCTTAAAGAAAATATTCTAATTAAAAGTTAATTAAACGAATGCAATTAATTAAATACGATTTCTTCTATCATACTACAATGACAAAATTTTACCTGCTGCAGGAAGAAAAAGACCAGTACGAAAAAATAGACGATCTTCATGTTGATTTCTGTAAGTTTCACCGATCTTTCGTTTTTTTCTCGTTATTATTCAATTATTAATCGAATTGTTTTATTTTTAAGGCGAATCTCGCGACGATTACTCTCGATCGAAGCAAGAACCTGCTATACGACCAGCGAATCGTTGACTGCTCCTTCGCTCGTGCCGTTGCCGCTTCGAGGAGTTCGTAACGGTTTTCATCCAAGTTTGTCTTCGCGGCACCACAAACGCCGTTTCACGCATATATTCTATCCGGTATTGCTTCTTCGCGCTTATATACGTATACCGGCAAAGAAACGAGGAGAAACGATACGAACAAGATTACTTTGCGAACTGGTATAAGGCGATGCGTTCATCAACCCTCTTCATCCTTCGACTCGTGACTTTTTTTTGCCTCGAGCTATAAAATCTTTGGATCCAATTTTTTCTTATCGAAAATCGAATTAAAATGATAAAATAGGAAGAAAAATTGTTGCCAGGCTCGATTTCTTCTTGGGAGAACTTTGGATTTTAGATAAGAACAAAAATAAAGAGGAAAATTTTACGTTACCCTTTTCTTTCTTGGCTCGTTTCTCAAGGCAGGGCAGTTTCGAGATTGTTCTTTTTATTTCATTCTTTTTTCTCCACTCGACTGTCTTTTGCGAAGCTTCGTGCACTGTGAACGCGAATCGTTCCAGGCAATAATATCGCGACCGGTTTTCTTTGTGCTGATTACATTCTTTTTTTTTTTTAATGATTTTTGTATTTTAAAAATTGTTTTCTTTACGAGTCGATGCGTAATTCTTGTTGGGAGTTGTCGATAAATTATGGAATTATTTTATTACCGGGAGCGTAACTGCGATGCGGGTGCCCGTAGAACGAGATTTCTTCTTATCCATCGTCGCTTTCCACGGTGAAAATATTCGCGAGCGATTTGGAATAATTTTAGGTATAAATCCGATGGGTGAGAACGTTGGACGATTTATTTTGTTACTGACTTTGGACGCGATCGGAATTGTTAAATAACGCTAGAAGTGTTTTTTTTTCTTCGTGGATCAAAGTTTTTGCGACAGCAGTGATTTTGGTAGAAACGAGTTAAATTTATTACGTGCGACGATGAAATTGTACCTTCTACTCCTCTGGGTATTTATTGTGAGTAATCGATTGTTTTCATCGTCGTGATTCATTAATTAGAATTTTAAGAACTAATTAGAATTAGAAAAATTAATTACAATTCAAAGATTCAATTAAAATTCACAGAATTAATTAGATTTAATTAAAATTTGCAGAATTAATTAGATTTAATAAGAATTTAAGGAATTAATTAGAATTAATTAAAATTTGACGAAATTAAATAAATGGATATTATAATTATTTTTAATCGAAACTTTTCTAAATTGAACGATTTTAACGATTCCCAAAGTTAACAAAGAAAAGTAATCGAGTCGATTTTTGCAGATCGTGATGATCGAATCGAGGTCGTTGGATGGAAGAAATTTCGAGACGACAAACGAGATCGAGGATGACGACAATGCCAAGAGGACGAAAGCAACGGCGTTTCGTTTACGAAAAATCGAAAGAGCTGGATCTTCTTATAAATACACTCGTCAAGTGGAAAACTCCGACGATCGTAAAGAGGAGGATGAACGACCCGACGTACAATCAATCACTACAATTAAGCCCGAACAACAAACTAATTCTCCAAACGTCCTGTTGCAACTTTTGAATCGATTGCAATTTACGCCTCAATTATTTTTCCAAGATCGTTTGAACGAGCTGAAGGAGAGCCTTGGAAATTTGGGATTTAATTTACACCCGAAAAATGAAACGGCCTCGAAACAATTCGCTTCGACGAATAGTATTTTGCAGCTCGTCGGTCTTAACGATTCTGGTTTTTATACCGATAGATTGGAGCCCGCTGGTTTTCTCGGTGGGAACGGATGGTTCGCGAACAAAGGTGGAATTCTCGGTGGTCCCGGTGCGATTATTTCCACCGGTAGCTTGCTAACCGATTATCCAACAGCTTACAAAAAATAATATTCAATATCCCCTGAAATCGTTAAATTTGTCAAATTTTTCCCCAACAGATACAAATATCCCATCGATTTATTTATAAACTAACGTTTTCAACAATTATAATTATTTTACAATAAAAATTCAACAAGAAAAAATAAACGATAATATTTATTCAGAATTTTCTTTTATTTACAAAATTATCTACATACATAAACCTAAAATTACATTTAAATATTACATATATAAATAATAACAAAGAAATAAAAAGAAAATCTCCATTACCAATTACAAATCGAATAGCAAATCGATATTACCGCTACAAGGTCAAACAGTTTTCGAAATTACCGCCGGGTGAAGCTTCCGCTATCCGCCACAGTGGCGCGCCAATCGTAGAGACTGCCGCCAGTGGCGCGCCGTCGCGCGGGCAGCGGTCGCATCGGGCACTACTCTTGTGCTGGTTGTGTTCAGTCGACCGAGCGATACAGGCGACGACGGTCGACCGTCGCCCTGGAAAATGCGGGTGAGAGGATGCCGTACGAACGCGGGAGACTTTCGCCGCAGAAAAACACGGTACTTCTTATCACTACTACCTAATACGCGTTAATCACAAATTCACGCAATCCGTCACAAATCGATGCGAAACGTGCTTATCATTCTCGTTCCAACGATAAATCTAATATGTTTATCGTTTCACCTAACCCCTCCCCTATTCTTCCGGTCCACATATCTCATCCTCTCGTTCGAATTACGTCTCGTACTCTCCCCCTCCTCTCAATTCCAATATCTAGAAACGTTTAACACCAAGTGATGCGTGCAATAATCTCATGCGTCCACAATAAACACACGTAAACATATAAACTCCATTATAAAACTCAGAGACTGTGTTGTGACATCGTTGCTTACCCCGGGATCATAATTCGTAACGGAACATCGCTAAACTGGAATACACACATATTCTCTCTTCCATCCGTATAATTTACGTACACACAACGTATATACAAAAACGTTATAGTACAACGTATCGGATGCGACGGACAGTTCGATATCCATTTATCCAATTAAATTGGCGTATCCTCGCCACTACGTCCGCGTCCAAAATAGCGGTTCGCTAAAAAGCCAACGAGATGAATGAAACCTCTCGTATTATTCATTTTTAAACGAGACGTTTAACACAAGGGTTCTCACGATGTGTACATTACGCCAGTGTATTATCGGCCTTGTATCCATCCGTTTTCTTTTTACATTGCTGAATCTCTCGTAACATCTAGTGTCTGTATGCCAAAGGTACATGATAATTTATGTATGTACATATATAGTTATACATAGTTTCATATGTTTATGTATATATATACATACAAAGGAATATATATATATATATATATATATATATATATATATATATATATATATATATATATATATATATATATATATATATATATATATATATATATATATATATATATATATATATATATATATATATATATATATATATATATATATATATATATATATATATATATATATATATATATATATATATATATATATATATATATATATATATATATATATATATATATATATATATATATATATATATATATATATATATATATATATATATTCCTTTGTATGTTTATATATATATATATAATTTATTTGTGTATATATGTGTATATATATGTATATATATGTATGTATGTATATATGTATATAGACACGTGGGTAGCTCGATACGTATACGGCGTAGTGAGATTTGCATCTTCGAGAGGCTAGTCGTATGACGACCTTGAATCATGCGGAACGGAAGCGCCATGCGCGTGAGGGTCGTACGCGAGAACGGGAGAGCGGAGAAAGCAGCTTATCGAACATCGAACGATCTATACGTCCAGTATAAATATATAGATATAAGTGTGTATGTACTACGAATACTCGTAAAGGCTTGGGTTGCATGCACGAGGGCCAGCGACCTTCCGATGTTCTCCCACTTGGCCGTAGCCTTGCTTTGTCACTGACGATATTTATTCGCTTTCCCCTTGTATATATAGATGTGTATATATATATATATATATATATATATATATATCACTCTCTTTTAACCGCCCAATTTTTTTCGTACATATCCCCCCACCTCGCGCTATACAAACTTCGACCTCGCGGTTCCCTTTCATTGTCCGAATTGTTTTTTTTTTCTTCCTCTTAATTTCTTTATAGCTATGGAGGTTTGTAGATGCGTAATGTTCGGTCTCGCTGGCCAAGGACTTTCGCAAGATGGAAATATGTATGTGTATATATATATATATTGAATGAGGGAATTTATTTCCATTTATAATGGTAACGATACCGAGCAATGGTTTACCATTATTATTATTTCTTGATCTATAAAATATGATTGGAATTTGTTTGTTTCCTCGAATTTTCAATAATTCTGAATTTCTTTGGAATATTTTTGTATTATTGTTTCTTTTATCTCGATTGTTATCGAGGTCGCGAAAAATCTTCTTGGGAGCTTAATTGACTTTTCTTCCTCTCCGGGTTTTTTTTCTTTCTTCTTCTTTTTCAACCCCTCTATTGTTGCATTTTTACAGGCGGGGGCAAGGGTAATTCTTTTCTTCGTCTCGAGCAAACAGACTTGGTCGTTTCCGTTGGCTGAGTTGTCTCTGGTTTTAGCGAAAAGGGCGCCTTAAACGATTTTCCGCAAACCCCGAACGCGTATTGACAACGAGAACGTGGGGACAGAGGGAGAGAGAGAAAGGCGACTACGTGCCTGCGGCTTTTTCTCGACGACCCCTACGACTATCGATCTCGAGGCCACCCTCCTTTATTTACTTTTTGTTCCCCATCTTATTTCACGACTAATACGCACCCCGTGAAAAGAAACGTCGCTGGTGTGTTTTTTTTTCTTTTTTTGTTTCTATATTTTTTCTTTCTCTTTCTTCTTTTATTCTTTTGTCGCTTCCTTTCGCCGGCTACTCCCTCGCTCCGGTAACAAATCAGCAAATGTTTCTATTTTCCATCCAATCACTGGTAATGCGCTCGCCTTCTCGCGCCAATTTCACAAATATAATTGCGCGGTGGATCGTTGTTCAATTTTGTAAATTGCCCCGTTGTTATAATGGCCGTGTCGTGTGACATTTTCGTATTGACCTTGATGGAGGTCAACGCCGTCAACTCGTTAACAAACTCGCAATTAAATTCCTATCAGCCACTATTTCCGGCGTACAAGTTCCACATTGCGGAGGCGTGTGAGCGCTCGTGGAGAAATAACTATTGATCAATCGTAATTGAACAATAATTGTTCCGACATTATTTTTTTTTCTTTTTTTCCCTTTAATTCTCATTATTATCGAATCAAGAGTTAGCTACTTGTGACCTTGGGTCGTCCGACGTTCTTGAAACTCGTCGAGTTACAAGATAGAGTTAAAAAAAAATTCACGTTTTTATAACTAAAATTTTTATATTTCTGCAATTTTATTAAATTTTGAATTAAAAATTAAACAAATTAACTGTATTGTTCGTATCAAAATCATCGATTTATAAAAATTATTATTTAGCAGTAATTAGAAAAAGATTGTGAGCATAAATCTCTCTACTTTTTTTTACAAACTTTCTCCCTCGGTTTTTTTATTAAATTCAATTTTTCATCGCATTAAGGATTCACCCTTATGACCCTCGGTTATCTCCTGACCTTGAAACTCGTCGAATAGAAAATTTAAAAAAAAACGTTCATTTTTTTTCTTATCGACGATCCTTGAAACGACAAACTTTTCTGTCGAAGGTGTCTGGGCATCACGCGTCGTTAGCCCCAATTTTTTCCACCGTCAATCCGGTATCAAACCCTCGCGAGATTGAGTACAAATTGGGGGATCCGCGGATTAATTAAACAAAGAGCCATCGGCTCGAGGGTTAATTACCGGCGAGCATATGTCCCTGCAAATTGCAAAGGGATTATACCGTGTGCTGCGTGGCGGCGTGTCTCTGCGCTGGCGCAGCAGGACGACGAGAAGAGAGAAGAAGCTGTGAGAGCTGGCTCTTGCCAACTGTGGTCTGTTCCAAGCCCCAGCCGATGCAGAACGCGCAGAGACCTCACCAAGCTTCTACTCTATGTTTCTCTCTCTCTCTCTCTGACACACACCCACACATACAGACCCTGTCTCGCTTCTGGCTCTATCGATTTAGGAAGGCATAACACGCCCGTCCTACACGCTTTTCCGCGTGAATAGCCTTGGACCAGTGACTGAAGGGTGGAAAGGGTCGAAAGTATCTTTCTGCTTTTCAACCCCCTTTATTTGTATACCGAAACCCCTTTCGAATTTTCACATCTCCGTTATCTCTATTTCTCTCTTTTCCAGCCCTTTCCCTATCCCCTCCCTTCTCTCGCTTAATCTGATTTTCTGGATGCGTCTCTGCAGACGACCTTCTAACGTTGTGCCGCATTTGCCTAGGCCACGAATGCCGCAGGATCCCGGGTGTCAGGTACAGTCGCGCGAGTCCTTTCAAAGTTTAACGTTCCTACGGACAGAATCAACGGAGTTTGAAAAAAACGCGGTCACCGCACCAAGTAATGGCCGCGTGAAATGCTGCTTAACATCGATGATCACTCGTCACACATCGATGCCTTCTTGTCAGAACACGCGACCTTAGAGCTTATGGAAGAGACGGTCTGTATTATGTTCGTGCACTTTGACCTTATTGTCCAAAGAGATTTTATCATAATACAGGAAAGCAAATTAATTAAATACGCGTCATGGAGGATCAAGACTGACTCTCGACTCAAAGCAACGGGCAACCGCGTCAGAACAATTAGTCGAGCTTGTACAGGAAAGCTCGACCTTTGGTACATGAGCCTCCGAAGAACTACGGGCCATAATAGTAAATCGCTCTTGCTTAGGTCGTACACGCGCTGCTGGCAAGTGGAAGTTTGTCGCTGTTGCGATTCACATTTTCACTTGGATACGTCGTGTTCATCGTACATTCGAGTTTCACGCTAATTTTAGTTCCACGAATTATTTTCAGAGGGATCTTTGTAATTAGTTAATAATTACTGATAAATATTTCACACGGTAGAAGTTATTTGACCTTGAAATTAAACAGGTCAAAATTTTCATAAAAAATGCATCGGTTTTTGCTTGTTTTATGGGGCTTACAATAGTCTAATCCAATTTTTCTCGCTATAGGACTTTGAGTTAAGTATCAAAGCAGAATCCTAAACAGTTTCATGAGGATCGGCTTACGCGTTTAGTCGCGATTACGTAATGACTGAAACAAAAAAAAAAGAAAAGGCAAATCGTTGCCTAAAAAATATTTCTAGACCATCGATAACGACAAAATTATTTTCTATTGTTTTCAGATCCAGAACAACCGCAGACGCGACGATACGGAGAATATCATTTTCGCGCTAGACAGTGCGAGTTTGGAGAGACTCGACGTATCGGACAGCGACGGAAGAGCGAGAAGAAAAAAAGAAGAAGAAGCGAGTCGCGAGCCTCGACGAACAGAAGCGCGACTAATTCGCTCGTCGAATTTCTCGGACGAATTTAATTTCCTTGTAACTTATCGAGAACCAACGCGTCTGATTAGAAATCAATGAATTTTCATGAAGAAACGGACAACGTCGTTTTCCGAAAGATTAAAATTAATCGACCAGGGAGAGACGTGGCGAGAGTTGTCTCTGTTATTGGCATCGACATCGAGAGTCATTGATCACAGCTTACAAGTAGAAACGAGTGAGATTGAACCGCACGGTTATTGTCCGACAATTGATCGAGTAGCTGCGGTCAAAGACATTGAAATTGGACGGGTTATAACGGGAATAGGATAACGAGATGAAGCTTGGCGACAGCATGGCTCCCCTGGAAGGTCAGTTTGTTAATCAACTTCTGTATATCGATGTTTTCTCTCCACTCTACCTCCTCCATTGTACCCCCCCCCCCCCCCCCCCCGTTTTCTCTCATTCGTATAATTGACACGCAATCTGACTATTACGAGATTCTATATAATCGTCGACGACTCACGAACTAAAGTTCTCTGTTCGCCTCTATTTATTCTACCTAGTCATCGACTCGGAAATTATGTCACAACTCTGATGGTACGTTTCTCACTCGATCGTTTCTTCTCTTTCGTTCTTTTTCTAATTTAGATTTTCAGATTAAAGAATGTAATTAATTCCTGCGTTTCATTTTCAAAGCTATACACTTTTACGATTTTGATCAAATTTTGCTGTTTCTAGGTTGTTCGCAATTTTATAAATTTTTTTTTATTATTATTGTCGAATGATCGCAATTTATAGCAATTTTCAGAAGTTTTTCGCTTTTGTCGGATTTTTTTTTCCAGCTTGGAGCAAACTGCTGATATTCATTCGGCTATTTTTAAGCTGAGCTGTTTTTTTAATCGGTCGATTTTCAGATTTTTAATCAACTTTTCCAACTTTCTATGATTACGAAACTTTCTCAATTATTCGCAATTTCCAGAATACTTTTTATCAATCGGATTGTTTTTCCGACGCATGAAAAATTTCATTAGTGTTTATAGAACTTTATCAATTTCTGCTTTTATCAAGCACAGCTATAAATTCTCCGTTTATCGAACAATTTCCAAGATTTATAATTACAATTCTATCAATTTTTGCTTATTTTATACTTCCGCCATATTTTCATCTCAATCGATTTCCCGCTTTTAACCGATATCCCTCAATTTGATCCAATAACGAAAATTTCCTCGATTCTCGACTCAATTTCCAGAATATATTCTCATTAATCGTAGCGATATTTGGTTGCATATATCGAGTGTCGTATAACGATGACAAGCGCGAGATGCACGAGGTACGACGAACGAGTTCAATTATCGAACATTATCAGTATGCGGTATACAATATTGCAGCTATACGTGCGAAAAGCGAGTCGGAGACGAAACGTGCGTGCGCCGGGCGGCACTGTAGGCGTCAGGGATCGAGCGAGAATAATAATACCCGAGGAGAATGGAGAACGTAGTGTGTGGAACAGACGGGAAGGAGGATATGACCGAGATAATACGGATGTTACGGAGCCGACGCGCTCAAATTAACGTTTAGCTTGTACTCGCTCGCCGACTGGCCTCTTTTGCCTCTTTGTCAATTTAACAATTGACTCGAGCTTCGAGGCGGTTATACACGAACGGGTAATTGTTTGTCCCTCTCCGCATCACCGGCGTACACGAGCTTCGTGTTCCTTCTTTTTTGTTTCACCCCTCGGACTCCACCTACCTCACTTCCTCTCTCCTCCTTCTCACTTTGTCTCGTCACTCCCACGAGTTTCTCCTAAATCGCTTCTTTCTCGTTTCACGATATTGCACATCCGCTTATACAAAGGTCTTAATACCTCCTCCGCGATGAAAAAAAAAAGCGTACGGACCCACTGCGCTAAGTATTTGTAATCGGCTCGGTCTTTGCCAACTTGGTAACTTCTCGTTTCGTTCTGTACTTTATTCTTGCTGATTTGTTCTTCTTTGTTTCAGCTTGCAGCGTGTGGAACGACGTTTGTCCTCGAAAAACGAGACCACCGAAGATCGGAGATATACCGAGGTGAGTTCATTTGTTCTGCCAATTATTCCATTATGTTTGTTTTGACTGATAAAGTTAAAAAAAAGTTGTTATTTTTCTAAGAAACATTTACTTAGGATGAAAAATCTGCTCTTCGCGTTACTTCGTTGAGAATCATGCTCTGCTTTTATCTTGTCTTCGTTACAAAAATTATATATTTTTTGTTTTCTTTTCGTGTTTGTAGGAACACTAGGAAAAAACGTCTTTGAAGTCTTAATTCGAGTGATACGAATTTCTTCAGTAATGTACGACGCTACGTGGGAGTATATCTATACGGCTTAGCCCGAGTACTTGTTGTTCCGTGTCATTATACGTTTGTACACAGCCGGTATCGCAATTTTGTTATAGAACGGTGAGCTTTAGGGAAAATGTATACATTCAAGGTTTATCGAAGCTCGGTAGACTGGCTCTCTTGTTCAAGGAGGGGTGGCTACCCCAAGCGTGCCGATATATAGCCCGACCTATATAGCGTCATTCCGAGACTCGCGAATGCCTCAACGAGTTTGCATCTCCTGGTTTCCAAGTTTTCGAATCGATGGAGCACATCAAAGGACTCCTCTCTTCCTCGGTCTCCGGTCAATGTTACTATTTATGTACAACTACCGGCATCTCCACCTTTCTCTCTCTCTCTATATATATATCTCTCTTTCTCTTTCTCTCTTCCTTTCTCTCACTCTCTATTTATACACCATTTTGTTGACTATCCAAGATTTTACATGCACGAGTCGTCGCACAAGCGCCAATTTTTATGCTGCAGGTGCCAGTACAAGCTTTCCAACCGTTCCAAAAACCTCGGCTTATGGCTAGGCACGAAAAATTATTTCGAGCGGAATGTAATTCGTAACGGATTTTAGAATCAAGGACTAGTTGGCAGTCACGCTTCGACAATTTTCTTTCGAGATTACCAGCTAAAACGCTACCACTGTTCAAAAACTTGGCTGCTTTTTCAAGGATAAACTATAAAAAGGGATTAAGCCACTGGTTTAACGTTGAAGAATAATTTATCTCGTTCTTTCACCATTCAACTTCGAACCACCAAGGCCTTAGACATTTCCGGCTTCTTTTTATTACTCGAAAAAAGAGAATCGGGCTATCTCCGATTTTTAAAAACCCAGTCGTAAAATCACGTAGAAATCTAGAAAGTTTTTTTAATTGCCAGCCTCGGTAGATACGCGCCGCGATATTAACTTTTGGAAATAAAAACGATCTTGTATTTCGTGAGTCGTTTGTCAAGCCTGTAGACATTTCCGGTTCAACCGTTTTTCCTCCGGTCTTTATTTCTCACAACGTACTATACAAAATCTTTTATTTTATCGATATGTCCGATAATAAACTCGCCCAGGTAGATCGTGGGCGTACATAGACCCAGGAATTCCACGTAACGAAGAAAAAGAATCATAATAATTTATCCCACATTTCACGAATCGCGAGTCACTGATGTCTCGACAAATATAGCCATTTCCGGTTTAATAATTTTCTCGTTCCCTTGACGAATACCGCGAAGCCTGTGATTTCACCGTAACTACCAGCCACACGTCGTAGTGCCTCTCGACAAGTTTTAAGCCGGTATATTACCGGTATGCAAAACATTCGGTTCCTCGTGACAAGAGCTAGGAAGGAAAGATTGCGTGTCGGACTAGCTGATACGCCCTATACTTATCCACCGAACGAAGAGATATAAGTCTACACGTTGACCGCGTTACAGCCCCATCGATAGTCTTGTACTCGAGAGGGAAACGGAGTGAGGCAGTAGGTAAAGTACTTGTCGGGTCAGACTTCACCGATGTATTATTCCACTCGGTACACCGATGTATCTTTCTCGGTTTTCGTGCGAGCGATCGACTTCAAGGCCTCTTTCTCCCAATCTCTCGGTTCTCTCCTACACACACACGCATTCATTCACTTACGAGGCTTTCCTTCCGGACCTCTTCACGGTCAAGGTGCACGAACAAAGGTTGCCTGAAACTTTCGTAATTGTACACCCTAAGCCTGGTAATACGATCGAACAATCGCTCTCTCTTTTCTAACTATACCGTCGGTTCTCGACCGTTTTTTTCTCTTTCTTTTCTTTTTCGAAGAATACATTTTTTTCAAGGTTTTGGGTTCTCGAATATGTCGAAGCTTGGACATTTTAAGTTTGACTAGAAGGAATGTTGTTCGACAAAAAAATTGACTAAAATTCAACGTTCTTCTCGAAGTTTCGAGTTTTAAGCTTCGACTTCCAATCCCTCCAAACTTTCCAATTTTCGCTCGGACGTCCATTTGGAAAACTTCATCATCCGATTAACCCAACAACATTCGACCTACGAAAATCGATTGAGATCCAGAGGATGAAAAGAAAAATGATAAAAAATCGATCGATCTTATCCAACGCCTTCTGGAAAGAGATTATATTCTGTGATAAAAGAAAAGAAGAAAAACGTTCCAAAACCATTCGAACGTGAACGAAGTACCCTCAATCCCAGCGACAAAAAAGAAACTAAGAACAAAAAAAGGCGACGATCTCAAGATTGCGGACAATAAGAAAGTAGTCACGTTCCCTGTTCCTCTCGAGAGACGTCTCGAGACTTTCTCACGAGGAGGAGGAGGAGGAGGAGGAGGAGGAGGAGGAGGAGGAGGTTTCCCTCGTACCATTGGCAACACGCGAGAATGAAAATGTACCTCGCGGTGCCAGTTTCTCGTGGGTGAGAGACGGATAATAAGGGGCGAGACGAGACGTTTGGATAAGAAGATAGAAGAAGAAGAAGAAGAAGGAAGGAGAGACGTGACGGTCGACCGGACTCGTTCCTCCTCCAAGAAGAAGATACAAGACTCGTACGAACTGTACTGTTAGTTCTATACTTCAGTACGGAAATGGATAAGAGAGTCGCGTGGTCCAGAAGTCTCCCTTGGCATTTTGTCGTCGCGTGTATAATTCTCTCAACCTCCTCCTTCCTCAAGCCCCCCCCCCCCCCCCCCCCTTCCTTCTCCTGCGAGAGCTCTCCCTCGTGTGACGCCGCACAACAAGTTCGCGGGCTTTGATGTAACGCGTCCGCGGCGAGCGTTTAGCGCGCTCGTAGCGGCGCGAGCGAGCAACGTAAGAGCGTCGCGGGGTGGGAGAAGAGCGCGAGAAGTCAAGTTAAACCGGGGATGGCTTGAAAGCGTCGGCGAGCAACGAGAGAGAGACAGAGCCGAGTACAGGCTCGAGTCGCGTCTCCGGATGTTGCACCGCTGTCCGGAACCGGAGGAAAACGATGTTTCTTCTAACGCGTCCGTGACATGGTAAAAGATACAAAAGAAAAAGCGCTTCGATCGTTGATTTAAATTTGTTCGATCGGACGCGATTGTTATAAATTTTATTTATTTCGTTATCAACGCGATCGTGCTCGTCGTATCGCGAGATCGTAGTTCGTACAAGTTTTGTCCTGTTTTCGCGATTACGAAACCGGTGTGCGACGTTGATAATTCATTGGTTGTACGACAAAAGTCCGGTGTGTTACGGAAAGTTCCTTCATTATTCATACGGGATCGCATTCAACAGATCCGGACACGTGTACGTCTCGATCGCGTTTGGCCAACAACCCCTCTACCCTTTTCTCTCCTACCCTCGCTCTATCTCTCCTACTTTTTCTCTTTCCGGAAACGAGGGGCCGGATTTTACTCGAGAGGAAAAATATTGCCGGAAAAGGCTGGATTTATTTTCATATCGAATTCGTCGGAAATATATTTGTCGAAACGCAAAACACAACAAAAAAAAAACAATTTTTGATAAGATTTTATCGAATTTCTGGGTTTTTGGTGAAATAATTGTTGCAGTGAAAATCAAAATAATTTTCGTATTTTATTTATGTTCGTTATCTAATAAAATTATTAATAATAATATTGTTTTCTTAACGTTGATTTTATTTTCAATTAAATAACCACGTTTTTTCTTCTTTTCTTTTACGCTTGGAGGAAGATCCTTTCACGATAATATTTTAAAAAAAAAATGTTTCCTTAACGTTGATTTTAATTAAATAGATACGTTTTTTTCTTCTTTTCTTTTACGCTTGGAGGAGGATCGTTTCACGATAAGTGCACGCGTCGCGATTTACGTACGAAATATCGAAGATAATTGTGCTTTTTTTGTTTGCGGCGAAACGATCATTTTGCTTCCGAACGAAAACAAATCAGCGAATGCCGGGGGGTATATACGTTAGACTTATCGAGTTTCCATCAAAATATAATTAATCGGTGAGTAAGTAAATTGATTATCGTCGGCACACGTGCTGCAATAATAATTATAACGAAATAATAATAATAATGATAATAATGACAAGGTTATCGCGTGCTACCGTTATACACGTAGAAGCGGTCCGATAATACGAAAACGCCTGAAGTATCGGTAAAAAGAATAGTGACGTACGTAACCGAAGACTCGAACGTACGTTATTACTGGAAAAATCGAACTATCGAAAATCTATATATCGCGCTGTAGCGAAAGAAATCTGGTAGAAAAATTCCATCTCCGTCTCTCTTTTGCGCAAAGTAGGATAAAGGAAAGAGGCAAAAAAAGAGAGAGAGAGAGGAGGTGCGGTCAAGTGATAAGAACGTTGCGAGCAAATAGAGAACTGTGCACTCCTAGATGTTGACATATATAAAAATAGAGCCAAGTAAAGAAATCCATTTAAACTTTAATGAAATAAATGATTAGTTCGATAAAATTCTAATTATTAATTATTTCATACGATAATAATAATGATAACAATAATAATCGTTGAAGAAAACGGACTAGAAGAAAAATGGAAGAGAAGTTAATTTTAATTATTATTATTATATAAACATATATCAAGATAGAGTCAAGTAAAAAGATCCATTTAAACTCTAATGAAATAAATGATCAGTTTCTTAAAATTATAATTATCAATGATTCCATACGATAATAATAATAGTAATCGTTAAACAAAACAGAAAAGAAGAAGAAGAAAAATGGAGGAGTAATTTATTTTAATAATTATTATTAGATAGTTTTATTTGCACAATTTTTTAGCACATTTTTTTTACAAAATCTTACATCTAATCTTAAATTTCTACTTCCTCTTTACGTTTCTTTCTACAGACTTGACTTACTTTTTTCTCTATAAAACTCACAAATATCTTCCTGTACTTTTCCACCTAGCACATCAATTAATTTCAATAATTTACTGACAATTCGCCAATAAATAATTACCGTTAATTAAACGATAGCAAAAAGTATCCCTTAATTCAACCAAGAAACAAATCGATCTGGATCGATCGGTGGGACTACGTTCTCGTTAAATAAAAATATTCCCCTCGCAACTTTCCTAGTGGAACGTGCAATCGAATTCGACGTTACGTGTAGGTCGAGAAAAAAGAAAATTCAATCAATTTTATTCAAACAAATTCTATTTGCCTCGTGCAAAGTTTGATTCGTATACGATCTCCGCTTCTTTTTTTTTCCTGATGTTTATTTTCTGGACCGTTCCAACGAATTGGTTTTCTTCCCTTTTTTTTAAATAACGACAAACCGCTATAAGTTTCGACGTGGCTCGCTTGCAAACGGTAAAATGGTACAAAACAGCGCGTATTATAAGCTCATCGATTCGAGTGATGCCCTGGGACTGGGTGATGTGTGGCGGTGTCCCAAGTGGTCTGCCGGCGCCACGACTCTTTCTACTTATCGTGCTTCGCTACACACGTATATCCTCCGATATATACATATATAATAAATACTTCTTTTTACGTAGTGTGTATCACTATCTCCTTACTATATCGGTACAGTTGGTACTTGGAGTCTCCATGGAGCCTTTCAATCTAGAAGCCGGTTCGAACACTTTGCATATGTATATACATATGCAAAGTGTTCGAACCGATATATATATATCTTTGTTTTATAAAATAATAAGGTAGTATTTGACGAACCGACTCCTACGCGATCCATGCCTTCCCTTTTTTATCCAGTCTTCTGGGCAACTATTTTTGGAACAGCGGTCGCGAATAATTAACGAAGGGTAGTTCACGTGGAATTTCACGGGCCGATTTCGACACTAGATATTGAATTTGATGGAATTTATAAGAATTTTAATTAAAGTAAAATATGGCTGGATGTAATTTTTATAAAGTGGTTAAAGTACGTAATTAAATAATGGAGAATTTAAAGAAGGTGGTACGAGAGAAAGGAAATGTTTATTTTTATTATTCAATTTTGTACGAAATGAAGGTGTTTCAATATTGGGAATAGTTTGGGGATAATAGTTTGGAGGTGGAAGAAAAAGAATTTTTATGATTTATGGACTTTTATCAATCGATGACAAAATTTTGAACGAGTTCGACGGTTTTATTCCGGACACGTACGAACGACGTTGATACCTCGGCGCTGGTACGAGCCGGCCTAAATCCTAAACTCACGGTAACAATATTATTAAAGTCAAAAAAATATTAGTAACGATTAAAGTAAATTAAAGTAAAATACGTATATATAATTTTGAAAAAGTAATCAAAATACATAATTAAATAAACGTCAATGTGAAAAATATTATAATAAAAACTAATATTTTATAAAAAAAACTTTATTAAAAAGTTGTGCAAAGAAAATTACCTAATAATAAAATAAAAAATAAAACGCTTATTATTATTCAACTTTTCACAAAACAAAAATAGTACGATTTCGTAGATAACTTTGAATAATAATAACAGCTTCGAAAAAAAAGGAAAAATTCTCATGATGAACTTTTACCAATCGCTGACAAAATTTCGTACGAATTCTCGGGTTTTATTCGTAACACGTACGACCCACGTTGATACTTTAGCGCCGGTACGAGTCGGCCAAAATCCAAAACACACGATAACAATGTTATTCAAGTAAAAAAAAATATTAGTAACGATATTAATTAAAGTAAAATACGTATATATAATTTTGAAAAAGTAATCAAAATACATAATTAAATAAACACCAATGTAAAAAACATTATAAGAAAAAATAATATTTTGTTAAAAACTTTTTATTATTATTCGCCTATTTACGAAATAAATATATAACAATTTCGTAAATAGTTCGAGAATAACAATTCGAAACAGCTTCGAAAAAAAAAGAAGAATTCTCATGATTGATGAACTTTTATCAATCGCTGACAAAATTTCGTACGAATTGTCGGGTTTTATTCGTGACACGTACGTCCGACATTGATATTTCGGCGCCGGTACACACGGGCCGAAACCCAAAACCCATGATTACAAATAACTCGCACAATATCGATAACGCACCGACCACGTTTGCCTTACGGTCGTGCGAGCGGCCTCGTTCTCCGCGCCAGTGATAGCGCCGATACGTATTATCGTGCGACGCGCACATCGACCAAAAAAAAAAAAAAAGAAGCAAAACGAGAACGAGAAAAAAAAACAGAAACGAGAGAAAAAAAAATATCGAAGGAAAAAAACAAATTTTAAACACATTTTTCGTTTGCGCAATTGAAAGCAACGTCATGGTATTTGCTCGTGACACATATAGAACGGCGAAAGAGCAAAGCATATTTTTGCGACGTGGCGTACGCGATGACGGACAAATGTTAAATTACATCGCAAATGACGCGACGTAATAACGAATACAACCGCGACTATGTTCGAGGCAATAAATATTTTGTCCGCGTGTACGTAATGTAAGTGGCGTGCACATGTTTTTTTGTTTTGCCTCTTTCTTTTTTTTTTGTTTTCATCCACTAGCACGATTAATCGACAGTACTATCGAGATTTATTCAATAACTCGAGTTTCACGTACGATCGAATTCGTTCTCGAGTTCTATACGATCCGAGAAATATCCCATTTGTTATCGGATGTTTGGTACGCTTATGAATAAATCTCGGGCGATAATCGAACGAGACTCGAGCAAATATTAAATATCGCTTTGGTTTTCTTTTTTTGTTTTTTTTTTTTTTTTTTTTTTTTTTTTTATTGAATTATCTTGAACGAAATTTTTTGTGCCAATTGAGAAATACAGAAAACATTTAAAAAACTTCATTTTAACTAATTAATTTCATTTTTTAATTAATTTATCTCGAAATTATAATTTAATTTATAAATTAACATTTTTTTTTATTAAATTAAAAAATATTTTTTAATTTCATTTTAACTGATTAATTTCAATTAGCTAATAAGTTTATGTCAAAATTATAAGTTAAAATAAAATATTATAAATTAAAATTATATTTTTTATTAAATTGAACATAATTAAAAAAACTTAATTTTATTTGATTAATTTCAATTTAAAAATTAATTTATCTCAAGATTATAAAATAAATTAAAAAATCGATAAATCGTTCACAAACATTTGTATTCAATCCTAGACAATTCTTTATCTCGTATCGTCGTATGAAACTTTTTTTATCAAATTTTTTCACAAATTTGTAGGAAACATTTTCTTACTCCGACCTTGTTCTCATTTTCCCGGAAGCGTTGGGAATGATTTTAATTCTCGAAAACAAACACACGTGACGATGCAACAAATTTCAATCAACGTTTTCCAGCCGAACGAACTTTAATTAGTATCTGCCAATTTTTAATATTTTCCTCGAACGTATAACAAAAATTCAATAATTTCGATTTTGACTATGAAACAAGCTCACTTCTTGTTATACCAGAAATCGAATCGAACGTGACGCGAATGAATAATAAAAAAAAACGAAAATTAACACAACGTATTTCTCGCAACTCCCCGTTTTCACTACACGAGTCGACGAATTAAATCATTGTTTATTTCGATGAACGAACGTCGTTTTCCATATTTTCGAACTAACGAGAGAAAAAGAAAACAGGGAAAATAAACGCGTTGTTTGCGTACGAGAACGAAAACAAAATGCGATCACCATTCGTAAATCGCACAGTCCCATCACGCTTGTTTAATCATCGTTTTTTTTCTTCGTCTTTTTTTCTAGCGATCGTCGAGTCTTCATCGTCGCGCTCGTTTCTCCGTCGCGACAAAGCGAGCGAGAAAGAGAGAAGAAAAATCGTACGCCGGATTACACGCTAGAACGCAAGAAGAATCACACGCTCATTGCCGTATTAGACGCTCTCTCGCCTATCTCGAATCGTGCTCGTCCATATCCGTCCACTCGACTTTTCCTCTAAAGGAACGTCGGAGAAAGAGAGACAAGCTACACGTCGAGCCGATAGACACTCCGACGTTTTTTTTTTCTCTCCACGGTCCATTGAGATTTATTTCGTAGCGCTTTTAAACTCTCGTCGACTTTGATTTATCATCTTTTCCACGCTACAGTTCGGCAAACCGTGTTGCCTACGTGCTTGTCCAACTCTTCGCGCAAAGTTTAAAGTAAAATGGGGTAGAAAAAAAAATGAAAAAAGAGAGAATTGCGTCGAATCGAAAATTGTCGCGTCGACCTACGCTTCGTTTTATCTCGATGTATAGCTCGATTCTGGAAGCGCGTTAAACCGTAAGAGCTGCCTTTTCAAATGTAGTCAATCGTTGAAAGAGCGAGAGAGGGAAAAGAGCGATAAATAAGAGATGCGAGGTCAGGCAGTTGTGGCGCGGGTCGTGCGTCAGCCACCGATAAAGATGATAAGAAGCGGGTCGTGAGAAGAGCGACGTCGCGAATTCGTTTACTTCAAAGAAGCGTACGAAAGATGGCCGTTTCAAAATTCGAACGATGACAAGAGCGAGAAGAAAAGTCACGGACGAAAGATCTTCTTCTTTCTCGTCTCGTTTCAAAAATTGGATCTCTTAAAGCGCGAGTCTTATCTCGTATTGAATTCGCGAACGATCTCACCTCCCCGAGGGAATAATCGAAATCGAAAGATTGTTTACGAGACCGCGTATAGCTAACGATGTAAGAAGAGAATTTCTCGGACGATCCGATTCGTATCGTCACTATCCACTCGGCGATCAACGAGCAGGATTATATTTCACGTGCGACCGGACGAAAACTGAATAAATTATCGATAACCGGGGACTCGACTTCCTGTTTCCGAAGCTCGGTTTTCTCTCGGGTCGCATCCGCCCGGGGGAAATCGTGTTTCTAGTTTCGAGTTTTCATAGGCAAATTTTATTTACCGCTAGCAAATGGATTGCGTTAGTGCGATGTAAAATTGTGGAATGTCGTAGCGTTGAAAATATTTCTTTTTAAATTAAACAACGTCATAATATACGTAAGACGTAAGAACTCATCACGACGCGAGATAATTGTAAACAGGTGGAACGCGATAAAACTAGAAAATCTTAAGAACGTAAATAATCTTGTGTAAGATCGATGATAAACTTGTCTATGTCTAAAGAACGATCCGAATAGTTATCTCCCGAGATAATTGAAACTGTAACAAGATTTTACAATTTTATTGCTCGATAAGCGATTTTAAAAAACGATAATAATCATAACTACTGTCATAACACAGGAAAAACAGTAAATATTGTAGAAACGTGAAATTATGCGTGTCTAAATTTAGATTCGTGTGGTTTAACTTAATAATAAACGTGAGACTAACGAGTAAACGATGAAAAACAAAATAGTGAATTTCTCCATCGACCCGAATATTTATGGCTCGAGACTGAACACGCCATGAGAATTGTTCTCGCACACCTTGCGATCACGGTTGGAAAAGAACTCTAGAGAGTCACCGAATACCAGGCTCGTGGAATCTCATTACAGGTTTTCTATTTTTTGTTTTTTTTTTATATCGCTGTCGCGTCGTATCGAACACACGTGTCTCTCGAGCGTCTCGTAAGAAGCGATATTCTATCTCTCGCGCGCTATACCTCGTCTCATCTCTCGCACTTTGTATCTCGCACCTCGCCCCTCGTCACGAACGAGGCTCGTCTCGGTTTTTATTTTCCTCTCACCGACTGTCGATCCTCTCTATGTGGATCGCAGGTGCATTCCATCACTCGTGGTGTCTGTAACGTTCAGGTCGTGCCGAGACCCCGCAGCTTTGCCCCCAGAAGGCACAAGTCCAACGATTATCCGTTGGAACGATGAATGGTCGATTACGACTTTTACCTCTATCTCTTCTATCTCCTCTTTTTTCTTTGACTGGCGTAATGCAACGTACGATAGCTTCTTTATATTTTAGTGTCATTTTGTCGAAATTGTACGGTTCAAGAATATTCGAGGAGGATTATATTATAAAGAAACAAATGTTCTGTCTGCAGGCACGTGGCAGTGGACGAGGAATCACCAGGCTGTACGACTTCGAGATCTTTGGGACAATTCCAGGAGGCAAAACCGTCAACGGGCTCGATGCTCGAGAGATCAACGAGTTGCCAGAGCGAGCACGGAAAGCCCAAGGGTACCGTAGCAACGTCAACGATCAAAATTTTTCACAACTGTACAGAGGCGACGAGAAATAACGAAACTTCGTCGCGAATTCCCAACGAGCTCGCATCAACTTTCCAACGTTCTTACAATCCGAAAGATTCGATCGTACTGGACGAAAAGAGTCTCAACGGTACTTTGCCGATCATCGAAAAAGTTTCTACGATTTCCAGTGATAAGACGAGAGAGTTGGAGATTTTGAGGGAGAATCCTTCCGTTCAGGTGTTGAGAACTGAGAGCGAGGTGTCGTGGGAGGACGAGATACCCGAGAGAATATTCCAAGTGAGAAAGGACAGCGCTTTGTACCTGGACGAGAGTAATCCCGATTCCTCGAATCTCAGAGAGAGTTTGTTCGCCGCTGGTGCTGATAGAATCGTGCCCGTTTCTTGTCCCTCGAGTCTTCGCGAGAGCATCGAGGAGGCGAGAAGAAATTCGAGGCTCACCGGGCCAAGAGCGAGACGCGAGAGTAGCGGCTATTTCAGTAATCTCGGTACCTTCGACGAGGATCGATGGAGCACGAATCCCATGGATCATCCGAGTCAACTGGACACAAATACGTTACGAGAGAGACGAAGATCTTCCACGAAGAACAGACTTCCAGCGAGCAATCATCAGCAACAGTCCCAAAGTACGATTTGTCTCACCAACGTTCAACAATTCGCCAAAATGACCAATCTCATTTGTCCAACGAGTATCGACCAAGAGTCCCAACAATATTCGTCGAATAACGAAGTTACGACAACGACGAAAATGGGACGTCTCGAAATGCCAAATATCGACGAGCAAACGAGTCTCGATCTCGACAAGCCCATAAATTACGAACTCGTAGAGAGCGCGAGGAGGTACGATCACACCGGCGGCAACGACGACGAACTGTGCGCTAAATTATCGCAAGTTTCTCTCGGACATTCACCGAGGACCGAGGATGTGACAGCCCGTTCGAACGACTCGTCGAGCGGTGATGAGAGAACGAACGAGGCAATCGGTTACGACGGTGTAGAAACGAAGGAATCGACGATTCAATTGTGCAATGCCGATTCGGGGAATCAGTGGAGCGCGAGAACCGCCGGTAGGCAGAGAAGGCGTATGGTAGTTCATCAATACAGCTCGCCCAATATAACTAATACGGAATTGGAAAGAATCGTGGAAAAGCCACACGGCGAGAGACTCCACGGGACCAACGTCGAGTCCAAATCGGACGTGGATAGAAATGCGAAGGTAGACAAATCGGAGAGCGTCGACGAGGAGGAAGATGACAACGACGAGGTCGTAGTTGCGAGACTGGATATGCCTGATAAGCGTAGAGAAGACGAAGTTGATCCTACTAAATTATTGCCCAAATCCGTGAAAGTTTATCAATTGTTATCGACCCAGTCGGAGGATCGAGGCGATGGCGAAACTCGATTCTTCGATCGAAGGATATCCTTGCAGATAACTCGACACGAGGACGAAACGATTCGTAATACGGACAACTCCGGTGTACCTCCTGTTGTACGAGGACCCGTTTGTTTCGATCAAGGCGCTGAGAAGAAACTCTTTCACGCTGACAGTGTGCCGATACTGAAAATCCCGAGGTCCGAAGTAACGAGGGCAGAGAACGAATGTCGGGCGGAGGACGATAATTCTGAAAGATTGAGAAAATTGTCTTCAAGTGGTGATACTTATCTTTGCGCCGGTGAACAATTCAACGCCGTTGATAACGTATCGAGAGGGACGATAGCCGGTATCAGGCCGATATATCCTTACTGTCCTTATTCGCCGTATGCTAGTCCTCAGGGCTCACCGAGAACTAATCGACGAAGGCCCTTGCGCGAAAGTCGACGAGTATCGATCGACAGTCGACAGGGCGCTCTGCAGCTCAATCAGTACAAACTTTTGAAGAACATTGGACAGGTGAGTCTCGTTATTGTCATTGATAAATGATCGTTCTTTGGAAAATTGGGTTTATGGATTATTTATGGATTTTTCAGGGCTCGTACGGAATCGTTAAGCTTGCATACAACGAGGAAGACGAGACTCATTATGCGATGAAGATTCTAAGCAAGAAGAAACTCATGAAGAAAGCTGGTATATTCGGTAGGATAGGGCCAGGAAGAAAAGGGGTTTCGAACCCTCTGGCCAAAGTTTATCGCGAAATTGCCCTACTGAAGAAACTCGATCATCCGAACGTCGTTAAACTCGTCGAGGTTCTCGACGATCCCGACGAGGATAATCTTTATCTCGTATTCGAGCTCGTACAGAAGGGTGAAGTTTTGCAACTTCCGACTGACAAGCCACTCGACGAAGAGACCGCCAGAAGACACTTTCGCGATGTTGTGATGGGCGTCGAGTATCGTGAGTCTACCATTTATGTTGCGCGTTATACAATTTGTCAGTTTGATAATTTCTTTTACTTTTCGATCGATTCGACAGTTCACTATCAGAGGATCGTACATCGTGACATTAAACCGAGTAACTTGCTGGTGGACAGCGAGGGAAGAGTCAAAGTCGCCGATTTGGGAGTTAGCGCCGAGTTGAGAGCGACCGGAGAATTATTATCAGGTTCTGCGGGAACACCGGCATTTGCCGCTCCCGAAACGACAACACCCGGTGCTCAGTACTCTGGCACGGTGAGCATTCACATTCGTACGACAGCAAATTGCAAAAGGAGCAAAAACGAAACTTAAATAATGTTGGTTCAATTATCAAAACAGCTTTGCGACGTGTGGTCGATGGGCGTTACTCTGTACTCTCTGGTGATCGGAAAAGTGCCTTGGGACGGTGCTGGAAGTATAATAGGCGTTCAAGCAGCGGTGCGCTCGGAACAACTACGTTTTCCAGAAAATTCGTGCATCTCGGAAAGTCTACGCGAACTCATATCGCGTATGTTGTCGAAAGATCCTCTGCGAAGAATAACTCTGGCTGAGATAAAGGAACACAGTTGGGTGACGAACGACGGGAAGGAATCATTGCCAAACGAGGCAGACAACTGTCGTCTTCCGGTCACAGTTACCGATGAGGAAGTAGCTCGTGTCGTCACTCGAGTTCCCAAACTCGACACGCTCATACTCATCAAAACGATGCTCAAGCAGCACAGTTTTCAGGTGAGACTAAATTCGTAGCTTTCATCTTGATTATTTTTCCCATCGTTATTTGAGACGATTCATAATTATTCCATATTTTTTGGGTATCGCCAGAATCCCTTTCTACCAAAGCGAATCGTCAGGTCGGTCGGTGATACGGGAACGAGCGGCGCGGTTCTCAAACAACAAACATCAAGCGATATGACCGACTCGTCCAAAGAATCTCTCCCGACCGATGAAACTCTCGCGAGCAAAACCGAACAGTTTCACAAAGCCGGGAGAAGCAATTCCGCTCCCGACAGTTACGAGTGGCAGACAAACGGAAGGTTCGTTCAATATTGTAACTTTTCTTATACTTCGCTGCAGCCGCGATAAGCTCGACTCGCGAAACATTTTCATTTAAATTTTTGTTTTGTCTCCTCACCTTTCAGGCAAATATCGAGCGACTCGTTACTGCCTCCGTTGAAGGAATTCTCCTGTCAAGAAGCGGAACTCGAAAAGCGGTGACAATGACGTCATTTCACCGATCAGCTTTAGCAGCCTTAAGAAAGCCGAGGACCAACGATAATGTTCCAATCGCAGAATACACTTGCACGAGACACACGCACTTTCCAAGCCTGTCCACGGCTCACGAACGACACATTCTCCTAAGATTGTGTCGTTGAACGAATACGCGCGAAGAAATATCGCGATTTGTTCGAACGAACCAACGAAACCAATCTTCCACCATTCCCCCGTCGCCTTTTTCCCTCGATCGTTTATAGCCTAACATAATATTTATATATGCATATATATATGTATATATATATATGATAGATATTTTATCGCGCGGCCATATGTTTTTTGGCAGGTCCATAAACCAAATTGCCATATACTATGCAAAGAAAATGATATTTGTATACAATTTGTTCTTGATCGGCTGCTGCATTGTTGTTAATATAGTGTTAGATTTTTAATCGGCTCAGGTGGAGAAGAATGGATAAGACGGTAGATAAAAGAACAGCGGAGATGATTGTGGATGATCGCTTCTTATCGTAAAAACAAAAATAGGAATGTTGATCGGTCGTCGCCTTGTGAAATTTGTTAAAAGCGATTTGTTACTGGAGGAATAGGGGGACCAGTATATCGAATTCGAGCTTAGATTTTACGACCGAAAACGTAATTTAGGCGAGATAATATGACATAGAAAAGTATCTACGGTCGAATCACTCGTAGTAATTCCGTTCGAGCGACTAGTGCGAGGATGCAAACGATGTGTGTGATTTCGGCTTATTTTTCGACGTTGTTCTGTGTGTAAAATTTCATTGCTAGACAGGGAAAGTAACGTTTCTACTGAAGAGAGGGAGAATTATCTTCCAATACATCGACGATTAACGGATTTAAGAAATTAATCCCAGTGACGCCCGCGGACGAGATGCGGCATTATTGATTTACGGGTGCTATAAAGAAATACATTTATAAAAAAAATCGAGGGCTTGACGAGTTGTAACGATCTCACATTGCGTAGGCGCGTTATCTAGTATACTATTGTGATCTCTCACGCAACTGATAATATTTTCAATGATATGCACAAAATACTTTCTACGTACACATGATATTATTCAAGATGATATTATCGATCATCTGTATTACAAACTCTCGATGTAAATTTTACTTCTGCTATATAAATTTACCGTCGCGTACTTCGAATGAAAAGAATCGAATGTGCACAAGCTGTTCTTTATCGTATATTTGCTGCTCGACTGTCAAATGATAAATCGTAAACATCACAATGAGGATGAAATCCCAAAGTGGTGATTTTCTCTAGGGAAGAAGTAATACGGCGACATTGATTTCATGATTAAAGCTTGTCTTCTCGTCAGTAGCTTTTATTATGTCGGACAATCAAGCCTGTAATACTACATTGATAGGTAGAACGATGACATCGAATGTAAAGAAGAACAAACGAACAAAAAGCTGTTGTATCAGGACAGAATTATACTCCGGTTATAATATTATTGTAAATATTTATTTTTAAGAAATATCAGAAAGAGACCAAGTCCTCCATATATTTAAAACAAGAATCCATATATATTTGACTCTTCCGTCACCTTTTTAGCCACAGTATCAACATACATAATACAATAATTATGAATTTTTCAAATCTCTCAATAGCCCAAACAATATCGTTGTAACAATAAGAAATGATGCAGTCCGGGATTGAACGGGACGTCGTTTATTCGTAATAAATTAAATTGTACACGTCGTCATGTGATTTCGAGCTAAAACGTCGACTTAAAAAAAAATTATAATAAAATTTGCGCAAGAGCGGCGAGCACTAAAGGTAACTTGCCAGTACTTTTAAACAGATCTCCTGTACGTGGAGAAACGTCGTTGAATTATTCAATTACCACGAGTGTAATAGTTCGGGAAAGAAAGATGATTTTACAATAATAACTAATCACATCGTTATGATCGCCCAAGTCTCCTACGTCTTGAGCCTCGTCTACCTCTATCGTTGCGAGGATAATTGACTACGTTTCTCCATCTCTTGTTCAAATGTACTGCGATTTCAACGCAATTTCCTGAAAATAACAAACAAAATCAAAAACGAAACAGTACTTATGTATATTAGCTACAGGATATACAAATAGAATTTGCTACACTTGCTCATTGTCAATAAATGCGAGAATCGAAAGAATATTGAGATTTAATACCTCTTGGTTCAACTGGATATACGTGTTTCGAATGAGTGAAGGGCTTTTCGACGTTCACAAATATATATTCATTCATCAAAGTCTCATTGAACACTTCGTTGTGTGACATGGCGCTTCCGAGACCATTGAGAAAAACTGTCCAACGTTGCTTGAAATAATCAACGATGACACCTGACCACTGTTTATTTGCATAGTCTCGAATCTCACCACTTGGTCCCCAAAGTGTTATCTGATTTCTTGCATTCATCTCATAATGATTTTCTTCAGACAGATTTGTCGCCAATGCCTTGGCATCGCTCAGCCACTTTCCCAGTAGAAAGTTTTCACTCGATGCCAAGATTCTCTCGAGATCGTCGAAAAGATCCAGCAAGAGAACAGAGTTTGCCCTATTAAGGACATTGGAGAAAATTTAATATCGACAAGGCCAAGTTTAACTGATATTCTGTAATACTACCCAGCTCTTCTTACTGGCACAGTTCCAATATATTTACTTACGTCAGTAGAGTTATATTTTTGCTCTTATATGCATCTCGTATCTCAAGGTAAATATCCTCAGCTTTTAGCTGCAAAGCTTGCCTCGTTACATCGATCAAATCGTGTTTATAAAAACTGCTGTTTGACCTGCCGTGACGAGCAGTAATAAAATTATCCCAAGCGACGTAAAAGTTCTCTGGATTGTACCAAGACTGCGAGGAAAGAAAATATTCTTACATTAGATTTATCAAATTACGATAATTGCACGACAGACAATATTTCGAAATATCGTTTCGTATAAACTCCGCTATTCGTTCATTCGATTATTTTTAAAGCCAATTTTACCCAAGATTTGATTTTTAAACTGGGACGTCTCGTTATCACATAGTGACCCCGGATTCTTTGCGTGCCAGAAAAATTGTACACTGTTCGACTCAATATTCGCCAAGCAGCTAAAGCGTATTCGTTCCTCGCACCGTATCTTCGGCTAGCGTATTCTTCGAACCTGAACATTCAATAGTTGATTCTCGATTGTAACATGGCTAATTTTTATTTTTCCATTTATCAATCTCAAGGTGCTCTTACCACGTGACAAGATTGACAGGTTTCTTACGATAAGCCATTTCCAACATCAGCTCGTAAATTACATAGTTCTGATTGATACCTTCCGGCGTCAACCCAGTTCCAATCATAGTGCTGTTTTTCATCGTACGAGCTTCAAACGGTCTCTGTAATTTCAATATATTTTTTACAACCGAACCGATTACTGATTTTATTTTATTTTTGTGCAAAAATTATCTACGAACCTTATTGATGATCTCAGCTGAGCCAAACATTCCCAATGTACCTCCAAAATTGTGAAGCATACACCATATAAAGGGTTGACCGTAGTAAGACTTTAGTCTGACGTATTGAGGAAATTGCTCGGATTGGAGGTCGAGGACTATCATTCTTCCCTGATAAAACAAGAGTGAGTACAAAAAGTCGATGATTATTAAAAGCTTAACTCGAGGTTCCTCGTTAGTGGAAGCTTTGTGAAGGAGATGAAATCGATAATAACGAGAAAAGAGATACTTGCCAGAGGTACCGATGTAACAAAAGCTTCCACTCGTGGCTCGGTCCAGAAAATTATATCGTGAACGAACAACCATCCCTGCATCAACCTGAACATGATTTTTAACTTTTACAGATAAATGCATTGCGACAAGGCACATTAGATTGATTTCGTTGATGCAACTGCAGAGGAAGTAACATTACCAGATTGCTTGAGGATCGACGTCGGTCATCGCTTCGAACACAGCCTGTCCAACACTCCTCAAGCTCGCGAGATCACTCGTCTGTGGCTCATTTTCATTAAAGGTATCGCAATTGTATATATGATCAGTTCCAAATTCGTCGATATACTAAATCAGAAAATTAACCAGATAATGAAAAAATGTATCAATTCACGATTCCTCGTCGAATCTTTTCAATGATTTAGTACCGTGCGAAGAAATTTGCCTCCCACAATCTTAAAGAGTGGATCCGTCGGTGCTAGTAAAAATGGACTGGAATTAAAATTGTAGCTTCGTTAAAAAATCTATCATTAAATAAGAAGTTTGATCATCAATAATCAGACCAGCAATAATCATCGTTGAAATTGTTCCAGGTGTCGATCTTCGTTACGTTAGCGTCTGGATAAATTCTCGTGAAAGCACGTGGCACGTGACCTGCGAAAGCCGGAAGTACAGGAATGATGCCGAGTTGCCTCATTCTATCGAGAATACGATGTTGAAGATTGAGCGTGTGCTCGTGCCAAGAAGGAAACAGAGGGCCGAGCCAGCCTCGAATGTTACCCATTCTTGACCTGATTCGAGAAAGAAATTCTTAGAGATACATCTTTGAAAATTCGTTATAAGATTAAATATTTCAATTAGTATTCTCCAGTGAAAATACAGCAAGAAATGTATCACGTTTCCAATTTTTAAATACACTTGAGTTTCTTCTACTTGAAGAAAATCAAATGTTTTAATATTATGCGATATTGACCATGGTAAAAAAGCTGGTCCTCCAAAATGAGCGTCTATTTCTTCACTCGTCAGTCCTATTTCACGATAAACTCTCTCCCAAATAGCTTCCTGCGCATGAAATGCAAGAGCCAAATTGATACCATTTAAAGCCATCCAGTCTATGTTTTTTTCCCATTGGGTCCATTGCCACCAAACTGAACTATAACCCGCTGTGCAAACGTTCTGGTAATACCGAAATCTACATTAAGAAATAGAAAATATTGACTTAAAATTTTCCATGACAGCAATATCCATACTTATTATGTTACACTTACTTGTCGTTTGATGTTATCGTTATATCAACTTGGGGCAAAACATCTGGAATTTCGACTCTCGCTCCTTCCCATGCCACATGGGAGTTGCAATGAGTCTTCAAATAATAATTAAAACCCCAGGCGGCTGCCACACCCGAAGTACCAGAAATCCGTATTTCATTAAAAGGGGTCGATGATATCTGCGAATTTATATTCGACTCGCATCTTAGATTTCGACATTCTCATGCTTTAAATATACATCTGTTTATAATGAATAAATTTATATTTAACATTTCATAGTAAATTGTAAATTCACATTGTGACAATTAACAAGTGTTTATTCGTAAACCTGACACGAAATTAATTTTTGTAAAAGAACGACGAACTGATTCTAAATGATTGTAGATTGGCACATTTTTGTTCTACACAAAGTGATTAATTCTTTCATTACTTTGAAGGTATCCTTTCCAGAGGGACCTAGAGACGGATCTATCACAATCGTGAATAATTTTGCTGCTTCACCGACATATCTTCCAATCAATTCACGAACTGCGTTTGCCTGCACCTCCAACGAGGTTCTAGCTTTCAAATGACCTAGAGTACTCTCAAAATCTTGTCCATCGGATATCACAGATTGGCAATTAACAGCAATGAGTAATAACAACAATCTTTTCATTATAAATTCGTATTAATCTCGTCGAGGATGGATTTTCAGTATTCTATCGTATTTGGATGGCACGTATCACTTTTATTGCTATTATTCGACATGGACTCTTCTTCGACCTCGACACTGTCGTTACTGCGATCTATCTCTCCTCGTGCTCTCTTAATATTCTCTTATCAACTCTCATTGACTTCCCCCGCTCTGTTATTCAGTTAGATGACACTCCAGTCTTCTCAATCTCATCCTCAATGTGTATGCTTATCGGTGTTTGCCTGAGATAGACCATGGATAGATATTTTCCGGAGGATCAGCATTTATGTAAAATATTCGTGTGATGTTAGTGATAACTGCAAGAAACAAAGAGGACCTATAGAGTCCTACTTATCTCCTAAATTTCAAGAGATTTCCTCATATCCCAAGGAAAAGATTGATCCAATGGGATCGTATGGATATACGGCAAGAATCTGAAAAAAAAAACAATCATAATGAAAATAAGTACAACAGCATATACTTAGCTCCTTTTTAACCAGCTATTTCAATGCTTTGGCTTGAAGGGAAAAGTAAGAATATGTGTAACCATCAAGAAAACATCTATACAAAAATACTTACTATATAATATCGCATTCATAGTTCTCAATGCTTATTAAGTTTTAACATCGAGAGTTAGTCGTTGGACGAAAACTTTATCGTCAATTTTTACAGAACCGGCGTTATACAGGCCACAATAGATTCCCATAGTTGGTGATTTTCCCTCCAGCTTGACACGTTCAGGATTCGTTTGCTCGCGAAACCAGCAATGAGAAAGTAAAATATGAAATAATAGGCTTTCGTTCTATTCAATTCGTATACGATTTCTCTATGTATGTGTGAATATGTAATGTGTAACAAGATGACTTACGATTGTAGAGTTGTCGTAGGTTCGTGACGGTGAACTGTCGCAGACTCGGGATCCACGCGAATCATAGAACACCTACAAAGTTTCAAAGTGCATTATGTCTGTTTCATGAATAACAATGCAATACTTTCTTGTTTTGCCAGGTTATTGAGAACTGGTCGAACCTTGTACAAGGCTTAACATTCCTGAGCACAACACTTTCGCCTATTTTGATCCATTCCCAATTATCCTCGTCAAAAGGCTCAGAACTGGAAACGATTATGTTCGGTCTGAATTGCACAAAACTGATAGGATGTTCCAGCTTCTTGTTGAGCTCGCCAAACGAAGATTCACTTATTAGCATATAGCTAGCTAAGTCAGAAAAATAACCCTTTGGAAATAAGCATGAGTAAAGTCATATTTTTCTGTACTCGTTAATTTTTGCATAATAAGAGATTTTGATTAATTGTAATGATTTCAGGACATCCATACCGTGTCCTCGTTTCTCATAGATTTGTACACTTTTGTGAATTTCTCCCAAGGTTCTTTAAAGACATTTCTTCGATTCGAGGTCGCAGAACCAATTCGTAGGTCGGAATCCGGTGACCCGGTCAAAAATCTGAAAAACATACATTCTTCAAAATAGCTTCAGCATTGGGTGAGTTAAAAGTCCATGAAGAATTATGTAGCAAGTATGACCCACTGTGATATCCATGCAGCAGGCTCAGATCCGCAATCGATACATTTCAGTGATTCGCCCCACCACATTGAACATGCCACCTCTGCTGATTCTTCAATCTCTTTTTCAGGTAATCGAAAAACGATACTCGGCATACCATCCGTTTCCAGTCTGACGCTTCTCTCGTCCACCGCAACAATGTTCACCAAAAGCAATTTTGGATACTTTCTACCTGTTTGAAATTTCCCATTTTTGCTGCTATAGACTAAAAACATTCTGGAAACAAAGAATATTTTTACATCATTAACTCAGTAACTGATTACATCATATTGAAGATATGGAGGTTCTTTGATATCGTATAAAAGTACCTGTCTTTGAGAGTGACGAATCCATTATTTCTAACGCTTATGCCATAATCCGTAAAATCACAATTTTCAATTCTATTTCCTCTTCCAGACTTCAGCGGATAGTAATACAACTCTTTGATGCATCCAACTTCAATCCACCCAGGATCATTGAGTTCTGGCATTCTACTCTGAATCTTACCTTTATTTTGCGCTATCTCAAGTTTTCCACATTTTTTCTTACCAACATTGTTATCACGCATCGAACGTTTCGTGATAAAGTAGATAAAGATAATAGTGGCAGAAACCCCTGTAGTAAAAGCAAGTATTCCGAATGGTCTCCCCTGTTATAATTAATGAACAATAATTCAACGTTTAATTATTTGATATTTTCGTCCGTATCACTCTTTTATTCTTTAATAAAACATGGAACAATTACACAATACTGCTTGAAAATGAAATTATATAAAGCTTTGACAGGGTCACATATTTTCACAATAGATTCTCCTGTCAATGATATCACACTCACCAGAAACCCAGTGCAATTCGTGGAGACCATATTGTCCAGCAATTTTTCTTCAAATCGATTTGGCAATCAATAAACCCAATTGTGATATTCTCTATCGATCCAGTAATATAAAACTGGGTAAAATATTATACTATTAAGAAATAACCAGACAGATTTGTCCGGAACATTTAGGATGCTCGAACCTCGCTTGACAGCTTGGGCTTCAAATGATAAGAGATTACGTCCAGCTTGTGTCAGCTACAGTATTGAAGAGCTGCTAACGTTGAGACTTCTTTTCAATGGCCACCGCTCTTCGTATAATAACACATATACTCATACATATATGCTTGGTGTAAGAAACGATTCCGTTGTAAGAATGTGTCCGTTCGACGATGGGATTGGAAATATGTTCACTTCGCTATCATTGCCTCTTAACATCGTGGCAATTTTTTTCGATGAATCGAAGATAGATACATAAAATAAAAACAGGAAACACAGAAGAATATCTTACAACCGAGCTATTGCGAAACATGCACTGTGCAAAGTCTAAATGTTACTGTAGTAATCTTGGTTTTGTCGTCGAACCGACAGCGTTGTGGCTTCGATGGATATATAAACTATTCAGTCGAAATACAAATTAGAATTTCTCTTTTTCACGAGGTATCACCGTCGAGCGTGTCGCGATACAGGATTACCAGGGTCACGAGTTTGAACTCAAGTTTCTATAGACGTATAATGAATTCTAGTCTGAATGGCAGTCTTCGACATCCCTACCTCTTCCGAAAATAACTCACTCATGGCTTTACTATGCACGTAAATGTGCAAACGGTAGGAAAAAAGTATCTCGTACATGGGACATTCCATGTCTAATGGATTAAAGCTGTACAAAGATCCTATAAGTGGAAGGAGTCCATGATACCGAGCAAATGTCCTAGGGCGGGTAGATAATAGTCCGGAATTGAAGAACGATCTCTGGTGGTCAATGGATCTTTGTTAGCAATAGATTTGGGAGTGTCTATGCCCGTGCCAACCCAAAGTTTGCTAAATCCACACGAATCAGCAAATTTCATGTCGTTCTCCAATCTACAAACATACAATTTTCTTATTAATATTGAGCAGATAAAAGACGTCTCATTGTACATATACTGTTCATGCATTACTCACGAATCACCAATGAAGATGCATCTCGAAGGGTCGTCGATCTTGAATTTGTCCAAAACATAGTTTTTCATGAGTTTGCTGGGTTTAGCACAGCTGACGGGTGTTCTATTGCATTCCTTCGACACTATGTCAATAAACTGCCCGATACCTAAAACATGATTGTTCCGACCGATTGGAAGTTTGCGATCATGTCCACCTGTGAGATAGAGAACATCCGGATTTTTAAGATAGTTGATGGCACGTAACATCTTCATCCAATTAAGATTAAGATCAAAATCTATAATGACAGCTTTCACGTCCGGATCTTTGTTTATTTCGCCAATAACTCTCTCCAGACTCTCTTCGAAATGATCCCCCTGCAACAATTCTAATAAGTTCGACTATCTACATAGATTTCAGAGAATATAACTTACACATGGTTCAACGACATCAATCCCTTCGGCACTCAATATTTGACGTAATGATTTCATACCGACAAGAAAAGCTTTTCCATCGAAACCCATTTCCTTCAGATACCAGCTCATGACTAATGACGGTATGACAATCTGATCCTGTTGGACAAAACTTTTTATTGATACATGTTTTTAATTAAGATATTTATACAATATACTCACAGCAGTTGCTGAATAGCCAAATGATTTAATTTTCTCACAGTAGTTCTCCACTAACGGTATGCTATTGTTCGATACGAATATAATTTTCTTCCCCAAACTCTGAAGTCTCATGAGAGTCTCGATAGATCCATGGATATGTGTCTTCGCAAGCCAGAGAACTCCTAAGCACAATACATCCAGTGAGCAAAATATATATAAAAATAATTCCATCAACTTCCTAACATCCTAGATGTTCGCCATAAACGATGTCAAATAATTTTACAAAATAACCATTGTTTAATATATTGTTTCATACATAAACAGATTCGTGTATTGTATTATTAAGAAATGGATCAAAGGCTCACCATCGCAATCCGTTATAACAGTGTCGAACGAATCCAAAAAATCCTTTATCTCCTTTGAACTCAGATCTGTCAAATTTCTCACTTTGTCCATATTAAATAAAACTCGATCGAACGAATTACAGAAAATAACACGAAAGAGTTAAAGATAGAGAAACGTTCGTTCCGGACGATGGCTTCTCTCTGACTGGTAGAGTATCGACAAACGCCCAGAGGTTTCTCACCGATAAAGATAGATAAGAGCACCGCAGCTTTAGTCGCAAGAACATCATCTATGACTAACGTCTATCTTATCAAATTCGCAGATGTAAATTTACATTGCAACATAAAAAAACAGCAGTGTCACTATAAATTGTTCCAACTAGTTAGAAAAGCGTTAATTGAGTTTTACGGGTTACAAAAAAAATGTTACCCAGACCACAGTATCTAACCGCTGTACAAAGATAACAATATTTTTAGCTGTTTGCGGAAATACAATCGGTAGTTGGAATTCTGACTCGCCATTAGATTACTAAGAAATATGACGACGAAGGATGAGGATACTCGTTGGCCGGTGAAATTATCTCCAATTCTTTTTCGTTTCATTTAATCGACGAAAATAAATGTCGATCCGTACGCCTTACGGTTAATAGAATTTCAATTTATTATGTTTTCCTAGCCGTCAGTGTCTTGTTTCTCATTTACAAAGGTATCATATGGATTGTATCAATAATAGTAATAATGACAATGATAATAATGATAAGAGCAATAATGAACGAATGAGTCAATCAATTCAATCAACCAATCAATAATTAATAATTTTTTGTTTTTCTTCTTTTATGAATAAAGATATTTGATAGTGATCGTTTACGTACAATAATAATATCTTGTCTACGTCCGATTCATGCGTAGAGTATACACTATAGTATAATATTAATTATAGTCCTCGTAAGCGTCGCGTTTACATTACTTCTTATATTTTTGTTTATTTATTTATTATTATTTTTTTGTTATTTTCATGATTTTTTTTCTTGTTTTTCTTCATTTTTTTTTCTGTCGTTTAATTTTCAATTCGAATCGCAAGTCCGCGGTGAGAGATTCGTCGGGTAGAGGCGTTTAAATGCTCAAGCTTTTTTTTTCGTTTTTTTTTTGTTTGTTGCTTCAGCGCATTGATTATTGGTCGCGCTTCCGATATCGATAAGCATTATTATTTTATAATAATCACCCAATCGCTCGACTAATTCGATTTATCGCGTCATTATACACGGTTTTCTTCTTCTTCTTCTTTTTCTTCTTCTTCTTCTGCTTCTTCTTCTTCTTCTTCTTCTTCTTTGCCCCGCAATTCTGACTAGAATCTGTACTTGGACGTCGACTCTCACGTCTCAGCCTCGCACGTCCGTCATTTATCATCCCATTCCCAATTTCTTCCCAATTTATTACTGCTGTTACTCATAGGCTATCAACGTAATTTAATTTACACGTACATATATAGAAACATTCGATTGTACAACAAGCGTGGAAACGTGGAAAGCGTCTTCTCTCTCTCTCTCTCTCTCTCTCTCTCGCTCTCTCTCGCTCGGTCACTCTGTTTTTCTTTCCTCTCGTACTTTCGACGCGTTAAATCCTGATATTTATGTGTGTGTTTTTTTTTTCTCAATTTTGTTGTTATCATTATTATTATTTATTTCTGCTTTAAACGTATAATTATTATGATTATTTTCTTTCGTCTTTTTGTAGGTACATTTTGCATGTTTCTCTACGTTGTCGCGACTCATTGTTTTTTCATGTTTTTGTATTTTTTTGTTTTTTGTTGTTTTGTTTTTTTCCCCTCTACGCAGTTATTATTGTTATTTTTTTTTATTCAATATTGTGTATAATAGTTATCTATATCGTTAATAATAATGAAAATTCTGAGAGCGCGAGACTGCGCAACGCGAAACGATATTTTTAATTGCGTACAATCCACTGCTTCCTTATAATTATTAATTCATCGGCGATCCTGGCAACAACATTTTGGGACGTAAAATGTTTTTTTATTTTATTTTTACTGAGATAAACGAAATATGTGCTGATCGTTGAATAACGTATATCCCGTTATTTAACATACGTGTCGTCGTTACACGAGTCGTAGAAGAATTATTAGGCCCGTATCTAAATTAATGTACGTTATCAACGTATTTTATATATAGGCCACGGGGGGTATCTGTCGATAATATGTATAATCGTTGCTATTGGCAAAATTGTATCTGGAATCTCGATCTCATCGTTCACACCAAAATAAAGTACATTTTATTCGCGTTGCAGTCTCTCGTTCAATCCGTCTCTCATTATTATCTTATGTATGTACCTACCTATCTACCTATCCAACTACTAGCCCCTTATACGCTTGTATGTTAATCCTTTTTCTTTTCAATTTTTTTCTTTTTTCTTTTTCATTGTCTGCCTATTATATTATACGAATGAACGAAGAACAATGCTCGATGAACGTGCAAAAACGCAGCGTAGATCGACGTTCGTTATAATAATAATATAATCATGTATCAATCTAAAATCAACTCGTTCGACAAAGCGACGACGTCTCTCCTTCCTCCCTTTTCTTCCTCGCACGTGGTTCTGCTTCCTCTTTACGTTTTCTTTCTTGTTTTTTTTTGTGCCAATTACATACACACTATTATTGTATCAGTTCTCGCACGCTTTTGAAAATCGAGTCGCGCACGATCACAAGATTCTACTCGCAACGTCGTTATACGCTCGTGTATTACTTTTCTCACAAACTTTCGCAATATTATGCGTTCGCGAATGTACTTTTTTCTTTCTTTTTTGTGTTTCTTTTGCAATGTTGTAACATTATTCTCGTTGACGCTTTGATGAACGGACACGTCGTAGGGCAATCGTCGTGTGATAAAATTCGTGTCTCGTTTTGTTTTTCTCTTTTTTTATCTTTCTTTCTTTCTCGGTGATATCGTAAACTGGTATTGTAAGTAAACGTATGCAAAGTACTAATACGTCGAGAGATACCTTCTTTCTTTTTTGTTTGTTTGTCCATATCGACCTTATTGTCCCTCGGTTCTAGTAAAAGAACTATTCGGCTAGTTTATCAATAGACTAATTATAATTCATTAGAAGTGTGCTGCTGTTTTTTTTTCTCGATGGGACGACGTCGAAAGTGTCGTACGAACGTTGTTGTTTCCTAACGTAATTCCTATATCGTTAATTTTAATCGTTTCGTTTTTTATTCTCGATTTTCACGATTTAAGAAAAAGAAAACAAAAATGTAAACGAACAAACAAGCACCCTGCGATTAAAGAGATCTTGATCTCTTGGATCGGCGATCAATGTCTTTTTGTTTTTATACGATGGAACGAGACACGAGATTCGAAGTTTAACTAGAGACACACGAGACGTGAGTTTAATAATACGAGATTTACGACAGATACGAAGATGAACGAGTAACGCGCGAGATTTTATTAATCGTGAAAAAAGTGGTCACGTCTCATCGTCGATATCACTTCTGTTTTAGTCTCGTTCGATCGTCGATAACGTTTCTTATTTTTTTTTCATTTTGTTCGTTTGTTCGTATCTTCTTCTTCTTTCTTCCTTTTTGAAAGTTTCATCTTAATAAACGATCATACGTCGATATCTCGTTATCATCGTTATTATCCACGTGTTTATTGCGGCTTTACATACGTAAGGTATATGTATAATAATAATAATGTGTACGGTGAATATAAAGAGAGACGTGTCATACACGACAATATACGGTACATCGGAGCAACAGCATTATAATGTACTTGAATGTTCATCGTTAATTCCTGTATACCTTTAATTTTTATATTTCCTTCTAATTTATGTTTTTTTTTTTTCGCTTCCACTCTTATCGTTATCCCCGTCGGTAATATTTTCGTTTTCTTTTCTTTTTCTCAATAATATCTCACGTAGTATGCTTCGACAGGCCTGGGCACGTGCATAATTGTACGAGTTTATTTAGCCGTGACGCTCTACTTTAATTAAGTCATCGGTCGAGTCTCATTATCATTATTATTATTATTATTATTAGTTTTTTTTTTACAATACTTCATATAATCGCCCAGATTCCTTACGCTTTCAACGACTGTTATAAAGTGCGCTCCGCGCTTTTGCGAAGAGGAAAGGAAAAGAGAAGAAAAAAAGAAAAATAATTGAACCACGACGAATACGTTCGTACGATAGATCTATGTATACTTAGTTTATAATCTTTCTCTCCGTCTATTTCCTATTTTGTTTCTTCGTTTATAGTTAATTACTATTATCATATTTAAGGAACAAGGATTGCGTTCTCTCTTACTCTCATTATCTCGCCATATTGTTTTCTGCCCATTTTTGTGTCTTCTCAAATATTTTTCAGCCGGAACGATCAATTATCGCGGTCGATAGTTAAATGTTTTCTTTCTTTTCTTTTTTTTTTACGTTTAAAGGCCATAGCTTGCTGAATCGATTGCAATCTACTTATTTTTTTTGTTTTGTTTTTGTTTAGTTATCTTCGAGGAACGACGAGTGTCTCGGAAAAGCGCACTCCGTTTTTACACGCACACTGAGCCCCTCCCGTAGATCTCTTGAACTGCGTTACAGAAATTCGACTGTATAAATTGTATATAAGATAAGATTGAAAGTAAGAATTGCGATCTGATCGATCGAACATGACTAGAATTTTCGCTTTTTAACCCACGAGTCAACTATTATTATTATTATTATTCTCGATGGTATTTGAACGTACTATAAATTCGGGCACTCGATATAGACGTGGGGGGATTGTTTCTTCTTCTTTCTTTCTTTCTTTCCTTTTTTTTCTATCTTTCTTTCTTTCTTTCTTTCTTCCTTTCGTTAATTTTACAAAGTGAAAGCTTCGATCGGTTGTTGCGAATCGAGATTCGATCGTAGATACGCACTGTTTAGCGTTACAAGAATTATACACAGAAAAATTAGAGGAGTATGGTAGAGCAGGAAGGTAAGTAGGAAGGAAGGAAGGTAAGTAGGTAGAGCGGTAGATACTACCGCTATCACCGCATCCTCTTAATTACCACTTAAAAACAAGTTATTGCACAATGAACAAACGATCGTAATCTGAACATTCGATACTCGTATCCGTCTACGGTCAGGAATTAATCTTCGTTTCCAATCTACTTAAAACTTGATCATCTTCTCGGTGTGCCACCTCTCTCATTCTCCATGCGGTGTACTTTCTTTCTTTTTCGTACGCTTCGTTTTCCTTTCTTTCAAATTCAACTTTTTCTTCGACTGTACTACAGTATAATTGAGTATTCGTGTCTCTATGTATAGTACGATGTATATGCAAGCACGAGTTCAGGGAGGCTTTTAAGGCCGCTCCCGCAACTCGGCCTGACAATTTTAATACGCTCACACTCGCATAAGAAGTATTTATAACAGCAGCTTCGTGTATTTTATTCTCTTCTTCTTGTTAATATGTGTATGTGTGTGTGTATGTGTGATTATGTGTATGTTATCAGTATCCATGTATGTATATCGATTTTCCTGTTTTTTTGTTGTTGTTTTGTTATCTATTTGTTCATGTATACGTGCATTTCGTAGTTTCCTTTTTTTTCGTTTCATTCTTCTTTCTTTGTTTATGTTTGTCATTAGTGCCTACTTATTGTTAGTTAAGGAGGAATGTAGTCATATAAGCCGCGCTGCTGGATTGAGCGAGATTTCGAGGTACGAGTCGATGGAGCCGACAGGACGTTAAATACGTTTTATTCTTACACCGAGGTTGTCTCTAATAGGCATCGAGCGTTACAACGAGAGAGAATCCGGATTCTCGTTAAACAAACATCCTTCATTCTCTAATCCGTAATATGCGCATATCTGTATTCGTTTATGCCACGTCGCTCCGCATTAAAGTAGATTATGTACTACGCAAGTACGAAAAATCTTGTTTGGCGTTATTGATCGTCCTTTTGCAAGGCACTTCTCCTCAATTCTGACGACCAAGCAGGTTAATAAAAGAGGACGAAGAGGTTTTTCGATAAGATATAGTTATAGACGGAAAGATGAGAAAAAAAGATTAGAAAAAAATATTTAAAAAAAAAAAAAACGTAAAAGCAACATAAACGAAGAGCCTCTTCCTCGCTCTGATATGGAGATTGGTTGCACAACTCCCGAATCTCTTTTCTTAGTTTTGTTTCATTTTACCTCTACGACTTGGCATTACCGTGTGGGGAGAGGGGACGGGTAATAGGGGGCTAGGTAGAGGAGAGAGGAGGGGTGAGAATCCCTACAACGTTTTCACAAAAAATGATCTTTCTCTCAAATTGTCTCTCGCACGATTTACAATCGATCATCCGTGAGTCTTTTGCGAAGAGCTTTTTTCTTCTTCTTGTAAACCCCTCTGCATTTCTTAAATATAAGGTCGTTCAAGAGTTCGCTTCGATTACGAGTGTGCTAATACAGTCACCGTGTGATGATAAATTCGAATATAATATTTTGTTGTTGTTGTATTTTTTCGTTCCTTTCTTTCTTTTGTTAATATATATTTTTCTTATTCTCCTCGTTTTTATTTTCTTTTAAATGGTACTCGCGCTTTCAATATCGTAGAAGTGTGTAATCCGTCCTCTCACGTATCTGTATGACAGTCCTGCATGTGTGTGTCTGTGTGTGTGTGTTTGTCAGTGTGTCCTGTGTGCGTGTACAAGTTTACGTGTCCCCGTATAAACTTTAGTTTTCTTCTCGGTCTCGTTCGTTAAATATTCTCGTATGTTCGACAATTCGTTCACGCAGAGCGAAATGTACGGTATGGGTCGTAACGGCGCGTCGCGTTATAGGCTCGGTACACGTAGCGAGAGTCGCGTATAAGCGCGCAAAAGGCGAGTGTGAGAGCGACGAAAGACCCGGGGGTATGTAAAAGCGTCAGCGGCGGGCGTATCCCCCGTGGCGTTAATGATCTTGCGGACCTTCGCATCACGTACAAACCAACCCTCGTCGCGATTCAATATCAACGAGGTTGTACCCTGGCGCTCGTCGTTATCAACCTTCTTCTCTTGCCCTCCTCTCAGCGGAGATCTTTTTATCGTTTCCCCTCAGTTCTTCCTTCCTCTAACTCGACTCTCTCTCTCTCCCTCTGTCTCATATCGGTATAGACGTGTTTGTTTTTTTTAATATTTCTTCTCAACCTATCCTCCACCTAACCCACCACCCCTCCCCCGCTGACGTTACATACTTAATAAGAAGCTTGCAACGAATCACAATCGCAATCTTGATGACAATCTGACATAATTAATGATCTCAGGTCGCGTCGTGACCGGTTGGATTGCCGTTGATTAAACGTGGACCGCGCTCGGGTATTCGTCTTCTGTCCGAAGCAAAGCTTGTCTTTCTCTCGTTCGGATTACTCGTCGAGTACCTGGCAGTCGGTATATTGTTTAACGCCTTGAAGCTAATGGGTGCCGCGGCTGCCGCGGCAACTGCAGCAGCGCCGCCTAACGACGCGGACGTCTTCGGCGTCGTCGTCGTCGTCGTCGACGTCGATGAAGATGAAGATGTCGTTGCCGATAACGATAGCGCGGCTCGTTCGTTATCCGACGATGATCGTGTCTCGAGGGTCGTACGACGCGAACTTCGATCGTTGATTTCACGGGCATAGTTACGTGCCACTTGGTCGCCGGATGTACGTAACATTGGCGACGATTCGGACAATCTCGATGTTCTTCCGGTTTCTTCGCTCGTATCGCTACGATCATCGTCTGTGTCGGTGGGACTACTGTCGGCATTTCCGACGCTAAGACTATTCGTCGTTGTGCGAATTCTTGCTCGGCGTGTTCTGACTTGTTCGTTGACTTTCTTCCCGAGACTTGAGTTACCGTTTGGCGAAGTTTTTTCGTCGAGCTCGGGCATGCTCGTTGATAACGTTGCTTTCGATGAATCGACATTCTGACGCACAACATCCGGGCCACTTGATACAGAGGCAGTACGAGACTTGCCAAAAGTGATGCGTGACTGCTGCTTGTCCTCCAAATCACCAGCACACCGGTAATCATAGCTGCAGCATAATTGACCGTCCTGCGAGTAATCAGACAGGACTTTAGTTATTGCTCCCAAGCTTCTCTCAATTCTCATAGATTTCTTTTTCTTTTTCGTTTTCTTTTTTCCCCCGAAAGCCCATACACTATATACACATACACACAAGACTTTCAATGCATACGTGTGTGTATGTGTACATATGTATCGCACTACAATTATTCAGAAACCCTCAACCCGGGCCAATTTTCCCCATTCTTCGAAACTTCATTTATTAGATATGGAAAGATATGGAAAATTATTTATCATAAAAAAATATATATATACAGATTCGTTTTTAATGTAACAGCAACATTGTGAAACTGCAATCTTTCTTAAACTCGTGGAAAAGTGAAAATTGGCCGTACCCAGCGATAAATGAACATAAACAGAGAAAAACAGAGAGACAGAGAGGAAGTGAATACGTATACGCTTTGTTTTTTTTCTTTCTTCTGTACATCTAAGTACCTACATAAATATTCGAAATTCATTGTTCAAGTTTGATCAGTTATGTAAGTGAGACAATGGATAAAAAGAATTTCGAATGTGTCACTTTAATGTTTTGGTGCACTTTCTTTTCTGCCTTTTATTTCCAGTATGTTTTTTTTTCTTTGATAATTACGAGTAATTGGCTTTTTTTTCTTGTACACTGATGAACAATGAATTAAGTAAATATTACGACGTTTACCTAGTCGCGATCCTCTATACTAATGACTAGACACTACGCGTACATTGCAACAGGACTGGCGGGCGAGCTGATATTCATCCCCCATTTTCCAAATGCTTATTTCTTTTGTTTTACTTCCAACGTATCGAACAATTTTTCGTACTCAATGGTCGATTTTCTTTTGTTTTGTTTTTCTTTTTCTTTCTTTTGTTTGTCATTGCTTTGTTTAATTCGAACACCGCCAGTTTCGTTGCCTCGGCTCCATTAAACGGAACGACCGGTATGCATTCGCCGCGTACATATGCTGCAAAACAAAACGTTTGGTGCAAATCAGGAGCCTCGATGTTACGTCGAGTTGATAAAAAAAAAAAGAAAAATTTGAATTCGAAACGAATAAGACACGAAAGAGCGCGTTAAAAAGAAATTCGTAACGCTTCGAGTTTTGACGTAATTAAAAGAGCTATCTCCTATGCAGTTAGCTGTGACGATTAATTCAAAAGCTGTTGATTGAGAAAAAGAAAGAGAGTGAGGTGCGAGCAAAAAGTGGCTTTCTATTTTTTTCTTCAGATTTCAATTGCAATATAGAAGTCGAATAAAAATTAACATATCGTTGAATATTTATGTAAGCGATCAAGGAGGCTTACTGCTTTTTCTCCTATATTCTCGGATTGCGGTGCATTATTGCGATTTTTTCCTTCAGAGACTCAAGAGGTTTTCGTGTGAAACAAGAGATTTGAATATTTTTCAACGAGAATCGCGAAACAAGAATAATTGATTTTCTTTTTGCTGTTTGAGTGAAGAGTGCTCACGACAGTCTGTGACCAAAATTGCGTCTACGTGCGAACATAAAATGTGTTATTAAAATGAAAAATCGTATTGCCTTAACGAATCGCGATTGAGAAATGAAAATTAAGAGAATAAAAAAAAAATATAACAACAAAGTGCTGGGTGAATGTGTCTGCAATTATAATTCGAGCATTTAAGTCATGCAGCCAGGCAAATAAACGAGCATTCATGCAACAAAAAAGCACTCGAACTTGAATAATGATAATTTAAAAAAAAAAACGTATTGAAACAAATACAATTAGCAGATAATAAATTATAGAGGCAGCAGTAGTTTTAAGAGAGATATAGGTGAGGTAGAAGTGATGTGATTACCGATGCACACAACACGCGCTATTGCTCACCAATTGGGCGCAGTACGGCACCTGCAAGGATACCCATTGTTAGGCTGGTTAGTCGGTTTGTTTTATCTTTATAATTTTATTTTATTTTTGTTTGCCAAGAGCGAATAGCTATTAATTATGTTATTTATAGGCGTATAGCACAATCATGATTATCCTGACACTCGTTACCTCTTCGCAAACGTCACAATTTTCGCTCCGTATTATCGCTATTTCATTGAAATAACTGTCCTCATTACACTCTCGCCCAAGTCTAAGAAACGAACCATTGTACTCTGTTCTTTTTATTATTGTTATTATTATTATTATTAATATTTTCTTTTCCTCGATCGACTCGTTAATTTGACAGTGGACAAGACAATATTTTTTTGTTTTTTTTTTTTTTTTATTTTTTCGGCGTGTCAGTTCAGGTCTGCGTTAACGAACATCATTAGTTTATTAACTTGTAAGCGATCCATGCAGGCCCGACCCAAAGTGCGCGCGATCGGAATCTCAAAAATTGCATATACCCCATCGTATCGTATTTCTCGTTTCATATTTTTGTCTTCAATAATACGTTGATTACGCTCATTGTGCCAATTAATAAAAATATGTAAAAGCCTCGAAGAAGCGAGTCAGCGTTATCGGAAGAAATATAAGAAAAATAAAATAACAAAATAAAGAAAAAAATAAACAAAAAAAATAATAGAGAAAATAAAATTAGTCTCGACGATTTTTCAGGTTTAAAATTAGAGGTATCGCAACTGCTCAACGCGATATCGCTAATGTATGCGCCGGTGGCGCGTATTCTACGAATTCAGGCACTGATGTTTAAAGACTAATCAAATTACGAGAGTATGTAAGTTCAAATTAAAAACGAAAAACTGGAGGTCAAATCAAATCGAGACAGGATTAAAAAAGTACAGATAAGAACGGGGTACGTAAAGATATACTTATAATGATAATAATAAAAGGGGACATTTATATAGAATCGATAATGACATAAGCGATCCTGCGGGCTTGGGTACGACCCTGGATGTATATAGGCCTCCAAGTAATAACCATGATGATAAATTTCAAAATATTCGCAGCCCCTACTACGTAACAATTAATAATAACGATAATAATAATAATAATCATAATGTACACACTAAGATCATTCAGGACGAATTAATAAAAGAAACGAGTACACGAAAAAAATAATAGACTTGAGCGCATAGCAAGTACAAAAACTTCTCGAGTACACATCGATTAGGCGAATGGAAAGAAAACTGTTAAAACAAAATATGTGAGCAAGGGCTTTTTTTTACGATAGAATCGCCATAAAACTGGGCTCCCATCGATCAAAATAATGAGAATGTTAATGAAATTATAATACGACAATGATTGCTCTCGCGTTGTAAACTGAATTATTAAACTTGTCACATTTACAAGCTGTCGGAAAAGGGAGATTCATTCATTGTTGTTACTCATTCTCGCTGTGTATCTGAAATATAGATAGATCGTTGTATATGTATGTGTGTATGTGTGTATACAAGTGTCGACTTTCTCATGATGGCGCTGGTACGTGTGCGGAGTGGGATTGTCACCGTCGATAAAGTTCCGTCCTCGTGAGAGCTCACCCAGCTTCTTTATTTTCCCCCATCGGTATCGAACTCTCACCGATCACAAGGATGAACCCCCGCCTTACCTTGCACTCGCACGTAGTGCACTTGTCGTGCAAATCCTGCCAAGAGGTGCCGCTCTCGTGAAGCAATCCCGCATAACTGCAAGGTTGTGGCGGTGACTGACCCAATGGCAAAACGAGAAGCAACGCGCTAGCGTTGTTCGCCGAAGATACACCTGGAAGCTCACGGGCGCAAGGATCGTCCTCGCAACGAGGACAACAATCACCATCCTCGGTTACGGGATTCGAACATGTTGTAGGTGGACATTCCATCTGCCAACAGTCGATCTCGCCGTACTAGAAAAGGGAAAGAAAGTGAAATGTCGAATAAGTTCTCGAATGAAGGATTATCGTAATATCGAGCTAAAGAACTTATGTATTACCAGGCACTCGCAAGTTTGACACTGATATATCCATCTCTCTCCGCTTCTGAATACAAGATGATGGAGTTCCTGGTGTCTACAAGAGGCAGCAGGATCGCACTGAGGACAACATTTGTCTCTTCGACTCGCCGGTGCGCTGCAATCGCATATCGGCTCACGACACGTTATCACACCATCCTTGCAAGTGCAGCGTCTGCATGGATTGCCAGTTGGGGCGAGAGTCTCGCCATTGGCAACCTCGCGACCCTCGTACCAGCAACCTTGAATAAACAGAGCGTGATACACGAATGCGTCACAGTTTGAAGAAATCAGCCCACCCCCGTATGCGTCACGGTCAAGAGTCATAGGAGGCGGGTGAACTATAGAGAAAATAAGAAATATCCTAAAGCTTTTCTCTCGCTATACTCACTGAGTCTGCACTCGCCGTCTTGCGACAGCGAAGTGGAGGATGACGAGTCACGAAGGCCGTCACTAGGAGCATTATGCCGTTGCTCGTCTGGTTTACACGAACACTCGTAACCCCCCTCGGTGTTGATGCACCTGGCGCTCGGATGGCAGGTGTGTCTTCTCTCGATCGTTTGATCGTTGCACTCGTCGATGTCGAGACACTGAGTACCCTGGTTACTCTCGTGTAAAGCGCTACGGTAGCCGGGCTTGCATCGACAGTAGTACCAGCCTGGCATGTTGAAGCACGTCGAGGAATGATGACAACGATGAAGATCGGATGCGCACTCATCCAGATCGAGCTCGCAGCTGTTACCGATGTAGCCACGCCGGCACGAGCATCTGCCAGGTGCCATACATTCACCCCCGTTCTGACAGCTCTGCTCGCACACCGCTACGTAACAAATAAGAAAAATTCAATTGGGAAATCCGACAATGTCGTAAGACCTCTAATTTCATATTTTGAGGAGATATTTAGAAAGAACAAAATAACGAAAAGTAAAAAAGGTACTCACGTTTACAGGTATAACCATCGCCTGCATAACCATCGTTGCAAACGCAGTAGTAACTACCTGCCGTGTTTATACAAGTCGCGTGCTCGGCACACGAATGACGACCAGTGGCACACTCGTCCAATTCGGCACAGTTGAATTTGTCGACTCTGTGATAGCCAGGAAGACACTCGCAGGTGTAAGAACCGACAACGTTTACGCAACGCGTGTTTGCGTTGCAGTGATGACCCTCGGAGCCACCCTGTTGTTTGCACTCGTCAACGTCTGAAGCGCGTCAAGTTATATTAAAACATCGTAATACAGAGAAAACCAGCTCTAGTTGCTATTACGGACGATAACGAGGAAAAATAAATATTAGATCGTTTGTTAATAGAGACACGACGTTTCGAAAGACGAGGAACGAAGGTGTTCGTCGACTTATACTCGGGCCTTTGAACTAACGAGCGAGTCAATTTTTTATTAGTTGTTAGATTATACCGTGACACTTGTGACCGTCCCCCTGGAAACCGAGTTTACAGTGGCAGGCATATGTCGTCTTGAGATTCACGCATGAGGCATTCACGTGACATTTGTGGACCTTGGCGCAGTAATCCACACCTTGTTAGATCGTGCGACAGAACGAACGGCGAAAAGAATAGACAGACATACATGAAATGGTTAGTTCAATGGAGGCATCATTCATTGCTGGTAATAATATACAAATATTATTGATTAACGGCAGTTATTAGAAGAGATCGATCTATCGAGATCGATTAACATGCCGGGTGTTTAATATGTTACAGTTATAATCGATCAACGATTGTTATTGGAAGAAATCGATCGGCATCGATTTACATGCTAGGACGTTAGATATTCGGAATGTTTGTCCCTAGAAGAACAAATTAAAGCGATGATTTACCTGGACAAAATTTGCAACACTCCTCGGCGACGCTTATTTGCTCACTCGCCGGACATGGTAGCGGTGGACACGCCGTTTCCGTGTCGAACCTCTGACACGTGAAAACACCGTCGAAACAGTCGCACTCGACGCACTGTTTCGGCGATACTTTTTCACCGTGGTCGTAAATAACACCGCGCAAGTAACATTGTTCTGCGAAAATGAAATTGAGAGGAAACAATTATTATTCGACAAGTGAGATGTATTTTAAATCGTACGAAAGTACTCACTGAGGCAGATTGGACAACATTGTCCCGGTGGTATTATTGGATATTTGCAAGTAACAGAAGCGCATGGCGTTGGCCTGCACTCGATATCCCCGTGCACGCACGAGCACTGCTCGCATCCCTTTTCCCACGTAGCACCGTCCTCGTGGACCGTACCGTTGGCTCTGCACGATTTTTGGCACTCGCATTCTTCGACCTTGCTTATTCTACCCTCTGCAGCAGCTAGCTGAAAGGAAGGACTTGGATGAAAATTAATTTCTTTCTTCAACCACCCCTTCTTCCGTTTCAACTATTTTTCGTTCAAAGATTCATAACCAAATCTCTCCAAGATTCTTTAGATCTTACGACTCACCCTCCGAGTAAGCTCGTTCAAATTGTGCATGAGCTGCTCGACAGTATTTTGAAGTATGGAAAATTGTCCGCACGTTGGACAAGACGAGTCTAGCTGTGGACACTGCGACAGGTAACCATGGGCACCTGGTATCAGCTTGACGTCCTGCAAAGCACCCTGTGATCCAAAACGAAACAAAAAAACAATTAATTTTTCACCTAGATTTCTTTTAACTAGGATTTCATTATAAAACTAATTATCCTACTATAAAATTGATTGAAATTGTATTCGAGCTAATATTTCTCATCAAAAAGAAACAATACCAATGAGAATAACTTAATCGTTCCGTTACAAATTTTTTTGTTTACCTTGAAAAGAAAATGCTTGGCGTTTCTTTGGCCAACCCAGAGTTGTAATTGTGGCAGAGTGAAATTAGTGTCGGGTGGTCCTGGCCTTAGAAGTCGCCTGTAAAGTGGATGACAGTCGACGAGAAGCTCGACCTGCGAGCCGCTTATGCTGAGGGCGAGTCTGTGCCACGCGCCGTCAGCAAGGCGAAAGGGAAATGCCTCGACGTGTACGGTACCGTCACGTCGTGATACGTAGTGTAATCGGAGTTCATCCTTCCGACCGCTACTCTGTAGCTCCAAGTACCTGTTTCCATTTGTACAAAAGAAACGTATCAATCAATACGTACGTATATTTTTTTCATTCTATCAATATCGAATTATCCCGCGAAATTATTCAAATAACGTTATTTAAATAGAATTCTCAAGTATTATCCTCGCACGACGATTATCCAATAAATCATCCTTCGCCAGCTATTCGCACAAACTGGAGAATTTCTCGTACCTATTATTGCCATGAGAGAAGGCTACGATTGTTCCGGAATTTGCTTCCTCCTGGCGCAATGCAGCCGCAACCGTGAATTCCGGAACCCGCCGGAGTAACGCGGCTGCACGCTCGAAGCTCGCCTCGTTCAATCGAAGATCTCTCTCCTCGCCTGTAACAGACATAATTCACAGCCTCAATGGGTGGCATTTTCTATTCAACGCACAATCGAAATTATTCCCTTTTGTCCTTTAAACGATATACGACCTATTTTACGTGACTTTCATCGTCCCTTAACTATAAAAAAAGCTTCTAAAAAAATATTTCAACATTATTAATGCATATACAAGTTTGTATATAGTTTATGCATTAACAATAATAACAATAATATTAATAATGTTAATAATAGCAATAATAATGATTAAACAAATTAATCAACAGCGATGGATGCGCAGTCAGCGCGTGACTCGGACGATCACCGAAGTTAAGCAGCATTTCACGCGGCCAATACTTGGTGCGGTGACCGCTCAGCCGTAAGCTCGCCTGGCGCATCGAATCACTGATCGGAGGGAGGTCATTCTTCCGGAGCCTGATGATGATATTCGCTTTAGAAACAACCAGACCTTGTCAAGCACAACTGTATCTGACACGCATTTCCCGCAGTTTCCTCCCAGCCTAGACAAATATGCGATAGAGCGCAAAACGTCGTTTCCAGAAACTCCGGGAAAATTCGGCTGAGTGTGCGAGGCTCAGCTAGGAAAAGCACCAGCAAAAAGGGATAGATCGTAAAAACTCGGAAATATATCCGTTAGAAACAACGAATAAAAAAAAAGAAATAAATAAATAATGAACGACCCCCCGAATTTCATTCGAGTCGAGCAGGTGAGGTGTATTCAAGTGGTCTGATCATCACACACCCCATTAGGGTTGCGTTTATTCTTCACCCCCTTTGTATACACCGTTCTACAAAAGACCAGCTAGGAAATGAAACGAGGAAACGAGAATAAAACCGGTTGTGTTCTCGATGACTTGGCCTCTTTTCGCCATGAGTTGGCTTCGTTCCTATAGTAAAAAAAAAGCTGTTTCGTATTTCCTCATGGATGTCACCGTGTTCATTTCCTCGCTTGACTGATCGTTTCGACATCTTCTCTCCACGTCCCGTCGAGCGACCCTCTCGTGGTAATTCGAGATCTTTTGCTAATAAACTCGTCGCCCTGGCTCTAACTTTAATCCCCGTGAAATAACGAATGGGAGGATAGGGTAACTTCCGGTTAGGGTAGTAAGAATGTGAGCCGGATCATCCAGAGTTCCACCAGCGCAGCTTCTCTCTCTCTCTCTCTCTCGCTCTCTTCCTAAGGGCTCGTGCTAGCAACGAGACTGTAATTAGCCGGTTGCACGAGCAATTATGCAACGACAACGATGCGAGAGAAAGGGTTGTGACTCGAGCGTACACGGGCAATCGGACACGGACAACGAGAGAACCGAAAGACGAGAAGGGAGAGAGCTAACGGAGAGAGAGAAAGATGGAGAACCGCGTGCAATATGTTTTAAGGGTAACAGGGCTGTGAGTGGCACGTGGCGTCTCGACACATCGAGGACTTTCACACCTCACTGGACGCAGGTATGAATGTTTTTTTTTTTTGGACTTTAAACAAAAACTTCCTTCAACCTTGAAAAGCTTCCAGCTTTGAAAAAAAAAATCTTTTTTTGAGTTTGAATATTGGAGGAAAATAAATAAATAATAATTTTATAATAATTCTTGATAATTATTTTAGATAAAATAATTTTTGAAGTTTCTTTTTTCCTTCAACCACAAGCTTTGAAAAAAACATGGTTTTTTTTTTGTTTCAATATTCGAGGAAAATAAATAAATAATAATTCTTAATAATTATTTTAGATAAATAATATTTGAAGTTTCTTTTTCCTTGGACGAATTTTGATACGGAAAAGAAAACGATCTTTTTGTTTTATTTTCTGTTTCAATATTCGAGAAAATAAATAAATAATTATTATTATCGATAAAATAATTTTTGAGGTTCTTTTTTTTCCTCGGACGAATTTTGGGCCGAATTGTTGAAAATAAATTATTTCCCCTGGACGATTTAATCGTAGGTTCGTCACGTACCATTCTCAAGTCCACGGGGGTAGACACTTCCGAGTCTCATGAATCAACGATCGCGCGGGCGCGCGAGCGCGCGGTCTAGACATTCCACGAATCGAGTCTCGCGTGGCTCATTCTTGACTCTTTTTTATCGCGGCCATATCGTATATTCTATGATTACATGTATATTGTACAGAATTTTCTTTGACGGTCATGCAATATCCTACTAAAAAAAGCCACCTATATATATATATATATATACGGACGAGACCGAGATCTCTTATCGTTGTATCCTGACGCGTGACCGCTAGACGTGCGACTGAACAAAAAAAATTTATATATACGTAAAGGTACGAGAATATATTCTGAGAATTCATCGACTCAGGGCCTCTATAAAGATTCGATAGGTGCTGTACATACACAAACTATATCACTAACTTTTATAACTAGTTATATTTGTACTTTGAGTAGGTACTGTTAAAAAAAAGACGAATTTTCATACTCGTATTTCACCCAGTTTTGACGAAAAATTTAAGTAAATTTAATAAGAATTTTTTTAAATTAAATTAAATGAAAAATTAAAGTATTTTCAAGAAGAAAAATTGTAACATAATTGAACATAATTAATTTGCAATTCACTGTTTTGATTAATTAATCAGCAGAAGGATAATTTTTGTTTGCGTAATTAGAATTCCCTTCGAGCGGTTATTCGTAAATAATTTCATCGGAAAGTTGATCGAACGTTTCATAAAAAAATTGATCAACGTTAAAAAAAAGACAAATTTTCATATCTACTCGTGTTTCACCCAGTTTTCACGAAAAATGTAAGTAAATTTAATAAAAAAAAATTTAATTGAATTAAATGAAGAATTAAAGTATTTTGAAGAAGAAAAATTGTAACGTAATTGAAAATAATTAATTTGCAATTCACTGTTTTAATTAATTAATCAGCAGGATAATTTTTATTTTCGTAATTAGAATTCCCTTCAAGCCCTTATTCGTGAATAATTTCATCGGAAAGTTGATGGAACATTTGATAAAAAAAATTGATCAATATTAAAAAAAGACGAATTTTCATACTCGTATTTCACCCAGTTTCCATAAAAAATTAAATCATAAATACAGAAGGAAACTAAACGATCAATAAACTTACACTTATGGTTTGATAATCGATTCGACGATAAGTAAAGTTCCTAAATTAATAACGAGGATAATTATTCCATCGCCCAATTATTTTCAAGCAGATAAAATATTAACATAATTAATTAATTTGCAATAAATCGTTTAAATTAATTAATCACCAGAAGGATAATTTTTGTCTCCGTAATTAGAATGCCCTTCGAGTCCTTATTCGTGATAAATATCATCGAAAAATTGATCGATCGTCACACAGAAAAAAAAGATTGATCGATGGATCGATCTAAGAATCGTTTAAACGAGACTCTACCTTGAAGATAGTACGCTGGCTTGAGTCTGACGAGACCCGGAACTTGTTTAACGCCAGTTCTCGTAGTGTTGTACAATTGTAGGGCAGCTAAAAGATCTATGCTGCCGGTAATATCAGCGCCGGAGCCGGTGGTGCCGGTGCTCGTTGTCCTCGTATCTACAACAGGAACTCTCTCCGCTCGTACGTTCGGGGGTGACGAGGCTAGCGCCGTTCCTGTGCCCGTTCCACCCATTCTCGGCCTCGATGCCTCGTCCTTCTCGCTCGACGTACCCGACACTGAAACACATCCATAAATTTCTCATGTAAATTAACCCTGTCACCGGCAGCGAATCCAAAACGTCGTCGACACACATCCACATACACACAGTGGGGAATTAATAATCGACGATACGACACCCTCGAGACCACACGGTTCGTTCTATATGTTCCGCCTCGTTGCAGTTACCAAAATAAATCCCCGTGTACGATAACCATTCGGTATCAATTAACCTCCCGGATTGATTTCAAAACGAAGTTATTTTCAACTATCGTGAAAATTAATTTTATCATCGTCCCTTTATTTCGTTTTCCTGTGAAATTGATAACTCGTATACGTGATTGATTTTTCTTTATTAAAAATGCATCGAGTAAATTTTAATAAAATTTTTTGGAACTTTCATTCAATTTTTCCATAAAAATCCATCAATTTGATAAATTGTAATGAAATTCTTTGTATCTTTTATTCATTTTTCCATAAAAATCCATCAATTTGGTAAATTTAAATGAAATTTTTTATAATTTTCATTAATTTTTTATATAAAGAAACAATCGAATGAAATTAAGTTCGAAACTATTCGTCAAAATGATTAATTTTCTTCAAATGTTTTTAATTCACCATTAAAAATAACAAAATAAAATAAAAACTTTATCATCCAAGAGTACGCTCGATAAAACAACTTTTCTCGTTTTCCTAATTATTTAGATATAACGTACTTCCTATAATTTTTGTTTATATCGGAAACACGATCAACGTTTCAGGGGTCTCTGGATCGTTTCGAGACTACTACACTACGTCCATATCGTCGCAGACGGGAGGGGTGGTGTGATGGGGGGGGAGGGTTGATTATGCACTCGTGTTTTCAAGCTTGCAACAAAACTTTTACCACTCGGCCGACAAACTTTTTAAAGCAGGCGATACACGTGGCGAGTGGCAAATGCGAGGGGAAGGAAAAGCATCGAGAGAGCGAGAGGGAGACTTTGTTTCCTTGAAACTGCAAGTCCATGGCATTGACCGTACACGAGGTCGTACTTGTTCTCTCCCTCCTTCTCGCCACTCTCGTAAGCCGTTGATTATTATTTACCACTATCGTCGATACGTGTACTCGTTTATGTGTGTCAAGTACCTAGAGACTCGCCTGCTTGCAACCCTCTCCCCCTCCCCCCTTCCTCCACCCCTCACCGCGAAGGTGTTCGATGCTGCGAAGCGTGGGAATGTAGGATGCACTCGGCATACTCGACATTTTCGCTCGATATATTCACGCACGTTATATACGTATCGCGCCCCGGGGACAATAAAAAGATCTCACCGACCAACGCCGAATAAAAAAAAAGAATAAGGGGATATGCCAGGTGCCCTATTTTTTCTCGTGAAATAACCAAATGGCAAGAAAAATTGAGAAAAACAAGGTTTTTTCGAAATTACGCCTAACTCAAAAACGGATGGACATGGTTTTTTGAAATTTATCATGGTAAGTATACTTGGGTGGGACAGTGCACTGATGAGGAGGGGGGGGGGGGGGGGGGGGGGGGGATAATGGCAAAAAATTTCGATTTTTTTTTTTTTTTTTTTTTTTTTTTTAAATTATGTTGTCGCGGTATATTTCGATCGCAATTTTTCCGGAGAATATGAATATTGTATTTTTGTCTTCGATACTGGGATTTTTATTGGTGAAAAAACGAAAAATCCGATGATTTTTCGGGTTTTTCGACTTTTGACAGGCAAATTACTGAAAACGGTAGAAAAGAGTAGGATATTCGTATTGTACGGTAAATTTCCTATCGAATATGATTGTAAAAGTTTGAATATTAATAAAAATACGAAATGTCACGATTTCGATGTTTTCTCGAAAATGTGAAAATAGCATTATTGCGAGAGGCTGTAACTCCAATTCCTGTAGAACTATGCGAATATGTTATAGGACCTTTCTAAAAGCTGAGACACTGATCTAAAAAACGAAGTTAAGTTCATCCCGATATCTAAATTTTTGTAGCCGTGACGACGATTGGAACATCGCTCATTCCCCATCAAACTTTCTAAAATTTAACAAAAATCATCTACAAACTTGAAAAATGTGTGAAAAACCTAAAAATGACCACACCCTGCTCATCCAAACGTCATTTTAAAGCTCGAACTATGAATGTCCCACTGCCAACACTAACCTCCCCAAAAATTCATCAAAAATAAAGCTTGAAACTCATCCAAACGACTTCATAAATTAAAAAATCACAAATCGTAAGAAACAAATTGTTGTCCCTCTCCAACGAAAATGATCTCGTTACAACGAATGTCGAAATTACCTTCCCTAGTCATTCTTCCTCCCTGTAAATCGACCTCGTTCGCCATACAGAAGTTGTGCGATTACGCGTAAGAGGAAAAAGAGAGGAACGCCTTAGCGACGGATGAGAGAGAAAAGAGAGAGGCGAATAGGGGAAGGAGGGAGAGATATGGTCGGTCCTCGGGTTAAGGGGAAGGAGGCAAGAGATCGGTGGCAGACTGCCGGGCGTCGCGATGCCGCCAGCACAGCTATTATCGAACCGCGTACGGATCGTCTCAGCGTCTCTTCCTCCGAGCTTGCCACTTTATGTAACTCTTCTATGTACATTGATACGTTATACATATACCCGTACATAAAAGACGCACACACACACACACATATATATATACACTACATTATGTATCTCGGTATGTAAAGGAAGAACGCGTATGTATAGTCGCAAGTGTTCGTCTCGTGCTCGTTCACGCTTCGTTCACCGCGCCAGAGCGCTCGTAAAGCGTTGACGACACGTGCGACCAGTCAGCCGGCCGGCGAACGACCACCGGCCGGTCTGGCGCTTCTTCGCTCTCTCGTGCCTTCTCGCCCATTCGTTTTTTTTACGCCCAATCGTGACCAACATATTCTCGGGTGGGTATACGGCAGATCGAGGAGTTAATTAACATTAACGAGAAGAGAAAAAATTAATAAAAAAAAGAATTTGAGAAAGGATAAAAAAATTGGGACGTTTGAGTTGGAGGATCTTGTTTCTTTCGATGGGGCAAGTTAGAATTGTCGGGGACGTACTGGAATGTAGGAATGGAGGTCAGAAATTTAATTAATCAACGAGGGTGGGGAATTATACCGACTTTGCCCAGTTTTGAAAGAGGGCGAAGATTTATTGGAGACGCAAAGTGGGTTGAAAGATTCTCGGACGATTTTAATCGTAATAAGGGCACAGGATTTTTTTTAACGAATTGTTACGATAATATTGAATTAATTAATAAATTAAAGGTTTTAAATTGTGATTAAAGTTGATTTTTAAATTTCTGACGCAATATTGACGTTCGTTGAGAATCGAATCTTTCGCTCGTGATAATTAAATCGTTTTATTCCATCGTAATTAATTAATTCGCACAAATCATATTTTTTTTATCAATTGAAACAACTGAGAAATAAATTGATATATTGATAATAATATTAATAACGATCATGTCGAAGTCCTAAATAAGTGAACAAATGAAAATTAGTCTTAGAAAAAAGAATTCAGCGATTATAAAATTATTTACGATTTTTTGACCCAATCGTTGCGAAAAAAAACTACAAAATCGAATCTTTTGTCCATAATCAAAGTAATCATTCGATTCGATCTCACTGATTATTAATTAATACAAAAATCCATAAATTTTTGTCGATACGACCAAAAAATAACGAAATAAATTTATAAATTAAAAATCCATAACAATTTACCGACAATAAACGATCCAATAATAAAAAAAAACCAACTTCTACTCGTCAACTATTTAAATAATTCGTTACTCACATCGTAATGAAGAGACTCCAAGTGTCCCGAAGGAAGGAGCGACGATCGTCAGTGCGATCGGATAAAAATGAGTTTTGAGGGCCGCGGTGTCCGATAAGCACCAGAGAGCCAGCAAGGTGATAGGAAAGGTGGCCGGTGCCCACATAACACGCTCGCTTCACTAACGGGCCGACAAAGTAAATTTGCGACCGTCGAATAGGCAAAAAAAAAAAAAAATACCAAAAAACCGTTTTTTCTTGCTTCTCTAATTTTGATTCGCGTTTAATTACACGGTGTCTCGTTATCACCGATGATTACCAGTCACCGTGGGATAAACGTATGTCACATCGGTAAAGTACGGCACGTAACACCTCCCACGAGAGAGAAAGAGAGGCGAGTCTCGCGATGACCGACGACACGAGGGTAAGGCTCTCGACTGATGATGGAATCGAGTGACTCGGAAATTCTATACGCAATGTTTAGCACAGCACGCGCGTTTCATCGTCCGGCCCATGCGCTAAACCCGATTCCTCCTCTCCCCACGACGAATCGGCCAAGCGCCGGTCGAGAGAGGGGTGGTACCCGCTCTCCTCCTCGTATTACAACCCCCCGCGCGCGCACACATTTTTGACGCATTTTCTTGCTTCTCGACGAACACGCATATGTCGTGGTAAGATCAATTTTTTTCTTATTGTAGACAAAAGAAAAATCACAAAATACGAAAAAAGAGATTTTGAGAATTTTTAGATAGATTTTCTTCGTACGGTTTTGTAAGAAGGGGGAGAAGAAAGGTGGGGGAAACGAGGGAAGAAGGTAATTGGGAGATGGAGATAAGTAATGTAAATATATAAAAAATGTGGATGGAAATGTAAATAGAGCCGTCGAAGTGGAAAAAGTAGAGAATCATAGTTTAAAAATAAACGTTTTCTTATAACAGCATTTTTAAGTTTATTGGAAAAATTAAATGAAATTGCATCGTTGGATTAAAATGAATTTTAGAATCTCGTTTTTATCAAATTCCTCCGGCAGTGATGAAAAAATAACAGAAATGTTGAGATAATTATTTTCCAGTGGAAAAAAATCAAAGAAAAAATTAATTCGTTGCAAAAATATTGAAATTTTGATATTATCAATTTTTTTTTCAACGAATATAAATAATTTTACTCGTTGGTTCGTAGTATTGTTAAATTTTCCGACTGTTGGAAGAATGAATAAAAGAAGATAAGATATAGAACGTTGGTGCAATTATTTAACTTCTGGCAGAAAGAGTGCACGAGAATACTGAGCGGTCGAGACGCGATGGTCTTCCGGTTTTTATGTGCAATGCCAGAGTACAATGTACTCCCATGTAATAAATGTCGTTATATATATATTCCTTGCTCCGTAAGAGATTTCGTTGTAACGGGACTACATTTCTGGTTCCATTAAAAAAAAAAATTCGCCGGGTCATGGAAAATCTGTGCGAAACGGTAAAGACAAACTTGCGCTATTTTTGTTTTGCTTTCTTTATTTCTTATTTTTTTTCAAATCAGTAATTCGATCCCCGTGAGACAGCCCGAAAGTTGTCACCTGATTTCCGAGCGTTTCGACAACGGTGCGTATTCGAATAACGCAAGACACGCACTTATCTACAAGCAGCTGATAAAATACGAGAATGTTCCGCATTCTTGAATAAATTTCTACGAAAGTAATTAATTTTTTTTTACTATCTAATTATTATCATAATTTGTTCATTTCGTCAAAAATTCAAGTTTCAATATTTCGATTTTCTTTTCCAAGTTTTTAAAAAGAATTTTCTTTGATATTTTGTGTATAAAAATTGAAGGATTAAAGGAGAGAAAAATTGGTCGATGAAATTGATTCAGTCTTGACATTAGACAATGTCATACGTAGCTCGTTAATTAATATATTAGAAGACTATGGGCAAATTGTCACGAAGATTGGAATGTCAGAATTTGACTCGTGGCCGATAGTGCAACGATGCGCTATAACGAGATGCACATCGTATGTCGTAACTCGGGTCGTGTACATCGTTTGTCCGTAGTTCAAACGGAAAACTCGATGTCTCCCTTCGCGACCCTGGTGAAAAATGTATAAACCGCGAAGCCTCTACGAGACCTTTCCACTTCGAGCTATCGCCGATAATCCATACGTAATCTACTTGAAGATGGGCGAACGATTTAGAAGGCTGGAGATTCTTTTTTTTTTTTTTTTTTTTACAAAGAATCGCGAATTATACATTCTTTTTTATACTTTTGTAATTTTTTTTTCTTTTTCATTTTGTTTTCGACGATTTACGGCTGAAAATCACAGCGAGACAAGAACCCTTCTAACGAGTGAAAAGACAGTCGTAAAGTCCGACGTGAATATCCGTCTGACTCTTCGCCGCTCTCTCGCGGGATAAGCCTTTCCTCAATCACGAACCTTTTGTATTTTCCGTCTTATCCGAGACGACAGCGGAAACCCAACATCGATCGCTCAGAAATTCGTCGCAATTTTGTCTCGTTTCTGCGTACGAACTTGTTTCGAAAGCAATCTCTTCTTTATACGTTATTATTTTTATTTCGAACAATTTCAACGATATAAAAATGTTACGAAATTTCGATATTTCGAAATTTCGATATTTCGATATATCGAATTTCGATATATCGATATATTTCGATATATCGATATATTTCGATATTTCGATATATCGATATATTTCGATATTTCGATATATCGATATATTTCGATATATCGATATATTTCGATATTTCGATATATCGATATATTTCGCTATTTCGATATATTTCGATATTTGTAAATATAAACCTCAAAAACTATTATTAACCTTTGACTTCTCCAAATGCAGTAAAAAAAATTCTTTTCACAGATTTCTCGTATCGAGCACGAAAAAAAGATTAAAAGAAACTATAAATAAAGAGTAAAAAAGTCAATCGGTAAATCTCGTTTCTCGCTTTGACGGGAATTGGTTCGCGGCTAGTCGGTTTCGCGTTTCGGATGCACTTTTTTGTTTTATTACGCGAAACGTCAGAAACAGAACGCGTGGTGGTCGTCCTGTGTGCACTGCGATCGACGGTTGCCCTCTCCTTCCACCCCCTTCCGCAATTTGCCCCCAACGATCGACACAGAGCCGCGCACTTCGATACACCGATTGCAATTGAATTGCTCGACGCTCGCTATTGATTTACCGTCTCGTTCATTTGAAAGAAAAAAAGAATAGAAAGAAAATTAACCCGCCGGCAACGACGAGAGGTCATCGATTCGTTGAAAAAAAAATTATAATTAGATTGTTGTTGTTTTTTTAACGTCGCTTAAAGGGAAATAATTCGTGATTTTCTCGAAGCAATTTTTTATTCTCTTTTTTTTTCTTGTTCTTGCGCAAAATGCGATATAACCCTTGGTTATATCGGGTCTCTATACGCCCGTACCTACTCGTGTTTGATATTTGCCTTTGTGAACGGTCGGTGGACTAATTAAACGGTGTGTACCTTGAGGTGAGATTGTACAAAGAGAAGGGTGCGAGAGAGAGAGGAAAGGAGATGGAGTTACGTTGTTCATAGTATGGTAGGCTGAACGTGATGCGAGCTTCGACCCCGTCTACTCCAGCGTAAAATGGTTTGATCGTAGGGGTAGGTAGGGACAGGGGGTTGCGCGGAATCTATCGTCTCGACCCGGTGGCGCCGCGTACCACCCATTTCCATCGAGAAAATACTAAAACCAACGCGACACTTGAACGACTACAGGAACATATATATATATATATATATATATACGACACGTTGGATAGGCGATGTTCTCTATTTACTTAATGGAAAATAAAAATGTTGAGCAAATTTCATTCCCACGTATCCGATCGAAGTGGAACAAAGTTGGCTCGGAACAGAACCGACTGTATGAAACAAAATTTCTACAAAAAAAAAAACAACAAAAAGCACACAAATTTCATTCTGATTTCGACAAATATAAAAAATTGTCTCGAAACTGATTGATTTTTACATCAACGATAACTGTGAAAAAAAAGAAATGTGAAATATCGAATGAAAATAAGGTTTTTACAAGGCCCGAGTGATTTTCAAATAAGACATAGCTGAGGCGAGAAAAGTTGGTGCGATAAGCGTGTACGCGAGGGTGACGAAAATTGGAATGCTGTGGGAGTAAGGGAGGAGGAGGAGGGGAAGGGTCTATTTGCTCGTCTGCCTTGGTGAGATGAAATGCCGACGTTCCGTAGGACCGTTTGTTCGACAATATGTACACCGGTGAAAGAAAGAGCTAAGCTCCCCAAATATACATATATATAGATATGTGTATAAAGAGAGAGTGAGAGATATGAAGTACTAAGGGGTGGCGCATCAAGGCCATTGCGCTTCACGTGCTTTCCTGGTGGCTCAAAGGCTTCGTCCTTTTTCGACGAGGCTGGTCGGACGATAGTACTCAGGGATCGAGGGAGAGGGGGCGCTCTTACTGCGTACGTTTCTCTCGGCTCGGTGCTTCGAGATTCTCCACAGAGAGAGCGAGAGAGAGTAAGCGAAAGCGTGAGAAAGAGAGAGAGAGATAGAAGATCGAGTTCTCCCCCGAGTAGCACAGCCCTATAGGCCTCATCTCCTCGCTCCATTCGATAATGAGCAATTCGCTCTCCATTTGCCAGTCTTTTGTGGCCTTTGTGCCTGGCCGCGTGCCAGACACACGGTGCGAGAGGAAGGGGCGAAAAAAAAGGAAAAGGGAAAAAAAGAAGAACAAGAAGAAGGAAGAGAGAAAGAGACGGAGAGAGGGAGAATTCCCTCGGGGCCTTTCCTCGGCTCACGCCCTATCCACTATGTGTACCCCCTACCCCCTCCTCCTGGCCCCTAAATACACGGGGGTCGCTCCCGCAGTCGCTTATTTCTTATTCCCGGTGCCTTCTTTCTCTCATCGCCGCTCTCTCTCTCACTCTTTTATACATACGCACGCACAGGGGATTTCCGACACTGTGTTACTAACTTTTATTGGCTTTTCTGACGATCTACCCCCTCCTCCTCTTCCCCCTCGACCCCTCAAAGCCCATATAACATTTTCGTCTTTGTGCGACGACGATAGAAATGCGAGCTGACAATTTACCGAAGGGAACACGCATATCGTGACATTAGAGGCATCGAGGGTGATTCAGAATTACTCTCACACCTGTTACCGAATGAATGATGAAAGTCCTAGGGTCATGGTTCGGGGGTCGAAGGAGACGAAGGGGCGTAAATACTCGTGGTATAAAAATAAATGATTATTTTTCTGTAAGCAATTTTAACGAAGCTATGAAATTATTAAGATCTTTCAAGAAAATTAATTATCGATGAGCGTTAGATTGTTTTATAAAAAATAAGAAATTATTATTATTATTATTATTATTTACAGTTATTTTGGGAAAAGATCGGGGGTCGAAGGAGACGAGGGGGCGTAAATACTCGTGATATAAAAATAGATGATTATTTTTCTGTAAGCAATTTTAACGAAGCTATAAAATTATTAAGATCTTTCAAGGAAATTAATTATCGATGATAGTTGGATTGTTTTATAAAATAAGAAATTATTATTATTATTTATAGTTATTTTGGGAAAAGTTCGGGGGTCGAAGGAGACGAGGGGGCATAAATACTCGTGGTATAAAAATAAATGATTATTTTTCTGTAAGCAATTTTAACGAAGCTATAAAATTATTAAGATCTTTCAAGAAAATTAATTATCGATGATAGTTGGATTGTTTTATAAAATAAGAAATTATTATTATTATTTATAGTTATTTTGGGAAAAGTTCGGGGGTCGAAGGAGACGAGGAGGCATAAATACCCGTGGTATAAAAATAAATAATTATTTTCTGTAAGTAATTTTAACGAAGCTATAAAATTATTAAGATCTTTCAAGGAAATTAATTGTCGACGATAGTTGGATTGTTTTATAAAAATAAGAAATTATTATTATTGATATTACTATTATTATTTATAGTTATTTTGGAAAAAGATCGTTGGAGAAGAGAACAACTATTTGGAAAGCACCTGAGCGAGATAAATACGAACGATTACGTTACGACTATTCGACCTAAAACGATAAATTTGAAAACCGAGAAAAACGAGTTTTTACGGGTTTGTGGGACGTAAATAACGTATGGAAAGTAGCGGTACCCACCGTATAAAATTTATCGACTTTGCCAGAAGTGAAATCACGTTCTCGATCACGTTTGAAATAATGGCTCGTAATTTCTTTTTAAAGCGTATCGGTAATAACGAGGTGCGAGTTGAGCAACAATTTTATATTTCTTCGTCCTTTTATCGTATTTATTTTTCATTTTATTATTTTTCAGATGGAATATTTGTTCATTTATCGTAGATCCGATTGCTTTTTGGCCACCCCATAATTTTTCTGTATCGAGTTTCCGACAATTGACGCGCACGAGGGACGAGAGAGAAGAAACAGCGGGGGATGTTCGCGTCCTGGGATCGTCGAGGACTTTGCTGGAAGAGACGAATCGACTATGGCGTGTGCCTGATCGATTAATAAATCACGCGCAGCAGCAGGGGACAGGAAGATAGGAAGAGAGAAAGAAAGAAAGAGAAAGGAAGGAAGAATCGAGGGAGTTTCGAGCTACAATCGGGTCTCCAGGAATATCAATTATTCAAAGGGTAACCTCGTCGATTATTTAATGCTCGCGGGGGAGGAAATCGGTGCAAGGTTCGGGGCGAAGGCGTGTCGGGTTTCAAGTACCCAGGCCTACTTAAAGGCTACCCTCGGTCGAGCGATAGGGTGAGACAGAAAGAGAGAGAGAGAGAGAGAGAGAGAGAGGAAAAAAAGACGAACGAAAAAAAATGGCCAGCTGTTCCAAGAGAGAGAACTCACTGTCGAGAGCCAATCGAACCTGCCGATATCTCGAATTTTAATGCTGTGAGACATATATATACCACGATCTAAAAGCTTTATTTGATCGGAAAAATAACAGAGTTTCTACAGAGGAAACGATATGATCCGACATCAGAAGGAAACGAGTTTTTAATTAAAAAATTGAAAACATTGAGTGATAATTAAATCATCGAAGTTTATTTCTTATAACAATTTTATAATTATTCATTATCAATCGATCAAGAGGCAAATCATCGTTTAAACTTAGTAAAATGAAAATTTGATTTGAGCCGAAAAGAAAATTGTGGCAAATAAAAAAGGAATTTTAATTGAAAAAAATTGAGTTAATAAAGTTGATAAGATTATTTAAATTAATTACACATAACGATCTTATAGATTTTTCATCGCTTCATCGAAAAATTCGAATTTACTAAAAAACTGGCAAAGAAGTAATAAAATTTCGTCGAGTGGTAAATGGACGTTGTAGAACAGATATCGATACGTGTAGGTTTCGACAGTATGCTAATGTCGTACACGATAGGAACATGTCCGATTTGGGATTAAATCGTTTCTGGTGTCGACGTCGCGAGTGATATTGCCAGAAGGAGAGAACCGTTCTGGAATTCATGCCACTAGGATTTCTGATCGTGTAATGCACAAGAGATAGGAATTGCACGTACGTACTACCGGAGATTACAGCCAGTGAGTAAAGATTTAACTCCGCCTCGTTGTTCGAGAGAATGGAGAGCAGAGAGAGATATAGGAAAATACGAGAAGAGAGAGAGGGAGGGAGAGGGAGGGAGAGAGGGAGAGGAAGAGAGAAAGAGTGGATGAGATAGTCGAGCTTTCGAGTTCGCTACGACCGCGCCATGTTGTCCGGCCTGGGCCGCATTGCGCCAGTCAACTCGACGAAACCCTCTGGCCTACCCGACACATACCACTTCTACTCATCGGACCACAATGCTAGATAACCGAATTTTCAATTCATTAGTAAATAAATCCAAAAATCCAACCTAACTCCTCAAAAGACTGTCTAACTAATTTTAATTCCCGATCGAATCAATTTTAATCAATCTTCAACGTTGTCCATGGCCAAAAAAGCTCGTTCCCACAATTTTACCAGAAACCAAAAAAAAACCAAAATCAAGAACGAAACGTTTTTTTATCGAACGACGAAGCGGAAAATAATATTCCCATCTCATCTTTTTCTCAATCAAAAGTTTAATAACGATCCGCTGAATTTTTAAACCCCCGCGGCAAATGCCAATAAATCACTTTTTATTTGCCGACGGCTAAAACGAAAAATAGAAAAAAAATAATATTCCGGGGGATGACTTGGAGTTCAACGATCCGTGAAAAAAAAGAAGCGAAAAAAAAGGAAAAATACGTTCGTACGAAAAATTTGATATTATATATTTTTCTCGAGGATGGGGGAGGTGGTCGGAGACGAGATGAAAAATTGAGGAGGATCGCAAGGGCTTTTACCGTTCCGGTGGCGCGTAGGGTGGCCGCCCCGTTGTACGAGCGAGGACGCGGCGAGAACGCGTGAACTCGGAAAGATCCCCTTTAACGGAGGGAAAATCAATTTGGTGCTGCGGGGCGGTGGTACCGGGGGGTCGAAGAGGGAAGGGGAGATTGGGAAAAAAAGAGAGAAGGAGGAGGGAGCGAGCAGGTCGGTACCGGGGTGATAAGGGCGCGGTGGAGAAAAGGAACGGGAAGTCCGAGTAAAAACGATCTACGGACGAACCTTACGAAATTCGTCTTACTCTTTATTTTCGTCCGATTTCCAACGATTGCTGCTACTCGCCCCTTTTACTCCCGAAAATATGATTAATAAAAAATATCTTACGCGACTTGTTCAGAAATTTCGTAAAATTGTACTCGATCGACGAGAACGCGAGTAAAGGTAACAACAGGTAAAGGTAAAGTAACAACAAGTACGCTGGGTGTACTTGATGGGGGGGGGGGGGGGGGGGGGGGGGGGGGTCCCCTCCCCTCCCCCATGACCTCCGCGTGCTTCGGACTTCGCACTACACGTTCTGTTGATCATTTACTTGAATTGTTAGGTATTGAAATATTATGTTGTTTTTTATGTTATTGTGAATTATAATTGATAATATAGAACTATGTGATTCGTTCTTGATATATGTTCAATAAGAGCCATTGTTCGAAAGGTGATCACTGAATTTTGTTTAGATTTACATTAGTAGGCACTTACAACTTTACAATGTAAGGATTGCATATTTTATTTTCATAGTTTGAATGTTGATTAACATGTCGCTTAGGGACGTTTTAATAAGCACTCACACCGTAATTTTCGATTTTAACTAATTGTGTTTTTTATGGCAAACATGATGAGAAATTATAAAAATTCTATGTTACAATTGTTCAAATGACTTGAAATTCTTGGAAAACTTGAAATGTATTGAAATGAAAGTAAAAGGCGAAAATTAACAAATTTCATTCACACGTCTTCGTGCAACCAGTAAAAAACTGCAAAAAAACTTTTTTTTTATTCAAATTGAATGGTCAACAGGGTTGTAAAGTCTTTAAATTGTAGAAAACACTTCTTTGAGGCTTTATAAAGAAAGTCTATAAGTTACATAAACGTTGGTTCGCAGATTGCTGAGATCTGGACATGGACGGACACAAAAATAGCTTTTTTTGGGCCAAATAATTTTTTTGATAATTTTAACATCTAACAAGTTCCAAATGGATTTATACATTCCAAAAGTCTCGAGGTTATAGTGAAATGAAATTGTGCTATGAATTTCAACTTGCTCCGTTCATGCGTTGCTGAGTTTTTCTGAGAACGGACAAGTTCCTATGCCGAAAAATCAAGGAGAGCAATATTAATAAGCCCTTTTTATATATAGCAAGTCTCTAAATACGAAAAAAAAAAATTGTTATCAAAATAATTTTTTTTTTTTTTTTTAATCATTCTCTCGTCGTACACAACGATAATTTCGCGCACGTTCGAACGGAGACACAACGTGCATCGAATAATTACGAAGTGGGTCATGAAGTGGCAAATTGGCGAATAAGAAAGTAAAAAAAAAATAAATAAAGAGAAAAAGAAGGAAAAAAAATAATCCATTACGCTCCGATAGTTCTGCGAAACGATGCGAGGTTCCTCCGTGTGTGCTAAGGCCAGTTTGTTGATTGCACTCGGTAGTGATTCAGCCGTCGGGACTTGCGGGAGCGATATAATTTGCCCGGGGGAATCGACTCGGCAGTTTGGCACCCGGGGTGCCCTTTTTTCCCTCGATGAGTTAATACGATTTTCGCCCTTTTTTTCTCCATCCGTCTCTTATTTCTCGTCTTTTCATAATATTACAAATATGTATATAACGCTGTAATATTATGAAAATATGTGAAACATGGGGCGTATGCAACGATCACGTGACGAGAGAGAGAGAATCATCTCGCGCGACGTTTTGTCGGAGAGAAAAGAAAATTCCGAGCGTACAAAGGCAAGAGGAGGAAAAAGAAAAAAGGTAAGTACTGCGGGTTGAAGGTGATGAGTCGACGGGATATCGTTGGCCTTGACTGATTCTCTGTCGCGAAACTCCATGGGGGTTTTTTTTTCTTTTTTTTTGTACTTTTCTCTCTCTTTCTCTTTTTCTCTCGCGTACGCCCCCCATGGGTCAGCAAACGGTTCACGACGTTGTCGCGAGTAACTTGTCCCCCGACGACGACGACGTCGTAGCAATGGGAAATTAGACGATAGAAGTCCGTCGATTTCTCGCCGTGGGAGGTCGCGCAATGCGCACACATGCGCAATCTGCCACCAATCAGAGCTCCTTTAGACCGATAAATTCGACCGATTAGATCGAATCAAGACGTACCGCACAATACCCTTGATCGACCATTCGAACGAGAATACGAAGAAAGAAAAAAAAACGGGCAATTCGATATAATTCTTTACGAAGAAACGAGTGTGGCTTGTTGTAAGCAAAAAAAATCAAATTTGTCATTTTTTTGGTTTTTGAAAATTTGAGGGCGACTGTTATTTTTTCGAAAAAATTTTAAGATTTTTGTTTTTCGACTATTTAATGCTCGAACAACGGTGGTTTGCGTGAAAAGACAATGATCGATTATCGAAATTATCGAAGTTATCGAAATTATCGAAATTATCGAGATTATCGAGCTTATCGAAGTTATCGAGATTATCGAAATTATCGACATTATCGAAATTATCGAAATTATCGAACTTATCCAGCTTATCGAAATTATCGAAATTATCGAAGTTATTGAAATTATCGAAATTATCGAGATTATCGAGCTTATCGAAGTTATCGAGATTATCGAAATTATCGAAATTATCGAGCTTATCGAAATTATCGAAATTATCGAAATTATCGAAGTTATAGAAATTATCGAAATTATCGAGATAATCGAAATTATCGAAATAATCGACAAAAAAATTATGGAACAAAACATTTCCAACGACAAGGACCTTTCATAATTTCATTTTACCCCAAAACTTGCTTCGACCTCCGACTCAACAAATTTTATCATCAGAAAATGTAAATTTTTTGCAATTTTACAAACTGCCAGTACGAAGGTCGAATCGATCGGAATTTCAGGACACGCGAGCAAGTGCTTCGAGAGAGGGGGAGCGAAAGAGTCCACGAGACAAAAGGGACCCCCCAAGCAGCAACAAAAATTGAGCTTGATCATTTTAAATTCGATCCAACGCCAACAGCAACAGATTTTAATTCTCTTCAATCGATATTATTTTCTCTCCTTTTTCGCTTCGTTTCTTTTCTTTCCTCTTCCTTTTTGTTCTCTATTTTTACGAACAATTATTACCCTACCGGTAAACGAAAGGAAAGAAAGAAAGAAAAAAAAAATACTTTCGTGCTTAGAACAGGTCCATCTCCTTTTGGCAATCAAGTCGACACTTTATCGTACCCGCATTTCGTCTACATATCTATATATAAGTCACAATCACGCCCTAACGATCGCCTCAGCGTTGGATTATTGTATATTCACAATTTTATAATAACGTAGGTGGCGTGACACGAGCCAAATTGGCCCGGTCGTTCCGAAAGGAAAACGCGCCTTCTCGTGTTCAACTAAATCGATAAATATCTTGAATATGCATGAGACATTGATGAGAGTTGTAAAATGTCTAAAAGGTGTGAAGGTATCTCCTCCTCCCCACTCCCACTTTCTCTCTCTCTCTCTCTCTCTCTCTCTCTCTCTCTCTCTCTCTCTCTCTCTCTCTCTCTCTTATTCTCTCTTTCTCAATGCGAAGCTTAAATATCCTGCCAAGCTTTTCGTGCGTTATTTACCGTCTTATTATTGCTCGCGTACAGAGGGCGTTGCGCTAAAAACAAAATTGAGAAACACGAAAAAAAAAAAAATTACATTTTTCTCGTTGTTTCAATTTTTGTACTTTAATACACCGTCGGTGCGGTCGTTGATGGCAACGGCTTCTGTCAGAAATGCAAAGCTTTCTCAAGGTACGATCCGCATCGGTACGCTAAAATATAATATATAAGGGTCTATGAATTTTCCTCATGGCGGACGTTTACGAGGCAGTCGTAAATGCCGCATGGGCAGATTTCTCGGGCGTTTTGAAATCACCCTATCACTGTCCGTTCCCTGTCTCTCTGCCTCTGTCTCGTGCGAGAGGAAAGAAGTAATAATGATAAATCAAAGGCAAAAAAGAGAGAGAGAGAGAGAGAAACAAACAAAACAAAAAAAAAACATAACGATATGCGAGCAACGACTAAATTAATTTACGCGTACGATCCCATTTTTCATCGTGAGAACCGACATACGTAACGAATTTCCGCAAATTTATTCGAATCCAACGAATTCTCGGGAAAATTTACTTTAAAATTACTTTCAAAAATCTCCAAATCTCGAGACTTTTGCTTCAATTTTACTCCCTTATACTCTCGACCCTTTTTCCTGATTAAAAAACCTCAAATATATTCAAATCTCCTTCCACCCCGGACAAAAGGGAAATGAAAAAATTTGAGATTATGTTTATTTTTGAAAGGATTGAGGCTTGAAAATTTGATGATCCCAGTTTAGAGCGAGATTTATGGGGCTATGGGGATGAATTACTAAAGTCAATTAGCGTAATAACATGATCTCTCGCGGGTGACGGAACGTGACGAGTGAGCTGCGCGTGTCACTGTCGCCTGGCTCCCGGCGCTTTGAACTTATATATACACACACCCACACACACACACGCACACACACACATATATATATATGGCTTGAGAGACTACTTCGTCGAAATGGGGTGAGATTTTAGGGAGTGACGAAACGTTGAATGGAGAGCAAATGCATCGAGACGGCTGTCGTAAGCACACATCCCACTTTATTCCCATTTCTTTCTCTCTCTCTCTGACTATATATATGTATATATTGTCTCGTGACTAAAGTTTCAGAGGACGGGGGGTTGCGTCGAGGCATGAATATTCGAAAGCCTCTCTCATTGAGTACGGTGCTATTTCTGTGCGGCATGGTGGAATACACTCAACACAGAAGGGAAGTTCCGGCAGGATAAATTTTCTGCCTCCCCCCCCCACCCGCCCGCCCTTTTTTCCCGACAAGGGCGATTTAAAATATCACCACCGAGGGGGTGATGAAAAAAAAAAGAAACACACACATACAGCCACACAGAGACGTAAAAGAATCGGCGGTAAGAGCTTCTTCAACCCTTTTTTAACCCCTCGAATTTATGTCTTTTTTTTCTTTCACGAAGAACGTTTCTATTCAAATTTTTGATTTAAATGAAAAAGTTGAAAAAAAGAGGAAAATATTAGACCGAATTTGAAATTACGTTTGTGAATAATTTTGCAACATTGGGAAGTATTTTGACGCCGGGAATGAATTATCCGGGGATTCTCCCTCTCGCATTGGCAACGAGATATATTCTCCCCCCACGAATGAATGACGTTGGAACGAAAATAAATTTGATTTTATTTATTTTATTTCGTGTTTTTTATTCTTTTTTTGTTTCGTTACATCGAATAAATATATTCTCACCGTGAAAAATAATTCCGCGCGGGCCAAATGAGTTACGTCGTAAGACGAGTCCAATTTTCAAATGTAAATCACGTTCCCGCCTCGACCCAGACGCGTTTGATTCGAAACAGACTGAAATATATATATACATACACATTTTCTCGTATTTATCGTTTTTCTTCTTTTTTTCTCTTTGCTCCTTTTTTTTTTTACCATTTCATGATTTTTTTGACACGAGGAAGTCGCACGTGCCGCAGCCTACCGCTACGACTCTAGAATCTCCGCTGGTGGTTCACGCATACATGAGACCAGCTGGAAATGGCGAGAATCGCTGTAATTGCGGGAAGGGAAGGGTAGAGGGATCGAGGGTAAGGGGAAGGGGGTAGGGGCAATAGAGGGCCAGAGAGGGAGGCCGAGGGAAGAGATTGAGGCGAGAATCGGCGTTCCGGGCGTGCGAGGCGGCATGAAACAGAAATACCCGACGTGCCCGGCCTATTTTCGTGCCTCGTCCTCCACCCCGCTCGTACCCTCGTCTCGTCTTCGTCGACGTATATCTCCCCCCACCCCTCCATCTCCCTCTCTCTTCCTCTCTCTCGCCTCCTCCCTCTCGCTCTCTCTCTCTGTCGTATGATCTTGTGCGCTGTTGATACATCTACTCTCTCTCTCTCTCTCTCTCTCTCTCTCTCTCTGCCTCTTTTTTTCTCTATCTCTATCTCCCTCCCTCCCTCCCATGAGCCACCCTGATGCTCGACCCGAGATGAGTTTGGAGTGCACGACGTGTGCACTAGCTCCTCCTCGTCGTTCGACACAACCAGCCACCCTCTCTCCATCTCAACCCCTCACTTTGTTCCTCTCGCTCTTTCGTACTTCCCAATTTCTTTCCTATATCTCACTTTTCTCGTTTGGGATGAATATGAGGAATTTTAATGTATCGGGAAAGATGTTTGAAAATGAAAAATGATGATGAGAGGGTGGAACGTCGAAGATTGAAAATTGAGGGAGTTTTCTTTTATCGAACATTGGACGAGGAAAAATTAAGAATTCAAGGGGGGGAGGCAGAGTTCGTAGTTAACTCGTTGAAAAATTCATTAATTCAAGAGGATTGATCGACTCGAATGATAATTCGATAAAATTTAAAGCGATAATTCGATCAATTAAAAATGAATCGATAGAAAGTCTTCGGTTGATCAATTAAACATTTAACGATCGAATCTCATCGTTTGATTAATTGAAAGTTCATTAATTCTTAACGATCGTTCGATCGATTAAAAGTTCAATAATTAAGATAAGTCGTCGCTTTGATCAATTGCAAATTCGATAATTGACTCCTAACCGATCTCAATTTATTGGTCATCGTACGAACGATCGGTCCAGCTTTTGGGACAGGTACGTTCCTAGAGATAAAATCGTCTATCTAATGGCGACTTGGACATCTCAGAGAGATAGATGCGAAGGTAGAGAAGAGGAAGAGGAAGGAGAATGAGTAGAGAGAAAGAGAGAGAGAGAGAGCGAGAGAAAGAGACCACGGACTACCGCGGAAATTCGCTAATTATAGAATCGAGTAACGTTGGACTTGAACCAATCCTGACCTTCCTTGCTGCGTCATGCGACCTAGAAAATGCGTGCGCGACTCCCCTCTCCCTCGACGTAGATGCACGTACTATGGGTATACAAATATATATTTATATAGTTGGACACGATAAACGTTTACAAAGGCCATAGGAGAGACGCGAACCGGAAATGTCCCCTCGCGATCAAAGTGACCAGGGAGGGGGGAGGGACGTTTTTTCGTCTCATCTCGTCTTCCCTTTGAACGAGGCCTTTGTGAGGATACTTCGTCTTCGACTACCCCGAGCAGGCGAATCTATCTATTTTATACCCGATGGAAAATAAAGAAATCAAAAAAACAAAAGAAATCAATCAAATTCCTTCTTAGACTCATCGAGTCAAATTGCCAACTGAGAATAACGAAAAATCGCCCCAAAATTATATTTAAAAAATACGAATAAACGATGAATAATAATTACAGTTCAAAATTTTGCATTCTTGATTTATTTTTAATTGTATTATTTTTATTATCAACAAAATATCGAATTATTATTGATTCGATCGCACATTGAAATTTATGAAATTGATAACGTTAATTATTTCGTGTATTACGTTTTCCTTCCTCTGTGTTATCTTTGCAATTTTTCGTTATTTTTTTCTCGATAAAATCGTGAACGAGCCAACGATATGCAGGAGTCTTAGCGAGAAAACGTAGTGCGGTTTGAAGAGGGTTGATCGGGGGCGATCGATGAGAGACTACGAGGGTACCGGAAGGCAACGGAGGAGGCCGGAGCAGGTCGTATATCCAAGAACCTTCCGGCTCTGCTCGTGCATTTCATTACCGACCTATAGCTGTGTTATCGTCTTCTCCCTCTCTCTTCCTCTTCTTACGAGCGCGTCACGACTTGATAGACGTCGTCGTTGCCGGTGCAACTGAAAGATAGAACGTCGGGGGGGGGGGGGGGGGGGGCTGATGGAAAATAGAAGTACTTTTCATCATTTCGTTTCAGGGCGCCGCAACATTTAACTGGATTACTTCGACCCTTTGTGCCGATCGAGACTCCCGATACGTGTATAAAAAAGACGAAAAGAAAATTCCGTCCTACAAAATTTCAGATTAGAGAAAAATCTCGATCGACTTTTACGATTTGAATTTAATAAAAAAATTTTTTTTTCGTTTCTTAATTTTATTCTATCTTCGATTAGGAAACATCGAAATTTGACAAATTATAAAATGATATCAAAATTAAGATTAGAAATCGTCGAAATTTTCAATCTTTACGTAAATTTCACGATTAATTAATTAATTAGCATTAACGACATCCGACAATTTTCCCCTCGACTCCACTCGCTATTTCATTCCCAACGCATTAACTAATTATCATTACCCTCGATCCATTAATTAATTCGAGTACGTACCAATATGTAATAAAGTTCTTTCATTAGAAATCGATTGATTGATTTTTTTTTATTACAAACTGGGATGAAACTCAATGACTCCATGATCGTGATACAGGGAGGTTGGACTACAGGCATTTAACACATATGCCACGAGGTTTTCACCCCCCCCCCCCCCCTCCACCGCTCGCCAACCCACAGAGAGAAAAACATACACGCACAAAGAGTACCGTTTCTCTCCTCCCAGGAGAATTACACACCAGTTCAATGCGGTTGTGTTAGGGAAGGCGAACAGGTCGAAAACCCGTCATGGATGAGTGGCGTATGGACAAAAGCTCGATTATCGAGTACGGGGGTTGGTGGTGCCTGCGGTCGTGAGTTTGGGTTTCGACTGCGGGGAGAGGAGGGGGTGCGAGTGTTGTACGACACGCCACGGGCGATCGGAGGAGTATAGGTGGAGAGGGGGAAGACGAAGGAGGGGGAGTCGCAAAGTCGTCGCAACGCCCGTATCGCAAAGTCAACGCCCTGCCAGTGCAGCTTCTCGCACATATATATACATGCTCGTTTGGCTGAAACGAAGTTTAGCTCGTCGTAGTAGAAATCGCCTCTGTATGTGTATTTGTATGTGTTAGAGGGATGGAAGGAGGGGGGAGGTTCCATTATGCAACCCTCCGAGAACACACCCTACTCCAAAGCAACGTTGGCTGGTGCAACACTCGCAGAGCACTCGAAATCAACAGGGATGGGCAAATCCTCGTCCTCGTATTTTCGCAAGAAAAAGAAATAATTATAACAATAACGAGAATAAAAGATAAATACGATAATTGTATTTGTTTTTTTATTTATTCTTCTTACTTCTCGACGGGTGAGAATGATTTGTAAACAATTAACTTTGTTTCTAATAATTAAACTTTACGTTTTTCTTTTAAGCGTTTCAATCAATTGATTTTACATTTCCTCGAGGAAACAAAAATTTATTTTTCTTATACTTTTCCATCCCCCGTTTAAAATCGAGACGTTGGATGATCCGAGAGTAATATCGTTTCGCACAATCGTCGTTGTCGTGAATTTAATTGAATTTCATCCCTCGTTTAATTGGTTCTTTGTAATCGTTCGTTTTTTTTTTGTATTTGCTTGCTTGTTTGTTATTTCCTTTCTGTAATAACAGTCCAATCGAGACGTAGAGGGAAGGACGAAGGCGTGGTAATTTTAGGACGGCAACGATGGTTATTGATCAACGTTCGAGGTTGCAATCGCTCTCCTAGATCTAACTGCTTCTATCCTTCTATATTTATATCGGACGTGGGGTTCTAGGACGTTGCCAGCTCTCTCTCTCTCTCTATTTATATATATATGTATATATGTAGAGGTAGAGAACTGAATGCTTGCGTACACAGAGAGCCGGCCCTTTACTTCTATTCTTTACTCGATCGACGTTCTACCCCGATCTACCTATCTATCTATCTATCTACCTTTTCGTACCATTTCGTCCCCGTTGACATTTCCGTCGTAACGAATTGCTAGCCTACATCCTGCCGAAACATTCGCACGAAAGAAATAAAATCGAGATCCGAATGTTAACCGAAACGACGGCGTATCTCTCGTTTGGTTATTTTTTTAGGTCGTACCTCGAATCAAACACGACTCTAGGACGTGTGTAAGCGCGTTAGAGACGTATTCGGGACACGAGAAACGAACGAGCTGGATGAAAGAGAAGGAAAACAATTGAAAGGCCGAAAAAATAATTTGAAAAAGCGCAAAAGTGGGATGAGAGAGAGAGAGAGAGAGAGAGAGATAGAGAGAGAGAGAGAGAGAGAGACAGGAGAAGGGTGGGAGGGGGAGGAGCGAGGACGCCGGCGCCAGTTGCTTGTAACACGCCCGACGAGCTCGCATTTCTCCTTCGTATCGTTGCAAAGAGGAAGAGTGTCTCCGTAGAGTGACGCAGGGAGGGGAAGAAGACGGGGGGGGGGGGGGGGGGGAGTACGCGTACTACACCGGGCTTTTCATCTCTGCCAACGCATGAGTCCCTCTGGATGGCGTTGAGGATGAGAGAGAAAAAGAAAGACACATACACAGAAACCGAGAGAGAGTGAGAGAGAGAGAGAGAGGAAGGGAGATAGAGAGAGAGAGAATGAAAGGTTTTACGAGATGCGCGAGTTTCGAAGCACCAGCCGTGACAGCATCTGTCATATCCAGGGAAGAGAGAAATAGAGAAACAGACGGAGGGAAAGAAGAGCGTGGCGCTCTGTGTATAGCTATAGCAACGTGTCGTAGAGAGAGGGAGAGGAGAGTTTTTCGCCCTCGTATTTTAAAACGGGACCAAAAAGAAGAAGAAAAAAAAGAAGAAAAACCGTCGCACACGAACTATTTTTTGGCGTTTTCCCACGAAATGTTTAATCTTTGTGTATACAAAAGCGAAGAAAAATTTATGAATTTGTAATTGTAATTGACGATTTTTCATTTTGTTACTTTTTTTTTGTATTGTTGCGATGGAAATTGGAGCGTCCTCCTTTTGGCAGTACAAAAAAAACTGGGAGGATGAGAACACGACGATTATTTCATCCTCCTTCGATCGATTCAATCCCTTGGCTCGTGAGAATATTTATAAAAAAAAAAAGGTGAAATACTGAGAAAAATTGAAAATTTTGTGACATTTCTCGTTTGACTTAAAAAAAATCTCTATTTTTCTCAAATTTATTAAACGACCCTGTACCACCCCTCCCCCTTCATAAATTAACATCCCCTCACCTTCATCCCCGTTCACAAAAATAACGCATATCATGGGAAAAGTACTAAAAAAAAAAATTATAAATCAATTTTTTTTTTTTCCAAAATTGTCGAAAATTTACGTTTCCTTTTACGAGCGATAAGTATACGCGTACAGACGACGAAGAGCTAAGATGATAGCTGCCACTTTCGCGTAGTACGTGACCGTACGTTTTAACGTTACAAACAAGAAGAGAAACGGCACACGCGAGGACGTCCCCTTCACGCATCGGAGCCAAAAGGCTCCGGTTCTCGCACCTCCTCTCATTCAAATCCTCCCTTACTTTCCGTACGAAAAACCCTCTTTTCTCGTACGACTCTCGAGGCACTCGCCACCTTCGAACGCACACAACCCCGACCCTCGAATACCTCATTTTTTCCATCCCTTTATTATTACCCCTTTTTCTTCTTCTTCTTCTTCTTCTCTTTTTTCCCTTCCTCTCTACCTTTTCCTTTTTTCTACCATTTTCGTCTCTCTTACTTTTTTATCTTCAGAAAACGTTCGTCACTCGGGTACGAGGATGCCACCTAGGCACGTATAACCCTACCCCTTCTCGTTTCTCGCCCGTGGTTACACGCCCTCGAACTACATAAGCTCGCGCATATCTCTCCACTGCGAGAAAAGTCGACCCAAAGGGTTCTTCTTTTTGCTTGCTTTCTCCCCAAGTTCACTCGTAATTTTAGGGGGCTTAATTTTATTTGAGATTCAACGAATGAATTTACCTGGATCGTTATTACTGAGAAATTTATTTTGTTCAAATAATAATCAAGTTTTACTTTTTTTTGGGTTGAAAAATTTATAAATTTTCTTTTTTTTTTTTAACGCGATATAAAAACAATACGAATCCTCTGGTGTACACGCCTCGACGCCATTTGCAATTTTACAAGGCGGTTTCGACAACGATAACAAGCATCCTCTGAAAACTTCCAATAAACATAAAATGTGTAAGGAAAATTAACTTAAATCCATTATTAATATAAAAATTGACTACGTTTCTACATCAACCAATTCACCGATACAAAGAATTATCTTCTTGTTCCTTTGTTTTATATTTTTTTGAAAAATTAATAAACTCAAAAGTTGAAAAACTCACGTTTTTTGTCCTCTTTTCTTTTTCATTTGTTGCAATAAAACGTTCAAAGACGGAAAATGATTCCACGTGGATGAACGTAATATCGAGGCAAGAACGATAAATCTCCCAGTGCAAATACGTCGTGTTTACTCGCCGAGCCAAGAACAGAACGCGCGGGCTCGTTTGGCGTGGCCCTTTTGTTCTTACCGCCTATTCGAGAAAACGTGTAATCGATAAGAACCAACAAAAAAAAGAACTTGTGTACACTGCGATAAAATAAAAAAATTCAAAAGTCGCTAGTCACGTCAAAGATTTTATTTTAATCTCAAAAAAACATTCTTTCATATAAAAAAATTCAAAAGTCGCTAGTAACGTTAAAGATTTTATTTTAATCTCAAAAAAACATTCTTTCATATAAAAAAATTCAAAAGTCGCTAGTGACGTCAAAGATTTTATGTTAATCTCAAAAAAACATTCTTTCATATCGACAAAAATTAATTCCAGTAAAAAAAAAATGATCTACAAAGTATACATTCGTCTGTATAAACCGCTGTTAAATTAATCAGCTTTACTTATTTTAAATTTCAACGACGTTTCGTAAATCTGATAAAAAAATCTCGCTACGTTTATAAAAAAACGCTTTTGAGTCAATTAAAAACAATTCGAGGGAAACATTAATTGCCTGCTTGCATAAAAAATCTCGCTACGGTTAAAAAAACACATTCGTATCAATTAAAAAGAATTCCAGCGAAACATTAATTGTCTGTTTAAATTTAAAAATCTCGCTACGTTTAAAAAAAGAACTCTTTTGAAACATTTGAAAACAATTCGAGCGAAACATTAATTGGCCGTTTAAATTTAAAAAATTCCGCTATTTTAAAAAAAAACACGTTCGTATCAATTAAAAATAATTCGAGTGTAATAAAATTCCTCGTTTATCTACAAAGTACAAATTCTAATGTTTAAACAACTAGTACAAATATCCAGCTATTACCTTAATCAACGTCAAAATTCGTTACGCCAGACCTTGCGCAAATAACGAGAACGAGTAAATCGTTGAATTCCAAACGGGAACAAATAAATCATTTAATTAAAAAAAAAAAGACATTCTCGAATCGATAGAAAATTATCCAAGCGAAAAAAGGAAATCCTCATTCAACCGAGAAAAAGCTAATCTCATTAAAAAAAAGTATGAGATTATTATTACAATTATCGATAGAATTTGTTGAAGAAATTTAAATTTTCGTTACGTAAACTATTTCAAAAAAACGAAAAAAAACTCAAGGCACCTCTCTCTCTCTCTCTCTCTCTCTCTCTCTCTCTCTCTCCCTCTCTCTCTCCCTCTCTCTCTCTCTCTCACTCTCTCTCTGTCTCTACCAGTTTAATCCACCAAGAGTAGCACCAGCGGAGAAAAGGCAAGACGAGCAAAGAAGGAAAGAAAGAAAAAGAAAAAGCCAAATCCTCTTTAAACTCGAAGCTGCCAAGATGAAAGGAGATGTTCGACATCGAGGTTTCAAGAGCGAGCACGAAACATTAATGCGATATGAAATCCGTAAGGTATTATACGTGGGCGCCAGACAGACGCCACGACGGACCACGTTACACCTATAACGCCGGTCCTTAATGTTTACGAACTTGCAAACTGCAGGTATTTTTCGATAAACCGATCGTATACGTTTCTACTTGTTCTTCGTATTATTGTCGTTATTGTTTCGCCTATAGAAAATAAACGATTCAAGTTGGAAGCCAATAATTCGCGGTTTACACTTCCTCCCACACGTATACTTTATAACTTTATACGTACGATCTCCTCTCGTCGATCACGACTTTACTCCAATCTAACGTAAATTTATACTTCGATTTATTCGTTATAAAATTTCCATCGATCGAGAAATTTACACCAAGAGAATTTCTTATTAATTTTTACGGTAAAATCTCGATAAAAGTGATATTAACAATTTGAACTCGATGATAAATATGGAAATGGTTAAAAATTGACACTAGTTTCAAATATTTTACTTTTAGGTGGGTAAAAATTTTAGCACGTAACGTAATTTTTACGCGCGATACACAGAGCTCATGGATTATGGCCAGGCGAACTTTACTGATTTTACTGTGAAGAACGTAAAAATTTTGGTGAACGGAAAATTTTGGCTTCGTTTTTTAAATTTTCAAGATAAATACTCAAATTTCTCAATGTACATCGTACACTTTCATTTGTATCAGCTCTTTTTTTCAACTTATTGTAGTAATGTTTACGTTTGATGAAAATTTACTATTAATTTCAATTAAAATTCTTGAAAATATTTTCAATTTTTGTCACTCAACAGTAAATTTTAACTCGTTTGTATTAAAGTGTTTTTGTTCCTAAAAACCTGAAGAATTGTACACGTGTCACTCAATTACTACAATTTCACAATAAAAATTACTTAAAAATTCTTTCCGCGTAAGATTTTACTCGATCGAATTTAATTTCGATCAAACTATTTTCTCTCATTTATCGATATCGTTTTATCGATACGAATTTCGCTCGTTCCAAGGAATTTATTCAAATCTATCCAATTTGATTCAAATAAGAAAATTTGTCAAGAATTAAACTCGAGACGATTTCAAAATTGTATTTAGATGAAAAGAATTCATGACTCGTTTATAAAACTCGAACCGCGTAATTTCTTCCACACGATTTGCCCAGACTGATAATCAGTTCTAATGGCTAGACGAATAGATAGACTGATAATTAAGTCTAATAGTGTCTTAAATTTCTCTTTAACAGAATGGATCAAGATGTTTTTTATTTGCTCTTGTCAGTATTTCAGTTCCTTTGACATAAATCGATAAGAAATTTGCACGACGTAAGATCGTGCAAATCATGAGTATTATCAATTAAAAGGGTAACGGAGCAAAGAATAAAAGAGAGAGAGAGAGAGAGAGAGAGGGGGGAAAGCTAAAAAGAAAAAGGCAGACAGAGAGCCGAGTATTGCGCGAATGAAATATCGACGCGTTTAGGGTTTGAACCGTATTAGTACAGTTGTCCCCTATCCACGAGCAAGGCAGGAAAGAGCGAGCATGTAACAAGAAAGAATGGAAGAAAAACGAAGCGTGTTCCTTGTTATATCGTACCGAAAGCCGGGTATGTTGTGTTAAGAATGGTTATATATTCTCTGGGTGGGGGGGGGTATGGTGCGTGCTGATCGTGGGGTCGTCCGGGGTCGCAGGGTTGCGTGGCACCGGGCCGAACGTGCCCCCCACCCCCCTCCACCTTCCTCCTTCTCGCGCTCTTTCTCTCTCTCACACACACACACTCACTGACTGGCGCTCGTTCGCTCGCTCGCCCTTCCTACCGGTTCGATCGTGGAGGACAGAGAGAGGTGTACCGAGACGACTAGGGAGCGTTTCTAGCCCAAGGGAGCAAAGTATAAGTCATACTACCCCGAAAAATAAGAAAAATCACCGAATTTTTTTTCTTTTGTTTTTTTTTTTTTTAAGGAAAGTTTATTGGATTAATTTTAGAACGAGTTTTCTCATTGCCCAACCTTGAATCTTTTTGTTGGTCAAATTTATTTGATATTTTAATTTTAGAACGAGTTTTCTCAATAATTGCCCAACGTTGAATTTGTTTTTTGGTCAAATTAATTTGATACCTATTTTAATTTTAGGACGAGTTTTCTCAATAATTGCCCAACGTTGAATTTCTTCGAGATTGTGGCAATGCGATTAGTTTTTTTTTTTTTGTTTATAATGAATTTTTTTAGCTGGATTCTCGTTTAGGCTCGAATATTTAGATTATTTTTTTAATTCATTTGAATCATTGATAAATAGATAAATAATTGGAGTTTAGAAGAATTGACCTGTATTGACATAAAATAAAATAAATAATTAAAGGAGAACAATTTTAAGTACAAATATTGAAAAATGATTAATTCTGAACATAAAACGATTGAACAAAAGTACAATACGAAAATAAGAAATAAATTGTTTATATATAAATTATAAAATTTGAAAAAATGCAAAATTTCTAGTAAACTTTTGTCTTTCGTTGGTAACATTGGGAAAAGAAACTTCGCGAAAGTGTGAAAAGAGACTCGACCGCTTAAAAATGTCTCGAAAGCTTCGGCGTCGCATCACTATGTACAAAAACAGCTAGAAAAAAAAAACAAAAGTAAAAACAGGAATAACGTCGACTGCTAAAATAGGGAGCCTCGTCCCTTAAGATCGTTTTGCCGATCGGACGAACTCGTTTTTTTTTTCATTCGACTTTCTTTCTCGCTACTCCGTTATACGCGATAAAAAGCACCGAGGGTCGAAAGACACCAGAAAGAGAGAGAGAGCGAGAGAGAGCGAGAAGAAAAAAAAAGAAGGGGGACACGAACGTTTAAGAGGCTCGTGAGACTACGAGAGACGTGCGCTCGCGAAGCCTCGAGCGTTTGGAAAATTTCTAAATTTAAGGTTTTCGGGTATCGGAGTCGGGGAGAGTCTGTGACGAGAATTTAGAGAGAGAGAAAAAGAGAGAGAAAGAGAGAGAGAGAGTGAGTGAGAGAGAAAGAGAGGAAGAGAGGATGAGAAAAAGAGAGGAGAACGATGAATCTTTACACTCTCGCTTCCCTCTTGCCTCTAGCTCTTTATAGCAATCTCTTCTATATCGCCACATCCCTTCTCGCGTCTTTATAACTCTTTTCATCCATTCCGATGAACCGAAACCAAGGCCAAAATGAACGTTTCGAGCTTTCGCTACGTTATCGTCCTAAAAAGCCAGACGCGTTTTCGTCTTTGCCAAATCTTGAATTGGAAATTAATCGGTGAATTTAAATCCTCGCAGAGATCGAACGTAAGGTGGTGAAAAAGAAAAAGCGAGAAAGATACGTGAATTATCAATGTAGGTCGTCGATCGACGTCCACGTTTATTTTGTCGTTATAAATAAAACGATTGTTATCGATTCGTTTAAAAAACAAATCTTATTATTTTTATTATTGTGGTTGTTGTTAATTGAAAATAGTAATTTTTCGAATGTTTGAATTGAGAATAATTATTGTTGGGGAATAATAGTTATTAAAAAAAAAATAAAAACTCGAAGAGTAACATTGGAAATAATTATTGTTTGAAAATATTGATGGTTCGAATATTCGAATTAAAAAATAATTTTAATTTAAAAAATAAACAGAAAGTTTGATAATAATTATTATTCAAAATTATTAATAGTTTGAATATTCGAATTGAAAAACAATTTTAATTAAAATCAATAATTTTTACAGTTATTATTATTAGAAAATATTGATTGTTCGAATATTCGAATTGAAAAACAATTTTAATTCAAATCAATAATTTTTACAGTTATTATTATTAGAAAATATTGATCGTTCGAATATTCGAATTGAAAACACAATTTTAATTAAAATCAATAATTTTTACAGTTATTATTATTAGAAAATATTGATTGTTCGAATATTCGAATTGAAAACACAATTTTAATTTCAAAAAATCAAAAATGTTTACAATAATTATTATTCAAAAATATTGCTCGTTCAAATATTCGAATTGAAAAACAATTAATCAAAAATTTGTACACTAATTATTATTCAAAAATGTTAAAAAAAAAAACACAAAACTTTTCCATTAAATTCCATTTGTTTCAGGCTTATTCTTGCAAAACCGGAAAAAAAGAGAGCTGTTATCGAGCGACGGGGGTAAAAGGGTGGGGGAATGAAAAACAACGTAAAATTTAAAAAAACCGTCCAAGTGGTCCGATCTCTTCCGAGAAAAACGTTTCTGGCTCTATCGTAGAATAATACGTCGATTCGTCTTCGAGAAAGTCGTCTGAGCCGAATGCAATAGAAGAAGAACTGACGTGTCTCTCTCTCTCTCTCTCTTCTTTGGAGAGAGAAAGAGAGAGAAGAAACGCGCAAGCTTCAAAAGCCGGCAACGACGTGTTTCACGCGCGCAGACCGCGAAAAATACTCTTGGCAGCCGGCAACGGTAGACAGCCAATGTTTAATAATAATAAATATATCCACCCCTCCTCCCCCTCCTCCTCCTCCTTCTGCTTCACTCCACGTCCCTCTTCTCTCTCAAGTGTCCGGCATTGGCGGAGGGTGTGATATAAATAAAAGTAAATAAGCGTGGGACGTCTCTCATGACTTTTTCACTTCGCTGCTCGATTCCCTGATTCACGCACGTTACTTGCGATAAATCCCAATTACCCAAAACCTGTCGTATCGACCAACCAATTAACAAAACAAACCAAAAAAAAAAAAAAAAAATCCCACATCTTTCCAATTCTCCACATTTATCATTTAAACAATTAAATCGATTAAAAACCTTCCTCCAATTAATACAACCCTTTCTCTAAACTAGTAATCAATTATCAAACCCAAACTTAATTAACGTAACTAAAAAAAAAAAACGTGTAATAATTTTCTTCAAACTGAAAAAAAAAATCTAATTATCGATAAAAAGAAAATCCTCCTTTCGTTCCGTTCCTCACTCTGTTCCAGGATATAATACAGCGATACAATAATTAGTTGGAATATTCGAATACTAAGAAACGAGTATCGAGTGAAGAAGAAAAAGAAAAGAGACGAAAAGAGAGAGAGAGAGAGAGAAAAAAAAAGTGCGATTCGAGCGCCTCCTCGGGATATTCCGAATGTGTGGTCTATAACGTTAGCTATGTATAGCTTTCGGGCGTATATCTCATTCGGGGCGGTCGCGAGAGCGACGCGTCTTTGCGTCTACGCGAGATACACGAGAGAAAGAGAGCACGGGCAATGTTATATGTACATACATACTTATATATATATGTATCACACGCCTCCTTATATTCTATATACCTATACACACACACACACACACACACACACACACACACACACACACACACACACACACACATATATATATATATATATATTTAACACTCCTCCTTATATTCTATATACCTATATATACACACATACACATACATATATATATTTCACACTCCTCCTTATATTCTATATACCTATATACACACACACACACATATATATATATATATATGTGTGTATATAGGTATATAGAATATAAGGAGGAGTGTGAAATATATATATGTATGTGTATGTGTGAAATAGTGTGAAATATATATATATATATATATGTATGTATGTATGTGTGTGTATATAGGTATATAGAATGTAAGGAGTATGAAAAATATACGGACACAGGAGAGACTACGTACGACTCCCTTGGCTCGGGAGCCGGGATCGCGCGACATCGTCAGACATGGAGATAAATAATAGGTTTTCTCGCGGAACGAAATAGGTGCGTGGGCGCGACTCGCCAGTGTCTGCGATTCGAACCTTACGCCGATATATACTTATATTTCGTGGCTCACGATACAAACCGTAGGCACAAGTTTTGCCAGACTCTCTCTTTTTTCTCTTTCTATCTTTCTCCTCTGGCTCACTCGCGTATCTTTCTTTTCAATTCTTTCAACCCTCGGCTTTATTGTAGAAAAGTACGTTTTCTTACTTGTTTTGCAATTTTTATATCCAAGTTTGTCGTGTCATTGTCATTTTTCCGTCAAGCCTTTATGGGGAGGAGTGTTTGGCTAGGAAGGTTCGTAAAACGAGGGATTGTTTACGAGCTGGTTCATAACGATGGGAGAAAGATGATTTAGTTTGTTTTTTTGTTTTTGGTTGCTTTGTTTTTATTGTTGTTAGAGGAGAGAGGTAATTGACAATGGAAGAGAAGAGACGGATATTATTTTGTTTGACATTGTGATTTTTATTTCGTTATGTTTGAAGTTAGTTTCGTTACTAGATTCCTCGTGGCTCGTTTGGGATGCAAATTGTCAAAGTTCTCGCAAAGGGAAAAAAGAATTGCTATATTTTCTTATCGTATAAATTTAAACGATTGAAAAAAAAGACTGTTTCTATTTACAACACAAAGTATTCCTAAGCATCGTACGTCTATTATTGTTATTATTACCAACAATATCCATAAAACTTGCTAGACAATTTGCATTAACATTAGCTAAAACTTTATTTCCCCGAAAGTAGACAAGAAGAAGATAAATAGAAATTTATCGACTTGGCTTACCGAGGAAAACTTATTTTTCAAGGGAACCGTGCGAGGGAAGTTTGTTTAAAGGTTAACGCATCGATTAAACTTTTCCCTAACGAGCGACGATACCTTTCGCTCGCTTTAAAACGCCATAATTGTGGCTCGATTCACAAATCCACGACGCCATTTTGAAAATTATTTCCCTCGTTATCTTGCACCTAACCTAAAAAAAAAATCTCCCAGCCGTAACTTAGAAAAAAAGCAACAAGAAAGAATTTCGCTAGTAAGTAAACTAACCTAAAAATGAGACGAAAGGCTTACCAGGTGGCGCGACGATAGCGAGCGCGAGAAAAGCACCGGCAGTCGCCAGTAGAAATATGTTCGAAGCGATACCCCGTTGTCCTCCATTTCTTCGACACGTATCGCGTCTCTGTCGTCTCGTTATTAAATCATCATCGCGACAGTCAATTTGCCAACTAAGCCTAGTATCGTCGTTGCTCACGACGCCGACAGCGCACTCGTGTCTATCGTCGTCGTACGTATCGAGTCTCTCGTATTTGGGCGACCTCGATGAATAATCCTCGATCACGACGCGATCGCCATTATTATTTTCACCGTAAAAACGTGGCCCGTCGGGAGTTTCGTCCCGTACGTAAATCTCGTTGTCCCTCGCGACGCACCCGTAACTCACTCCATCGTTGCGACGATCGTCGTACGTCAATCTAACGTCGCCATTGTTGTTTATACGCGTACGCGAATACGTCGTATTTCTAACGCGACGCTCGTCCCCATTCTCGACGTGACTCGCCGACGTATAATCGTCGTTGCTTCGACGACCATGACAATGACGACGACAATGATAATGATGACAGGAACGATGACGATTTTGATGCTGGCAACAGCAACAGCAACAGCTCGACGCCCTCTGCAGGCTTTTCGGGCCGCTCATGGCCTGTTTCGGACCCACCGAGGACTCCTCTCGTCAGCGTTTCTTAAACGTAAAACACGTCCCTCTCTCCTCATCGACAAACACACTGTACGAACGACGGGGCGTCGATGGCTTGCCACGAGTCATCACCACTCTGATATTCGTTTTCCTACGGATATACCTCTATTTTTATCCACCCAATGAAAAAAAAAAAAATCACAAAATAATAAAACGTAGTGAAAACAAAAGAAAACAACAAACAGACCGTCGTTACTTCACGAAACTTATCCTCCTTGGATTATTTTATATTTACTCTTACAGAGTCTTCCACTCCTCGCGACGAATCACACGAGACAATGTTGATCGTCTCGACGAAACACGATGTTTTATTTCATTCTTATTTCCGCCACTACCCGAGGCTGCGAACGAAAATGTCACTTTCGAGGAAAAGGAGGGATGCCTCGTTTCACCTTTGCCGTCGGCTACGATGTCCTCGCGCTTCGTATCCGTCGAACAGCAAAAAAGAAAAAAAGGAAAAACAACAAAATAACAAACTTCCTTCCTCGCTTAGTCCACGCTTCGACGTGCCAATTTTCCTCTTCCACCGCACTCGCGTCGATATTCCTCGCTCGATGGCCTCTCGTACTTTATTTTGATTATCCTGTCAGTCTCTCGCTCGATCGCGAGCCGCACTCGTCGCGACAATTCTCATTATTCCCAACATCGATCTCATCGCAAAGATTCTTATTACCTTCTATTTATTTCATTTATATTCTCTCTTATCTTTTCCCCAATTCTCGATAACGCGTCCGTCGATCACTTTTGTTTCATCCACATCGTGAAGAAAAAAATGTAAATTGTTCTCAAACGTTATTTTACGTTAAGTTCGCACGGTTTTCACCGTGCGTCGTGTGATCGATCGAGAGGGGGGGAAACAAGCATGGCGTATATACGAACACCATGCGGACTGGGAGAGTAAGTCACGAATAATATCGCCGGTGTATCCTCCCCTCCCCTCGTTCCTCTCGAGGCGTTCGTGCTCCTTACTTTTATCGTAAAGTATTAACGCACGTCGTTTCTTTTTTTTTTTTCGTTCGCGAGAAAACGTCTTACTCCCAATGCCGTTACGTACGAGTAGCGGCGAACCGAGAGAGCCGGTAGTGACGGCAACGACGGCGCTGAATGACTGACGTCGAGGGGAAGGGAACGACCGTAAGAAACCCTCTAACGGGGGCCACGGACCGCAAAACCGTCGGATTCGCCGCGAGAGCGAGCGAGAGGGAGCGAGCGACGTTCACAACACACAAGCCGCGAGCACGTACGAAACGAAAAAAAACACACACACACACGCATACACACTTTTCCCGTCTCCCTTATAATCTTACGTTATCGGGGGGGGCGAATCTTGGCGTTTCGCAAGTTTCATACGCGAACTCCCCCGGACGTTACGAAAATTACATACACGTATACGTTATATGTGTTCACGGTAAAAAACAAAATGGAAAAACTTTGGGAGAAGCCAAACACACACAAACACGCCTGTTTGTCAGCGCTCTCGGATACACTGAGACACTCTCTCAATCTCTTTCAGCCTCAGTCACGCCGATGGACAACGTTGCTTCGACAGGGCCAATGACAAATAAAACAAACCAAACAAAAGTAGAAGAAAAGAAAAACACTTGTCAAAGTGTAACAGAACGATCGAATAAAAATCGTCACCGGAAACAAAGTGTGCGATACTAGAGAGAGAGAGAGAGAGAGAATGAGACGAAGGCTCTAGGGGAAGCCCCTCAACTGACCAGGTTTCAGGTTGGCACTGAGGCACAAAAAGCCTTGATCCGTAATTTCGATGATTAGAACCGTAGCGTGAGAGCCGAGAGAGGGTAGGGAACGCTAACGGTGCCGGTAAAGTGTTCACTGGTGGTACCCCACACACACACACACACTCACCCAACAAACACACACACACACATACACACACGCGCGTGCGTAACACGACGATGCGAGAGTCAGTGCACTGTTTTATTTTATTTTTCGTTCAACCCGTAACACGATCAACCTGAAAGTATCTCTGCTAGCTTCACCGTGTCCACTATTATACAATTATCGTACCCACGATTGGTCCTGTTTTGCCCAAAGGTCCATTAACGTTTGTTTGTTTGTTTGTTGTTGTTGTTTGTTGTTAGTTTAATCGCTAACGAGAGGAGAGAGAGAGAAAAAAAAAAAGAGGCGGCGTCAATTGTTGGCAGGGGGTGCTGGCGATGGTTGATGCGCGCTCTGCCGCAGCTGTCGGTAGATTCTCTCGGTTAGAGGTTTCGCACGAATCGCGGGGTTGGTCCGTGTGTGTGTGTGTGTGTGTGTGTGTGTGTGGGTGTGTTTATGTGTGTGTATGTATGCATATACGAGGTACTACTGCGTTGCCAGTTGGGGTGGCTACTACTGCGGCACGACGATGTGAAAAAACATCGCGTTTTCTTTCTTGCTGCTTTTTTATTGTGTTTTGACGTTGTTGTTTTTTTTTTTGCTTTTTTTTTCGTTTCTTTTTGTTCGTTCACGTCTTCGAGCTTCGTGATTGAAACGATCGTTCGTAGTTAACGTCCAGGCTCGCGACGACGATGCTGATGACGATGACGGCGATGGTGACGGCGACGACAGCCAAAAGCAGCGACGGCATATGTAACGGGCTCGATGGTTCGCTCGACCTCGGCGGAGAGCTCGTCGAAGACTGGCGCGCGAGCGACGACTCTGACTACTGAGCCGTGCGAGGGGCGCACGCCGTTACGCCGCGCCACACACGCACGCACGCTGCTGCTTGCTGCTGCTGCTGCTGCTGCTGCTGCTGTCTCTGCTGCTGCTGCTGCTGCTGCCGCTGCGGGGGCAGTCGCACTCACTCGTTCTATCTCTTACTTACTTCTCTATCTTTCTTTAGTCTCGCTCGATCCCTCCCTCTTCCTTCCTCGCTCACTCGGTTACTTCGGCCGTCGCGAACGCCACCGAACAACCAACCACCTAACCATCAATCCATCCCCGGTTCGTATCCATTCCTTTGCGAATGTACAATCGTCCGTAAAGACGATACCAATAATCGACCTTTTATTATTCTTGGTGTTGTTTTTTCCTTGTATCGTTGTACTTCTTCTTTAGCCTGGGGAGAGATTTTTATGCGAATGTTAAGAGCGTCCTTTTTTTTGTTTTTGTTGGTTTGTTTTTCTTACGTTTCTCGTCGTTCATCAAGCAGGAAAACATCTCTTTATAACGCCGCCAGTCTGACCGTCGGTCCGGATGTACCGTCCGAGGGCATAATCAACTCTGGCAAAGCTTCCAATCCGGAACCATATTTGGCACGCCTATTCTTTGGTTACCCAAAAATCCAAGCTTGCCAATGAAAATTCCAATTTTACGATTTTTTGCTCATCGTTCAATCTACCATGATTGAAAAATAAATAAATAAATACTTATAACGATTACAATCTTGATTTTTCATTGGACAAAATTGTCGAAGAGTTTTTGAAATTCTCACGTTATAAGGAATGTACGTGTAACATTCTCATAAAATAGAAATATTGTTTCTTTCAATTTCTCATCGTTTCGGATTTATTCCTTATGCGTTATTAAAACCTTCCGTCCAATATCTTTCGTTTTCTCGTTTCATTTTTTTTTTTTCCATTCTTCCTTCAGCTATCCAGATAGGGGTGGTTTTCTCTCGTTTCGGCGAAGTGCTGGTTCGTGCTTTACATAAATGTCGTTTCGTGTAATGGAATTCGTTCCAATCGTATCGTCGTACCGAATCTCGCAAAAAAAATGTATATATATATATATAAACGCGAGGAAGAAAAAAAATAGCTTACACAGTTTCGCGATGCGTGAAGAGGAACGATGGAGGTCGCACACAGTCGGTGCTTATGAGCAAAAGCACCGCAGCGGTAGCGCCGCTGTCGCGACTTCCTCCCTCGCCGATTCCCCGCAAAGCCATCGTCCTAGCGAATCGATGCTCGGTGTCTGAGGCTCCGCGAGAGAGACCTGCCGGGCCACCCAACGTTTCGCCACCACCACCCTTTTACTATTTTTCCAAGCCCCGTTTCTCCTCGTCCTTCTCACTTTACCTCCTTCTTTTCCACCGTTGTCATTCCTCATCGATTTCTCATCGTCTCGAATCGATATCGATCGATATCCTCGATTATCGATCGAGTCCAATCGATAACAACAATTCTCACGAATAATACAAAAGTCGAATATGATCTAACTCGTTTTATCGTCCAGTCGGAGACGAAGGTTCTTAAAACTTTCGATAGATAAATACAAAAACATTAGCCCGTAGTTCGAGCACGTTTTCATCATGAGACAAAATACTGTAGAATAAAAAATTCCTATGTAAAAATACTTCTAATAATTTCCCATAACGTTCGATAAAAAAAAAAGTTACTAAAAAGGAACTAGATAGGAAAGATTAAGCAATAACTGTAGAAGGGTAATGAGCCGGTCGCGAAATTGAGGGAGTTTAAGGGAGGGGGTAATGGTGTCGAGCACCTGGACGCCACGAGCGTCGCTGCTGTAGCGCCGCTGCTGCCACTGCCGCACCATTTCCGCCGGCCACCAGGTGGTTGCAACTTGTTGTTGCGGTAGAGCCTCGCACGAGAGACGAGTGCCGCGTCGCGAGTGCCACCTCGTGTGTTATCCATCTCTCCTGTGCCTCTTTCTATAAGCACACTCTTACCAAATCCTATCTAGCTCGAAAGAGAACATTCCTACAGTTTTCTTCATTCTCCTACCTTCGTTTCGACGAAAATTCCACACTCAATTTGTCACAGTGAAGCGTGACGAGAAACCGCAAAATTTCCTAACCTCGTTTATGCCTATACGTTCAAAGTAGTACGAGTTTACGAATAGCGTGGCGCTTCTGGCTCGCGCGACACTTTCGCATCTAGCGTGAAAAATTGCATCAATGGTCTTAATTTTCAGAAAGCTCGATAGATGGCGCAATTGGTCATCGTGACAATTTTTCACTCTCTGAACATACGCTTATACACATATATGTATGCAAGAGCTAGAAAAAGGTGAACTATGAAACGACAGCTGCATGAATTTACGGGTCATTTGGTCCAGTCTTGTCGATTACAAACTGAAGCATTTTTCGACCTCTCGCAATCGCCAAAATTCTCTCTATTTTCACGTCACGTTGCAACATTCTCAAGAATTCCTGATTTTCCCAAGAAACGTTGTAATAGACGCATCTCCGATGTTATTATAACCGGCCTTTTCAAGTCCGTGGAATAACCATGGACAATGCCTGCAAGGGGATAAAAGGCAAAAGGGGACAGAGAACGAGATAGAGAGAGAGAGAGAAAGGGAGAAGGAGAGAACGTGCTGGACTGAGAGAATAGGGCTGTGAAAGCGCCGCTAGGGACTGTCGGGTTTTTCGTCACGCATGTTGTGGCACGCGTCGTCGATTATCTCTCTGTGGTTCTTTTCGAGCCAACGGGGGATAATATAAGATTCTCCAAAGAAACAGCCGGTCAGGGATACTTGCCTTGAAAGAAAATAATAAAAAAAGAGCCTCGTGTGGGTCACCGAGAACGCGTGGACGCATCGTCCAACGGTAAAAAGAATCGATTTCCGACGATCGCTAGAAATAAAACAATAATAATAACAATTAAACGTTTAATAATTAAAATTATTATTATTTTAATAATATTTGTACAATAAATTATCATTATATTTATTACCATTGATAATAAAGGATCGAGCCAAGGACCACCCAGGAGGCGTTCAATGAAACCCGATTAAAATCAATTTTTTTAAATCGATTGCAATCGATTTCTCTTTACCGTTTCGGAGACCACTCGGTCACAGACGATTAGCGAACAAATGCGATTCCACGAACTAAATATTCGTAGAAATTAATAAATGTACATATACGAGGCGGAATGATCTTGGCCTTGAAACAAATACGAACGGATAAAGAAGCGTTCCATTGGGGGAACGAGAATGAGAAAAGAAGAAAAAAAAAAACTAAAAAAAAAAATAAAAGGAACGACACAAAGGGTATACCGTAATTGAGGGTTATCGATTAACCTCAAATAAGAAACGAAGGAGAATTACTCACGAGCAATAATTCCGCCACCTCGGGTTCATAAATAAAATCTTCGGATCCGTCCATCGCTCGTCCAAGTCTGCTGTAACATAAATTGATTGTCGAGCTATACGTATTTACGTATGTGACGTGTATATATATATGTGTATAAGATCTTTCGATTAGAGCGAAATGCGTGTGGCCGTCCGATGAGGGACCTCTGGCGAAACTGTGGACAATGACAATTGAGCCGTTGGAAGGGAGAGGGGGGGGGGGGGCAACAGATTTCGTCTCGTTCGTGGCGGCAGAACGAAGCATTGGGGAATTGAGCGCTGGGATGAATCACACTAAGAGTTTCTCTCACGACGCGTTCCCGGTCAGCGTCCACACAAGCCTGAATTAACCCCCACCCCCCACCACTCTCAGTTACTCCATCCAGTAGATTTTGTCGCGAGGTTGACTACGTATCTAGACATATATACGTTATTCCTAGAACGTCTAACCAAACTCTAGAACAATCGTCTCGATTCCGACCAATCTTCAATTTTACATTATGCACTCGTGTGGTAAAAGAGATATTCGAACTTGGAATTATTCCGTGAGCCCAGTCGACTTTGCCGAGTCGAAAGCGAGGAATAACAGTGAACGATGGAAAGGAGGGTAAAGAAAGAAAAAAAAAAACGTACGAGATACGACACTGGCAGGTAGACGTATATATACGGGCGTAAGAGCGCATACCGACGCGACATCTGTGTGTAACTACGGGAAGCCCGGAGGGGAGAGGAATCTCGCGTTCGCCCGAACAAGTGGGGCACGGAATAAAAAGGAAAAAAGAAAAAGCGAGTAAAGAAAGAGAAAAAGGATGAAAAGGGGGTTAGAGAGAACCTAGATTGGTGCTACACACCCCCTTCAGTTGACAACGGCAAAATTCGAAACGACATCGTCGGACTTGGCTTCCGGCCATTTCCCAGCTATTGATCGACGATACGTTATAGGCCGACCTAACCCACAGGGCTCTATGTGCAATTATAGGTGTATCGTATGCTCGAGCACCAACGCTGACTCTATCTCCTTCTCTCTCTCTCTCTCTGTCTCATTCTCTCCCTTTTACCGCACCCCGTTTCGCTGTCTGCTCACTCGTATTCGAACTAATGTATGCATCGTTGCAGCATAGATAGCCGATACATGCACATATACATACGATAACTATGCAATAGTTAAACTTACGATAGCCTTCGTTTTCTAACCTTTTTACCACACGACACGCGCAGCTTCGTCCAAGACCCTCGAACGACTCTCGAATGATTTTAATGGCGGCGATCGATGCCACGTTATTATTGTTATTATTACAAGGATGCGAGCCGCGCGACCCTAGGGGCTGTTCACGTAAGCGTGGAGTACCAGGTGTAAATGGCCACCCTGGAATGAAAACAGGATGTTCCCCCTCACCCTTTAATCGCCAGCACGTATGAACGTACGTATGTATGATATCCACACATAAATATACATAGTGAATCGTTTGTTGAAAAAGGAGTAGACTAAAGTGCAAATAACGCAACGCCCATTCCCACTGAACGGTTCAACAAACTTTGCATCGTTATCGTTCCTTTCACAACCTTCTCAACGCACCCTTTATACTCTTTATTGCACGTTTATGACACCTGCGAGTCCTCGCAATTTGCTGTTTCACTTCGATTCGTTATATCTTCGATTCTACTGTGCTATGTATGTGTGTGTCTGTGGATATAGATATATGTAAGGTTATGTACGTGTGTACGAGCTGTGCATCATGCTCGTTATGACGATCGTGAGAAAAATAGCCGTTATTATTTTCGCAAATACTAAAAGCTTTTTTTTTTTTAGACTGAAATGGACTATCGCTCTAGAAAGAGCGAAGTTATATTTGTTCGCTTGTGAATCGATAGTCGTTTCATTATTTTACATACATACCAGATAATGTGCCTCGCGTGATCGTGAGATACAACAATTCATCAACTATTCATGGCTCCCGTTGAGGCAACCGATACTTTTCTTTAATCTATCGTCTAATCTTCCAGAGGTATTTTGCGAGATGGTTGATGGTGTTCGTGCGTTATCGCGATCGTCTTCCAAAGTTGTGTTCCGAAACTGTTTCCGGTTGGAATAGGAGGAGAGAGAGCGATGTGTTCGTGAAAATGTACGAGAGAGAGACGCTAGTTACTTGGGTACGATTACTGAACGCGACCCTGGACAAACATCGCGTTATAGGGATTTTTTTTGTTGACAGATTGAGGTTAGGAATTTTTTTATTTCAAGACCGGATGGACCTGCGAAGAGGTAAAGGGAAACCGGGGAAAAGAGCGTTGGAATGAGGAAGAGATCGGTGAGACAACGTAAAGGGTAGACTACCGCTGTCCTACCCTTCGTATAAAGGATCAATAATTCACAAGGTACGTCCTTGTATATCGACTACCGCAGAAGCACTTACGCTCTTCCGAGGGATACGAGCGTCGAGCTTTCTCCGTTGGCGGCGCGAGTCGCTTCTCACTCGTGCTTCTTTTTTCACCACCCCTCGCTGGTAACAAAAACCTGTAGCAGGGACATTCAACCCTTTGCGTCATCAGTGTTTTTTTTTTACTCCTTCGAACGTTCCGTTTCTTTTATTCTCTCTTTCGCTGTTTGTCGGCGCTATCGAGCGTCCTCGACATAAAACTCATTGCGTAATCCTTTCAGGAAAATTAAATTCACGTAGACGTATCCAAAAGCGATTGCGAGAAGGAATATATCATTCGACGTAACAGAAAAGTTTAGTTAAATTGTTTCATCTATTTACCCAATCGATTTGTTTTTCTCAATAGCGTCGATACATCTCTCGTGGCGCTTCGATCGCAGGAACATTACTACAGTCCTGTTGGTAAGTGGAAGGAAGGTTATGTTTCACACCATGGATTTTTGGAATAGGAATAAAGAAAAATCGTTTTCGTACTGACGTGCGGAAAAAGACAAAAAAAAAAGCTTTCGTGCTCGGGTGTGGATAGCGTGTAACAATTCGATAACTTGGATATGCGTAATCTCGAGCGTATTTTCTAGACATACGGTCTCGAGCAGGCACGTTTCGGCGTAAATTTTCGAAATCGATGGATTCATTTTCGAAAACGATGAACAAACGCTGATTTCGCGATTCGTTTTACTGGAAAAAATCCGTGACTTCTGCAAGCTCTCGATCACGAGCCTGTTGATGGGCCCAACGATCTTCCGCAAGCTTTTCACTTAGACCCCATTTTTCATGGTAGACACGCTCACCGCATCCTGGACACTTTTTACCCCCTGGAGATTACAATTTTCAAACTTATTGAACGATATTGTTTCAATGATGAATTTCTAAAGACATCCACCGGGTAGTAGTATTTAATAATTTACCATGGAATGGCGGAGTCTTCATGTACGTCACGAGACATTGCAAATGAAATAAATGACCACAATACAGTCTCTCGACATGTAGATCGGCGTTTTCGTCGAGAATAGCAGATGCAGGATTTTCCGGTAAACATATGGCCTTGCAAAGTTGACAAACCTCCTTGGGTATACTTCGTACGGTTCTACATGAAAAAAGCAATTTACATCGTTAAATCGATTTTTTTTGGAAAGATTATCGATAAATATGATATCTCACTAATTTTTACCTGACTATGAAAGAAACGACGGTCTTGAGAGATGGAGAAGGCACGAATGGTTGACGCGAACGTTGCTTGCTCAATGGAGGTTCCACACTGCGTCGTCCTAACTCCTTAGCTTGACCCAAGAGATATCGAGTGAAGAGAGGCGGAAAGTTCGTATCCACGTCGAGAATGCTGTATTATTCAAAATAACATTGAAGCTACTTGCTGATACTACCTTGATAACGCAAGCATTATATTTATGATCTACCTCACAGCAGTCGTTGGATAATCGTCGGGAACAACAACCTTGACTTTGAAAAAATACAATCCCTCGGAAGCTTTCACACGGAGAGTCGCTTTTTTACTGTTGACTTTTAGATCGCTCTCTTCCGAAACTAATTTCTTCAAATGAGTTATTTCATCGTAGCAACAACAGAGAGGATTCTCCTCTATGAAGTTTCTGATAAATTTAACAACATCCAATACCTGTAAAATTGGAAAAACAGCCATCTTTATATTTGAGAAATACCTGTTGATTACAAAAACAATTATTTTTTATCTCAAATCTTGGTATACCTGTTCTTTTCCCAAAATTGTCTTGCACCTCTTCTCGCAAACTTCCTCTAATTTCTCCAGAAACTTTGGCGCTAGAGTCTTGCTCTTTAATTCTATGAGCAGAGCCGCTTGAGGATAATCCTTTGGAAATTGGATGCAGATGACGATTTTTTTGAACCACGTCCTCCTGCGCAATCAAAATAACCATATTTGTTTGTATCAACGTACTGTCATCGGTAGTTCTTAGTATCTAAGAGATAATGATAATGTATTTTATACTTACGTTATTTCAACGCGGACCATGGACCGTACGCAAGAGACCAATCTACTGTCAGGCACAACATTCTTACAGAGCTTTGATACTTTGGACAATTCATCGTCGATCAATCCCATGAACTCTTTTTTATTTCGGTTCAACGCCTCCCTTCGAACCTCTTGTGGCCTGTCCGGGATAGAAACAAAAAAAGTATAATAATAACAATGTCATAACCTTGAAAGCGAGAAAACTTTTTCTTCGAAGAATTCATTATACACTATTTCCCAGCAATGTTCAATCGTTCGTTTTGTAGATCACAGCTACGTGCACACGCTGGGCCAGTCCGGTTCCAGTGTTATTCCTTTCAAAGCCTGATAATTCTAAATTTCGCCAAATCACTTTTATTGCGTCTTCTACTCCCGGATTTTTTTTACGCCATGACGCATTTAATAGTACTAATATTTGGCCGTAACAGCTAACGAAGCGCTGCGACTTTACAAGCTTCAACTTTTCTCCGCATGGCTGGAATGGCGCTATATCTTTGAATATCCAGAAGCTTTGTTTATAATCAAACCTGCTCAAACATTAGATCAAAATTAAATAAAAAAAATAACAATGCTTGAAACAAACGGAAATATCCAACTCCGTCGTTGACTCTATTAATGAATTATAAAACTATAATATTTAATAGTGTAGTATTCTAGGTTTTGCAACAGTGGAATCGTTCGTTGGATCGATTCATCGTTTGTCCCGCGTTCGATAAAATATATATATATATATATTCTTGACAACGACCTTATAGACTACAACAATAATGGTACGGTAAAAGGTTAAGCAAAGTGCATAAAGGCACAAATAATTTACGAGTGCACATCGTGCGCCGACAGTTTTCATCGAAACGAAAATACAAATTCTTAAAAAAGCCTGTTTAATTAGGTACTCTGTTCAAGAAAAAGGTTTGGATAAAATCTGAGTGCCTCTATCGAGTCGTCTCTGCACGCTCTACCATATTTCTCCGTGACGAAAAGACGTTCACGCGCAAGTAGAACCGATATCCCCTCTGATTGTGCGAGTTCCTCCGCAGTTGCAGAACCTCGTTCTTTCAGCTAAGGAATACAAGAAATGAAAAAACGAGTTTTCATTCATAAACATAGAAATATTTTGGAAATACTTTATGAATTATTACCCATTCGGAGATTGCCTCGACAACCGAATTATCGTCGTGTGATCTCGCCTGAATGACCATCACGCCACTGTCGAATGTGCGTAATACTATTGGCAAACCTAGAGGCGACAAAAGTCTACTGGCATTTAACAAATCCTCTGGCGATAAGAGTTCCATACCGCGCGCTCTATTTACACGGCAATACACATCGGTCAGAGCCATCATACCACCAACTTCCTAAAAAGTTCAACAGAGTTGCTCAACTTTGACATGCAAAAAAAATGGATTAATCGATAAAACACTTTCAGCGCTTATAATCGAAAATACGATACCTTAATAGGCTCTTCCAAAATCTGAGAGAGTTGCATTGCTAATTGTCTAAAATATTCGTTGCTACTTTTATACGCATCTCGTGTCACCGGATCATCGATTCCCATACTCATGAGATAAGCTTTGAACCGCACGGTTTCATCCTCGGTTATATCACCTCCTCTTTCCTGTGAACATATAACCAATGTATACGCGATATGCTTTTTTTACGATCTTCCTTCATTCATTGTCACTAAAGTAAGCTCACACGTATTTTGGCAGAAATAGTTTTGGATATCGAGACCATGTCCTTGGCCATCCCCATCAGCTTCTTCAAGTCCTGAAAAGCCATCGATATGCTGTCATCCGTCGCTCTCTGCTTCTCCTGCAAACTTCTCTCTATCCCAACTATCCCTCTTCGTGTTTTTATCGGTGTCAAAACTCTCGAATTTTCCGCATCATTTTGCGAATTGCTATGTTCCATTTTGAAACTAGGTGAACGTTCCCAATCTCGACTCGCAACTGCATTTGCCAAATCAATGATGAAACTTGGGTCTAAACCTTCTTTGAAGGATAATTTGATAAAGCTGTGAGTACTATTATCTATCGGACCAGGCCTTTTATCTGAAAAATTAATTTACCTTAGAAATCTAAATTGTTCTAAATTTCTTTTTACGTGACATAAATTTTGTTAAAAAATGGTACGTACCTGTGCTTGGTTCAGCAAGGTGTACAACAACTTTTTTACTGCGCCCAAACGAAAAAGCTCCTGGAGTTTCTTCCTCGTAAAAGACGACAGACGACAGTGGCAATGACAGACATGTTTGACCTCGAGGTATTTCACCAGGTCGACCCCAGAGAATCCTATGATTGGTGAGTATTAATTCGCCGGCCTCGAAACTTGTCTGCAAACATTTTTGTCCATGTAACATGAAGATACACGTCTAATTGTCACAGAAATACGTAAAATTAATAAACGGCTCACCTTCACATCGCCGTCATAGAGACGAACGGGTATATCCCGTCTGAGATAAGTTTCATTTGGCAGAAGCCGGGACTCGGCGTATTCGAATCTATTCATCGTTGTAAGAATTGTTTATAGTTCCGTTTATCGTTGTTTCATGTATTTTGGGGTTACTGCAGTGCGAACGAGTATATCACGGGATGTTACTTGTGACACCCGCCGTCACTGGTCACTGCAATAACATTAGAGAATAGCGGGGAGATCAGCAACGTTCGCCAAAAGTTGAAACCTCGAAAACTGGTTCGGCGGAGCGACATCTCAGCGGCCAAAGGATGAACTATGAGCCCTTTTGTACCCACAGGAAGTTGGCTGCGCTAGCATAGTCATATGTATTGCGAAAAGAACATGTATATATATATATATATACATAATCTGGCGTCAAACCCAAAATAAAGATTGTTCACTTAAGGTCGATAAAATCTGAAAAATTCGAAACGAACCTATGATTTTCTTGTTGTATGGTAAATTTGCGATCAACATAGGCCCTGAGAGCTTGGAAAAGAATTAAAGTTCACCTGAGTACAGTATATCGCAATTTCGATGGATATTACGAAACCTCGAAAAATCGACTTTTCCCCGTCCTGTATCTCAGTTCTCGTTCGTCCCACAGAAAATTGCACGACTAACTTTTTGAAGAACTCGCCGAGCACTCGAAAACAACCCAAGAATCATCCGAATAGCTCAATGGTTGTGGCCGTGGCGACACTTCGAAAATCACGATTTTTAGCACCGACAGGAAGGGACCTGCAAAAAAACGCCTAGGTGATGAGGCCAAATTTTTTTTTGCTCCAAAGCCCCTTTATGTCATGATATTTGTATTACGCGGGAAATTTCCGTTTCTGAAATGGGGCTACAAAGTCTTTTTGGACGAAAAAAAATTAAGACCCCTCCCGATCCCCCAAAGTGACGGAAATAAAATTACGAATGTCGACCATCGGCCCCGCAGAGGGTCAAAATTTTTTTTCGCCCAAAAATGCTTTGTAGTATGTTTACGGAATCGGAAATTTGCTACGTAACGCGAATATCATAATTATAATGCCGTGTTGTTTGAATCGCCACGGCATTTGCCATATATATGATAACGATAGCTTGCGGCTAACTTCACGTGAGTACAAGAAAGTTCATCATTTGGCATCTCATATATCGCAAAACTAATTCTCGAGGCTCCTAACCTCTACTCGAGGTTTTCACTTTTGTCGAGCGTTTGTGATTTCCCTACTCTTCTGTGCTTTCAGTGTTATTCGCATTATCCTTACGCTTCTTACCACTGGCGGCGCTCCCAATAAACCCAACAACCGGAAGCGTTAATGCTGTTCTTACTTGCCGCCGATGAAAAAGAAAACCGCTAGGTTTTTAAAAGCCCTGTTTACACGATGCTCAAACCAATATCAATAACTACTTTCGAGTTATGACGGACTGAAACAAAAATTCGTCCGATCTTGTTATTTATTGCATCGTAATACTAAAAAAAACTCTAAGAACTTTACGCGTATCCCATTCCCATGAAATAACGGTATTATCACTCATCGTAACGTCCGTCAATTGGTTAAACGCGTGCATCTCTTCGGGATTTTTATTCGTGTCAACCGTTTTTCGATACAATTGCTTTCTTTTCGCATCGTGTGCGCGGGACTTTTGTGGGATACGGGCGGATTATGACTCGTTCGCACGCCAGTGGTTTTGATGTTGCTGTCCTGGGTTAGAGCCGTTGATGCGAGTCAGACGCTTTGCATCGCCGCTGGTGTGACGATAAATACAAAACGCCAGAAGAAACATTAGCAACGCCAACGAACTGTGCGAGCAAGCCACCGATAGTATTCACACGCGTGTGTTTGCGTGCGTGTGCTTAGCCGCCAAAAGTGTATTAGTATTATTTTTTATTCCCCTCGGGCATTACAAAGCCGCGAGCAGTCGCGCGTAACGGCGAGAGAGCGTGAGTGTCGCATCGAAATCGCCGGGTGTAACAAAGTTGGCACGAGAGAAATTAAAGAAATAATAAAAAAAAAAAAAAAAAAAAATATCATACAGAAAAAATGTCGAGCAAACGGAAAAACGTGGGCGCGAAAAAGGGTCGCGGTAAGACGCGCAAAGTCGAATACGACGACGAGGATATCTCGAGCGAACAGGAGTCCGAATTAGATGACGCCGAGGTCGACGCTGATGCTGATCCCGAGGCCGGTGCGAAAACTGGCGGGGACGCTGTCGAGGAGGATCCAGCCGAGGACGTTTCCAATATTCCGGAGTTGCATCCTCCCGAGGTACGTTCGACAACTCCATCAAAGCCATCCATTATCCTAATCCTCGTTCCTATTGTATTCTCCTCCTCTATACACATGCGTCATTTATGTATGCGCGCGTACATGCGTATAGACACACCAGTGATATATATATATATATATATATGTGTGTGTGTGTATGAATGCACAGGATGTGTGAGGATGAATTGCCCAGTTTTTAACCGTGCGTCCTCTTTCGATCATCCGTATAAACCATCATAACACTAAATTTTCAACTTAGAGTGTTGCAAAAATAATAATAGACAATATTGTTAATTAAAAGCTTGATAAGGATAATTATTTACGATATCCAGTGCAAAGTAAACATGTGTATGTAATTACGAACATACTATTTTAATCCTTTGAGCTCTAAGGATGCATATATGCGTCAGCTTATGCTTCTGCGGACCACATGAGCTTGAAAGTACTCAGGTCTCAAAGGGTTAATTAGAAGATTCTCCTTACTTTATTGTAAAATATACGATTGGTCAATTTGAAAAAAAAGTTTATGGTTATGCAGGATATGTAATGTGAGAATGCTTGTTCCCAGGGTGGATGGGGAAAACCTGGAACGTTGTTAATGTGTGGCCTGACCAACTGGGAAATGGCAGGTCGCAAAGCGCCACCCAAAGGCGCTATATCCAACGTTGGGCGAAGTCTCTGGACTCCGCACACGTTCAAAAATTTGAACGGAGCCAGAGTTCGTCTAGTCGCATCGGGCCCTTCCGCTTCTCACAGCATCATAGTTACCGAAGACAACAGATGTCTCGCTTTTGGGAGAAACGATAAGGGTAAACACAAAGAGTTGTCCCCTTGTGATGAAGGAAGCGTCCAGCTATGAGTGTCCCTCGGTTCTGTAACGAAACATCATACAATGGCACAAAACCTGAGCGGTAGACTGGAAAAAAAACTAATGAGAACGAGCGAAACTAAGAAAACTAATATTTGCTGCTTGTTTTTGTCTAGGTCAATTGGGAGTAGGTGATACAAAACGGCGCGATGATCCAACCGAGATTGAAACTCTCAAGGGTCACACTGTGATAGCAGCCGCTTGTGGTCGCAATCACACGCTTTTCCTGACGAGTCGTGGTCTCGTATTCGGTGCCGGTGACAATAAGCTCGGACAGTGCGGAGTTGGAAAAGCAGATGCTTGTATTCTCGCAGCGACGAAAGTCAAGTACACTGGCCCACCGATAATTAAAGTCGGTTGCGGCGCTGAATTCTCAATGATACTCGACATCAAGGGTGGCCTGCACAGTTTTGGAAGTCCCGAGTACGGAGCTCTCGGTCACAATACCGATGGCAAGTACTTTATTACCAATACGAGAATGGCTTTTCATTTCGAAAAAGTACCCAAGAGAATAGTACTGTACGTCGAGCGAGGCAAGGACGGTCATGTGACTCCTCTCGATCGCGTCGAAATAACGGATTTTAGTTGCGGGCATCATCACACCGTAGCGATCGACAGCAAGAGTCGCGCGTTCTCGTGGGGCTTCGGCGGTGTCGGTCGTCTTGGACACAACGAACAGCGCGACGAACTCGTACCGCGTCTAATCAAGTTTCTCGAACCGCCTAATCGTGGTGTTCGTAGCGTTCATTGCGGCAGTACTTACAGTATTGCTATAAACGTTCACGGCACCGCTCTCATGTTTGGTCAGACCAAACGCACGGGTGAGGCGAACATGTATCCGAAACCAATACCCGATCTTTCCGGTTGGGACATCAGATGCGTTGGTTGCTCCCAGACGAGTGTCGTCGTTGCTGCCGACGAATCTCTGATTGCTTGGGGCGCAAGTCCTACTTTCGGTGAATTGGTGAGTCCTTATCATCGAAATAATTCATTTTTACGTAAGATTTGTGACTCATTAAAATGCATTTGAAAATTCCAGGGCTTCGGCGAGATGCGCAAATCTTCAACAACACCCATGGAAGTAAAGGCTCTAGAGGGTTTACATGTAACAGCTGTTACCTGCGGTCTATCTCACACCCTGGTGATCTGTCGCGACGAGTCAGAGGAAGAGAAAGCTAAAATCGCGAATCTCGAGGTTTACTCGGTCTAAATCTCGCCACAATCCTCCCTCATGATCCAAACCTCTGTACCTCTGCATCATTCTCCCATGTGTAAGTTTTATCTGCCCCTGATATCATTTTACTGCCCGGAGCAAAGAAAACAAAGACTTATCGCCTTGTTCATACATCCAAGCGTATGTAATGGTTCGATTAATCTCGACGATAACCGACCACGGTCGAACGAACATAAAACAATTAAGAATCTTCGGTGGAGCCGTGGTTAGACAAATAATTTTTATACGTATTTCAGTGAGGTTGGGGAATGATTTCTTTCTTATGTTACATCGTATTAATTCCACGTGTTACGGCCAAACGACTGCGAATTGGTATTTGCATTTCTCTCTGTGCCCTGACTCTCACGCTGCAGTCTTATGACTAATATTATTCATGACTAATCTTCGTTTTACCCGATCGCGAATAATTTTCCTACAATTAATCGACATCGTAAAGCAAGGTCATGTTCTTTTTGTTTTTCACGTAGATTATTAAGATAATATTTATTGTACCGAAATCGCAAAGCCGAGAAAATTCAATTCTGTGTCCCTCAGATTAATACCGATCGATCAATAGATGGGAGAGGGTGGATATAACATATATTTTTTGATACTTTGCTATATACTGTTGAACCATAAGACGGAGAAATACCAACTGCCACGTTGCAATCGCAACTTTTATCAATCTCATTATTTTCTAACGATTTCATATATTCCGTCAGCTTCTTCCAATTTTCTGCCTAATGTAAATGCCAAACAATAAGCATCCTCGTTAACAACCGCATGATCAACATTATACAAACGTCTCGTATCTCACGGCCTCAAATATCCAACGCGCTTTTGCACGTTGGTTAAATAACGTTCATTAACTTCCCTCTAATTATTACATTGCCTACATATGAACACTGGGTACCTGAACAGTTTACAATAACGTTGTTCTTGTTTACTGGCCGTCGTCGATGAGAATATGAGAACGCAAGATAGTCATGACGACCGATATAACCGTCCCCCATCTAGGATACATGAATTTTTACAACAATCGCTGTTCGCGCGTCCCGATAATCCGATCTCGCGATCATCGACTCAACGATTTCATACCAAAAGGGTAATTTGGTTTTGACCCATCGTTTATCCGTATTGCTAGGAAGCTATACTTATGAATTTTGTGAACGATTACAGATGAGCACTTCCGTCTTTACCTTTTATCCTTTTATAAGTATAGAATTGTTGCAAAAGATCTTATAAGGATGCTCTATTTAAAGAAAACAAAACACTGCCAGGATATAGAGTCGTCATACCCCATCCGTATTATCTTCCTTTCATCTTCATCTTACGCAACACCCTCATTTCCATTCTACGTATTAAAGTAAGATATGGATCTCGCCTTGCGACCGATACTTCAGTTCTTTTGTTTAATTTACCAAACCAACTTTGATAAAAAGAAGAACACTGTTCACAGGAATTTTTCCATGATAATTAATGGACTTGATGCGCGTATATGCGTTAGAGTTTTAACTGAAGTACTACTTGATAATATAAGATGAAAGGCGATACCAAGGCTGAAAATGCATTAAAGAAACAAATTTTTTAAAGAAATGCATCTCAATGACGTTGGCTATTTTTTATCACAACAATTTCATTTTTCAGGTCTGGACCAAATCGTTAATGTACTTTTATCGTTTTATTGACGGTTTTGAGAATGACGACTCTTCCAATCAGTAAAGATTTTCATCCGGATTTCCGATTTTACCAAGATTACATTTTTTGGCAGCATTTTGACTCGACGCAGTGCCATGTCGCCAACGTAAAAGTTGGTGAGCGAAATAATGCACCGGATCAGAGGGTCGGTAGTTGAAAGTTCTACAAGCTGCCCAAGTTAGAGCCGTTAATGTTTCTTCGCTGAAAATTTTCATGGGTAAAAACTAGTTCAAGGATTTTAATCGTTTGACAAAGAAGTTTGTAGTTTGCCTCGGGGCATACCTGAAATGGTGGTCTGTCGTTGTGTCAATGGTTTCGGATTGAACGTTGCATTGGGCCGTGCAAGACGACCATGTACTGGTCGCATCGTCCCATGAACAAGCGGTAGAATTATTTGTCGAGTGATTTTCAGAAATATCAGTGCAAGGAATGGATCTCCCTGACTCACTCGTCATTTTTCCGTCAATGTATAAAAAAAGCTCTAATATCGTTTGTTTCCTTGTGATTCAAACTTCATTCTCTTGTTTCATAACTAGTAAAATCGATTCTAGAGATAAAAACAAAAAACGTTTACCTAACGTAAAATCGTTTTATTTATTAAAAAGCGCCTTCGATTTATTTACAAATTTGTAGTAGCTATTTAACTTTTCGTGATTTCTTTTTATCAACATTGAAGTTAAGTGTTAATTGTTGAAGTTATAGTCGACATTAATTCGTTACAGAGCGTGAGACAACGAAATTCTTCCGGCATTGGATAAGCTAACAATAGCTGCAGCTAGAATAACTTTCTGGCGGTTGATAGTCGTCCGTAAGTTGAATTCCCCGTTTGCCCAAACGATTTCTAGCTCCAATCGCTGTGGAGTTGGTCCCACCGGCATGCATCCTCGTTGAGTAAGCATCCCACAACCCAGGCGTCTGTATTATCTGCAAACGCACAATTTTTGTAGCGAAAACCATCTTGTCGAATTTTGTTTTATCGTTTATGTTATCAACCGTTCTATAATTATATTACTTTTTGAACCAGTTCTTCGAAGCAACATTTTACTCCATCCGCAGTTTTGGCGCTACTCTCAATGTACAGAGTCTGATGCCTCCTGGCAAATTGTAGCGCCTCTTCTGTACTCACTTCTCTATTTGGCAAATCAATTTTATTGCCCACTATCATTTTAACAATATCAATCTTATTGCAATATGTGTGCAATTCTTCGAGCCAAGCTTCCAGTTTGACGAATGTGTTTCTGTCGGTAACATCATAGACGAGAATCGCTCCTTGGCCATCCCTATAGTAACTAGGGGTTAAAGTTCTAAAGCGTTCTTGTCCCGCTGTGTCCTATATGATGGAAATTATCATTATCAGTTACATACTTTTTAAAGATAGAATGTTATGTATATATATTCATATTGGAACTTTTTGTAATCGTTGTTTCTCCTACATGCAATCACCTGGATCGTCTACGAAAGGAAATCAACTCACCCAGATAGCCAATTTCACTACGCTGCCATCGATTGTTATTTGTTTGGTCTTATAATCCATACCGACCGTGCTCTGCATATTGTCGTAAAATTCATCGTCGGTGAACCTCAGCAGTATACTAAGAGATATGAATAAGTTAAAAAAACAAGAACGAGGGTCGCTCGATTGCATCGAGAAATAGAATCCCCTGAGCTCTCGTTCCAATATTTTGGCCCGATAACACAGTCCAGCCAGGAATTTTTTTATACCTCGATTTTCCAACGTTCGATTCGCCGATCATAAGAACCTTGAGAGTTGTTAAAACTTCCTGATCCATTGTGCGTGTCTTATTTTCTTTCCGTTCGTTCTAATGTTATTTTATTAGAGCAGCTAGCAATCTTTCTCCTGTCTAAATCTGCACATGCCGTTTATCAATGCGCACGTCGTTTGACCCGAATTGTCGAAATAACAGTACTGTCACTACGCATTTTATTAATCACACGCAACAAAGAATAATCACTACAGCCTGATGAATTTTTCGGAAGTCATCAAACGTCGACGTGCGACAAGGAGAGTAGGGGAACTCTTGTCTGAGTCAACGGTGGATTACCGTGCGAGGAATGAGAAACGACTCCAGCGCCTGCGCAGCTTTCAGCTGTTGGAACTAATTTGCCACTGGTTTCGCAGGTTTCGCACTTACTTTTTAACCAAAAATGAGAATTTCAAGCGTCGTAGTGTTGTTAACAATAACGACATTAAATATTAAATACCCGTAATAAATTAACAACAACAAAAGGTTTAGGAAAAAATAACAGACTTGTCTTGACCCGACAATTTCATCAGACTCGATCAAAATGGTTTTTCTCACAAACATCTTAGGTTATGCCGCAAAAAAGGTAAAGCACTTTTGCTTTTCAATTAATTTGTCATAATTATCATAATAATGTTTGAGAGAATAAATGCGCGGATGAATATACGACCGATCGTCGAATGACCATAATCGGGTGTTATAGATTCCACGAAAATATCTTCGATCTGGGTTTATGGATTCACTCCGCATTCACGTAAAAGCCGGTGCCGGAGGAATGGGCCTTCCTCGCTACGGAGGCATAGGAGGCAAAGGTGGTGATATCTACGTGATGACGGAAGACCGTATGACACTAGACATCGTAAGCAGCAGAACGAATAAAAAGTTCGTTGCAGGGTCAGGTGGAAACAGTTCTCCGTCAGGTTTAATAGGGGAACGAGGACAAGATTTTACTATAAAAGTACCACTGGGAATTAGCGTCTACAACGAGGATGGCGCATTCATAGGTGCGTCTTATTTCATGTACTGAATAAGCAAAATCATAGGATGAATACAAACAGGAAATAAATAGGTATAAACATTTGAATTTTACAGGCGAACTCGATAAATTAGATACAAAATTAAAAATAGCTTCTGGAGGTATAGGAGGCTGTCCAGAAACTGGTTTTAGTGGACAGAAAGGTCAAGCACATGCTGTAGTACTGGATTTGAAACTTATCGCTGACATTGGTCTAGTTGGTTTTCCAAATGCAGGCAAGAGCACTCTTCTCCGAGCTGTTTCTGCTGCAAAGCCAAAAGTGGCTGCTTATCCTTGTAAGACAAACACAGTTCTTGAAGTTGAAACTGTTAAATCACTTTTTCATTTTGGTACAGGAAATCGAAATCGTTTATTTATATTTCAGTCACAACGATACGGCCGCATCTTGGTATGATGAAGTATGAAGATCTCCGAATGATTTCTGTAGCTGATTTGCCAGGTCTCATAGAGGGAGCTCATGCAAACATTGGGATGGGTCATAAATTTCTAAAGCATCTCGACAGAACGAAACTTCTCGCATTCATGGTTGACATTCAAGGTTTTCGACTTTCGGCAAGGCACAATATGCGTACTTGCTTGGAGACCATCATTCTCCTCAACAAAGAGGTTGAGCTTTATAAACCTGATCTTTTGAAGATGCCAGCAATCTTGATAGTTAACAAAATGGATACAAAAGATGCAACGGACATATTTCGCGATATTGAATCTTCATTAAAAGATCTTGGAAGCATTGTTAACGATTATCCTGAAGAAATGAGACCCGAGACTGTTCTCAACTTTGAGCAGATAATTACAACCTCGCTGATTGAAAGGAAACGTGAGGAGGTTGAAAAGGTGAAGAATGTTATGAGAACTGTGCTCGATAATTATTATTTGAAAAAGGTAGACGAGGAGAATAACTTTGATGAAAGTGAATTGATGGATAAGATAAAACAGGAAACACGACAAAAGGCCCCGACGCTCGTCTGATCAATGCTTTATGCTGGACTGACGATTCTGACCACTTTTTTTTATCACTTGTACATAGGAAGGACTCAAAATAAAATGTATAAAATGCTTTCTTATTTGTGTATTATAATTTATCGTTTATCTCATTTTACAACCCTAACAGTTCTCTGTTTCTTATTGCTTTACATGGTATACGTTCATCTAAGACTTTCTGTGCCCAATTTTCACCCAACGGAGCTCTCTTCTGTAAGACAACTTTTTCAATTTCCTCAGGATCTCTGAGAATTCCTGTATTAGTAACCCATTTCTCCATCCCGTTCCATGCAATCATTATACCATTGTCTGTGCAGAGACGAGGCGGAGGCCTTACCAGTCTGTATCCCATTTCCCGACTGACAATGTCGAGGGCATTTGCTATATAATTGTTGCAAGCGACTCCACCCGATACAACCTGAAAAACATAAGAATATTTAAAATCTCATTAGAGAGGAAATAATATTTCAATTCTGTTCTCTTATATGTTTACCAATGTTGCATTCTCCTTTGGTATCAATGCTTGAGTTGTGCAAAACTCTATTGCTCGTTTAACTCTGTGACACAAATGTCTTGCTGTAATCATTTGGACACCGGCACATAGATTGTTCAAACCAGGAATAGTTGCATCGCCCATTATATTGTATTCTTTCTCCTCCTGTGCTATGTATCCGTACACTTTGTTTTTCATTCCTGCAAAGCTAAAGTTGCAGTCTCTGTGTTTTGCCATTGGTACTTCCAACTCAAATTGCAATGGATTTGTGGCTCGACTTGCAGCAAGTTCGATCGCTGCTCCACCGCTCATATTATTATAATCAGGAATATTCTTTATCTTCAATCTTCGAGCTATCTGAACAAAGAGAAAAAAAAGCGAGCAAATAAATTTTGCAGATTTGTTGATGCTTGAGCAAATATATTTTTCGATCTTGTTATTACCTTATCAAAGGCTTCGCCTGGTGCATCATCGCGACTTGTACCAAGTAAGTAAAACGTATCTACATTTTTAACAATTGCTAAGAGACAATGACCTCCAGAAATCAGCAAAACTAAAAACGGATAATCCACCTATCCTGACGACAATAGTTTTGTTCGAGTAATGATGTGGCTCAGATTGAACAAAATAATATTGAGTAGATGCGTAAGGTTATACATGAATTTACCTTTTCGACCATTCTTGCTGTGAGAGCATGAGCTTCCATATGATGGATAGGTATAAATGGTTTTTTACCTATTCTGGATAAATATTTACCAAAGTTTATGCCTACTGACAGCGACAATGAAAGACCTGGTTTTACAGTAACAGCAATAGCATCGATATCGCGCAATCTCAGATTCGCTGTTTTTAGAGCTGTTTCGCACACGTCTGTAATATGTTCTCTATGCATATTTTGAGCGATAGTTGGAACGATTCCTCCGTGTCTGAAATTAACAAATTATTCAACAAAACTTGCAGAAAATATCGTAATTAGGTGCGAGAATTCATGTTCGTTCACCGACTTTAAGTGAGTTAAAAGTTGGGAATGCAGCCCTTCGCCGAGAATATTTCCATTATTGTCTACAATTGCACAGCCAGTGTCATCGCAACTCGTTTCAATTCCCAGAATTACAGCTGGTCTGGTGGTTTGAAGATGTCTTCTCTTAATTACCGTATTGGTAAAATATTTTAAAGCGGCATGAAACTTTCGACTTTGGCAAAGCATGAGATCCATGCTGAATTATTGTGAAATAGTATCGTTCTATTTTATTTAGCGTACCCCTCATCGAGGAAGATTCAGGTACTCTTGAAATCTATATAACCGACCCGACCGATAAATATGGAAAACGCCTCTTTAGAGTTATTTTTCAACTTCGACATGTGCAATTCGTTCGATAGCGATGATTTTTCAAAGTTAAGAAACTTTTTAATTTTAAATCGCCGTCACCACCTCGCAAGCTATACACAGTCCAAAAAATCAATGTCCTAAAAAAACAGTTCTTCCCGTTAGTCGATCATGTGGATTTCAAAAGTGTCGTTATCATTTTTGTAGTAAGTTCTAGTAACCGCCACCATGGTAGTCGTGGCAGCATCTCCGCGTCTACGGCAGCCATCTTTAGTTTGTGCTAGTCAGTAGCGCAAGAAAGTTCTGTGTCGTAGGAACGGACCATGTCAGATCAGTAAGTAATTTTGCTTTAAATTTACCTCCCATAAGCTACAGACGCTTTTTTAATTGTAAATATTATCTTCCCTGTATCAAACACTCGAAAGACGTAACCCAATGTCATATCAGATCGATCGTATTCATTCGGGACGATCATTTTCTCTCGGTCGAGTTTCGCGAGCATTTTAGGTTATAACTTTCAACGCTTTCGACCATGACGCATTTTACAGTGTCTGCACTAGTTCTGTGTCGCGATCTTTGTGTATTCGTACAATAAGAATATCTCTGTGTCCATATTACAGAGACGATGCCTTGTTGGACGAGGACCTCGGCGATGAAGAATACGATTTGGGTAACGACGAGGAGGATGCCCTTCTGGCAGACGACTATGAAATTGATGGGGTGAGCTGGTTATTTACAGGCGTGTACAGAGCTACTTGAAGCTTTCTCGTTACCACCTGAGTGTGCGAATGAATCTATTTGGAAGCATTATTATGTTTAGTATGGGATGAGAAAATCAATCACAGGTTGTCCATTTACTAGTTATTTCCTCTGATATTGTATTTTGAAGCGTCAATGAAAAAAGAATTTTTTTACGGCACATATATTTGATAATTTAACCGTTTTATTTGCTCGTATTGATCAGGATGTAATAACCGAATTTATTCGAGGCTAATCAAAGCTTTGGATTACCGTCTTAAGTGTAAAAATTGATGCCAATCTAGGACAATATTTATGTTCGATATGAAAACCAAGACAAAGAAAAAAAAAAACATTGTAGTTTCTGAATATTTTACACAGCCGTTACCCTGGATCTTGTACGTACATACATTAAGTATGAATAAGGAAAAGATTTTAGGCTCGCCACAAATAGCCGATAGTTAAGAAATTTTATTTGCCCATATTTGTCACAATGTATCTTTTACGTGTATACAAAGCTAATGAAAGCTTTTCATCACCACCCCGAGCATGGCAATTTTTATCCACCTAGAACAATATTTATGTTCAGTACGAGAGAAAAAAAAACACACACAGAGAAATAGATCGTAGCTTCTGGATTATTACACAGCCATCCCCTTGTATTTTGTACTATTAAGTATCAATGAAAAGAAAAAAAAGAATTGTAGGATGCCACAAATAGTTGATAATTTAGACGTTTTATTTACTCGCATTGATCAAGATGTAAATCTTCATACATTTAATTTTTGTTTTTTATTATCATCATTGAGCAAGAAAACTGAAATCTATCACGAACGATATTTATATTTTTTACGAGGATAAAACATACATCGTCGCTCATGGATGAAATGCAGCTGTTCCCCAGAATGTTGTACACCACCAATATAATGAACGATTTAGCATGATCTATTTTTCCCATATCGGTCAGGATGTAATTTTCAGATGGCGCGACCAATAACACCAGAGAATTAAGCTTATTGTCATGAAATTTATCTCTAATTTATAAATCTACGATTTATCACACTATGTGACCGGAACCTTGTAGATAATATTGTAAATTTATGAAAATGGTTTCGGATGAAATTTGTGCATGGAAACTCTTGTGACACGTTTACTCCGGTACACTTGCGAGTGATAGAATCAATTTTTTGTTGTCTCAATGGAGTCGATCTCCATGTCAATTCCGTATATTTATTTACTAAGAGCTTTGTACAATGCAACAAAACAATATCACCCTTCATGGTGATCGTTGTTGATCAAAGTCAGATTTTTCGTTGAAAAGGCTCTCAATCTTATCGGTGAATATGCCTGTGGAAGGTGCGAATGAATGAAAGAAATCGAGATATTTTTATTAATTATTGTTGTCAATAATAGCAGAGGAAAGGAAATAATGACATGATCATATACAAACATGAATCTATTATGTTTTACTGCGCAAATGGCCAAATAACATTTTAGTCTCGCAAGACTCGTTCCTTATATTCGTTTATTGTTCAACATTCGTTCCTTTAAATGTACATTACTTTTCCTCTGCTCGAAACGAATCTTGTCACGTTTATTGTAAAAAAAATTACTTAAGAATTGCTTCATACCTCTAGAATAGTTAAATCTTCATTGGGCATATGCCAGAATTGCAGATCCGATGGATCCAAGTACAATGCGCAATTCTCATGGTAAACGAGAGAGTAAGAAATATCATCGCTGCGAACAACTCATTCTCGTGATCGTTCCAATGAATCTTAGATGTAACGCACGAGTCACGATCATACGAATTTCCCATAATCCAATTTATTTTGCGAATCACGATTTTCTTACTCCGATCCGCAGTTACATACGGTATTGCACTTTGCGATTGGTTCTAACGAAATCGCGCAATTACGTTTCTCGCTAAATGCCCACACGAGTTTCACTTTGCCTCTGTTTTAATAATTCCCTGTAACAACGTGCAATAATAGACTCGCAAACTTTATGCGACTGCGGAAAACAAAATGCGTTCACTCGACATACAATATTACTCGAAAATGTTGTGTCGCTTTTAAACAAACAAACAAAACAAAACAAAACAAAAGAACGTTCGAAACTGGAAGAAAAATGATGCCGAGTGATTTATTCTCGTGCTGGTAGTATTGACAAAATTTCATACACTTATGTATTTCCATCGTTGCGACATTGCACATCAAATTACACGTCTCTTAGTTCATTATCGTTACTGCCATTATCATCGATCGTCGTCATCGTTCGTTCGATTATTTTCATTGTCAAGAGACTTTCCAAAATTCTTCATCGTATTCGGTTATTACTTTTATGAACGATCGGTATAAATCGCGGTAGTAAAACCCTCAAATAACAAAAAAAAAAACAGCCAGATGATCGAGTGTCCCAAAATCTGTAGATGTGCTGTTACAATGTAAACTTAGAAACTCAATTTTCGGATCTAAAAGTTGTAACGCTTTTGGTACGCCACGCTGAAAAGAAAAAAGAAATGATCCTATTATTAATATCTCAACGTAAAACGTATTCTTACATTATAATTATTATAACACGCATATCTTAAAAACGTTTAATGAAATTAGATGTAAAAAGATCTGCGAGAAACGTTGATCCGTATATTTCATTACAAACATTTGGCAATTTAATTCTCGAGCAGCAGAATAGCTATAAGGGAGAAGAGGAAACTGACGATGTACTGGACTTAGGAGTCACGGATGCCCTCGACGACTTAGAGGGCGAAGATGAAAATATAGAATATAGGAGCGAGACTGATAACCATAACTACGGTGAATTTTACAAGGAAGAACGTACGGAAAATCATGCGGGGTATTACGATAATCAAGAGGATCACGAAGAGGCCCGCGAGGAGCATTACACTGACGGTGTTGGGCCGAACGATGCCGGTATACAAAATTCCTTGAACACGGTAGATCTTCGCGAAAAGCTACAGAAAAATGTCCAACGAAAGGTATTCGTTGGCAATGGACAAGGATTAGAAGATGACGATTGCGACGAAGCGGAGGAGAGAAGAAATCGTTTTCAGAACGAGAGAATAATGATATCGCCAAAGATGAATAACGAGATACCGGATTCACTGGAGAATGTCGTTACGTCGGAGCAAATTAGACAACAGCCGGTGTTTCGTGGACGTGGACGTGGACGAGGCATAAGAGGAATAAGGGGAGGAAGATTTGCCATTTCCAATACACAGTCAAATTTCATACCTCGGTAAGATTTCATTTTCTTATAACATTCCACTTGTTCGTTCTCAATGAAAATCGTACTAATCATAGTCTCGTTGTGCCTTTGAAAATTTAGATTCAATCCTAATATGCGTGGCCAACCGAGTTTCAACGAACCGAAACCTTTTCGACCACCGTTGCTCGAGGGCAGACCTCCGATGTTTCCAAGAATGTCATCAAGCAGCATGATGAATCATCATCATCATCATCATCAGCAACAACAGCAGCAGCAGCAACAGCAGCATCAACAACAGCAACAACAAATCATCTATCACCAAAATCCTCCGCAGCATCCGTCGTATTTACAGAACGGTCCTCTACCACCCGGGGCTCCCCATTTCCCGGAGCATCGTTCACCGTACAATCCGAATCAATTCACCAATCAAGGAATACCTCAGGGACCTCGTATGATCGGTGCACCAAGATTGGAGTATAGGCCACGCGGGCCTATGCCAGGATCTGCGATACCGCGTTACAACTTGCCTCCCGCTGGCCCGAATTACATGCCGAATCAAACGGGACACTTCCAGCCGGCGATGATACCGGGCAGTCAGGGACCCTCGTTGCTCGGTAATCCCGGCTTGACGCTTTCTGGCAATCAAGCTGCGCTTGGTATACGCGTCAATCCGGGTGGTCCCATACCTGTTAATCAGACTGGACCGATGCGCGAAAATCAGGTTAATGTGATGATGCAAAATTTTCCACGCATGCCAGTACCGAATCAGGTGTCGCAGGTTACGAACCAACCAAGCATGGGGAATCAACCGAATTTCGACAATCGACCGTCGTTCCAAGACCCAACGTACGAGCCACGTCCGATGTACGATTCGAGGCCGATATACAATAACCAGCCTCAACAACCGCAACCGCCAGCGGCAAATCAGATGAACAGTTCCATGCCCGTTGTACCAGCGCAAGCGGGACCTCACGTGCCGAACGTTCCTCTGCCACCGGGTCATAAAATACTTATTAATCCACACTTCAGAGGAGTTGTGCAGCCGACCAGTGATGGTGAGTTTGATCGTTGGACAAGGATCTGAGAAAATGTCGATACCTTTAGTTGTATTAGGCTTTTCAAGACCCGCATTCCTGCAAGTCACCATGACCCCAACAAAATTAGAATTACAGCTGCTCATGGACATTAAAATTGAATTTCATCATATTTTGATAAAAAAAATAACATTAATAAAATATTTCTCGTTTGTTTTACAGCAAGACTCGCTTGGGATCAACCGCAGCAGCCGCCACCTCCTCAGCATCAACCACAGCCTCAACATCAGCCACCTCCGCATCAGCCTTCTTCACAGCAAGGTCCACAGCATTCGGCACCTACATCAAATCCGGCGTTCGCACAACAACCAGCACCGTATCAGAATCAAGATCCTTACAATCCGGCCACGGCACCGTCACCACAGCAAAGCTCCCACGAGTATCAGCAAAATTATCAGCCAGTTAAAAGCGACGTAAGTACAGGGAATCGTCGTAAATGTCACGCTATCAAACGTCTTTCAATAATAAAAAATGTTGCCCGCAGGATCCATACGCATATTTCTCGGACGTTTGGCAAGAGAACAAAGTACAAAAAAGCACGACGACGAACAAATCGTATCCAGCTGAGAGCACTTATTCACGCGATAGCGGTTACAGCAATTATGGAACTAAATACGCAAAAACCGAAAGCATTCCTGAACATCGCGATTGGTATCAAGAGGTAAAATATTTCTTTTAGTCGCATTAATTCGAAGCAAATGTCTTAAAACGTGATAAAAGCTAAACTTTTCTTTATCCTTGAAGGAACAAAGAGGGTCGAGTTATCGGGATCGAGATCCACCTCCAAGATCTCGAGTCGATAGTATTTCAAGGCAAAGGGTTTCCGGGTCAGGCAATAACTACCACAATGAGGGATACGATCAAAAACCAAGACCTGGCACGATCTCAGCACGACCCACGACACGAGGACCGGTAAAACGAAGTCCTGAAGTTCACGAGAGAGCTCCGAGACAGCTAAGTCCAAAGCGAGTAAAGACTATGAGCAGCCGGCACGAATTTCGCACCGTTGTTCCGTCAAACGAGAATGTTGGCGTTAAAAAAGTACGTGTGTGTTTATAATTCCATTCTACTAACTCTTAATACGTTTTCGTTTCTTCCGATTGGAAGGCTGGAAAGGGATGTAAACACTCGAATGAAAATTTCTTTTTATAGGAAGAAGACTTTGATCCCGAGATGCGGGAATATCGTAAAAAAATGGAGGAGCAAAAACGTCAGAGAGAAAGAATACTGCAAGAAAAAGAGAATCGCCGAAAACAAGCAGCGATGGAATTGGGCGATGAATCGCGAGGAGATTCGCGAAGTAACGGTACGTAATTAATCTCAATTTCATGAATTTTAGAAATTGAGATGAAAAGTAGGGATTTAGGGTGAAATCCAAATATTTTGTTGCAGAGAACGAGCAGCAACAGGACACCAAGCCTGCATCTGTAATGACCGGCATTGCCAAAGACAACGTTCATACGATGGCGTCGCGTGGAAGAGGTCGACCTGTTAATGCTCAAGCCACAGAGGTATAGGCATTGAGTCAAATATATTTTTAATAGTTTTCAGCGGTTTTCTCGAACCACTCCGAAAATCGCAATAATTTCCATCAATTATTAGCTCTTATACGGGATACATTTTTGCGTGAGAGATGAAACTGACCTCGAACGATCGTTGTTACTGCGAGGATATTGTTTTGTAAACAAGTATTTTGCTTACAGCCATTCAAGAATGGAATCATTGGCCTTAAGTGATATTTACGTTTAGGAGCAACCTTTTTTCTCCATACTTTGATCCTCTCTATAATATAGTGAACAAATCATCGGCTCTTTTTGAGCCACAAAATATTTTTTAAGTGTACGTACATGTGCCGTTTGACCGAACCGATTGAAAAACTACAGCGAGTCTCCGGAGATTTATTTATTTTTTAACCGGGATCTCGTTTCATAATTCGCGGTACATTCCTGTAGGTTAAAGTCGTAGGCATTTTACTTTTATTTCTCGCTCGTCCTTTCACAATTTTACACTACTTATCGCGTATATACCGACGGAATAACGCTTTTACTTCGAATAAACTGTGATGCGCGTCTCCGTATTCCCGACTTCAATCGTTCATCGGCCGGTAACTTAATTCGGTCCGTACAACATCTCACGGGCACGACATTTCTGACTGTGAAATTCTTTATCCACGATGTGTTTTTTCATCATCTTTTTTTTTGAATAAAATATATTTTTTACACATCTTACGTTTTGTTTTCTACCACCACCAATCTTAAAAACACATTATTTTTCACAGCACCTGCCCGTACGAGAATCGTAGGGTAATTGAAATAATATTTTTATTATTTGTTTTGCTACTAAAAACGTTGAAATATTTGTGTTTTAGGGAGTGGAGAGAGTACCCGGTGTTCGTATAGTCAGGGCTATACAGACCGTAGATGCATCGAAGACTATGGTCGAGGGTGAGGATACGGAATCGAATGTACCGATAACAACTGGCCAAGCGAACGAACGAGCGAGACAATTAGCCACGCAGCCTGGAATACGAAGGGTCGTCATTCACAAACCTCTGCCAACCGGGCAAAAGATTGCGACGACCGTGCAAAAGACCGTCTCGAATCTCCAGAGACCACAGACGATCTCGCGAACCGTCCAGAAACCAGCACAAGCATCGACTGGTTTGCTGAAGAAAGTGGTAGCTAGCACGGGACAAAAAGTCGTCGTCAACATGAACAGAACGATCGTTCAAGAAACCTCGGGACCGCTGCGCGTCAACGTTCAAGGAGTCGCTAAAGCGAACGTGCCTAAGGTCGTCGTGAACACGCAGAACAATCAGCGTGTTGTACTTCAGAAATCACCAACGCCTATCAAACGTACTACCGACATGAAGACCAACACCGTAAGAATCGAGAATCTCGCCGCTAGCACATCGGAGTCACAGATACGGCGAATGTGCCAGGGAATTGGCACGCTAGAGGTGACGATTTTTACATGAAGAGAAAGCACAAACAAACTGCCAATCAGCATTTTATCGCACTAGCATCCCTCGTATTCGTTTCCCTTGAGTAGCTTTGCACTGGTATTTTTTTTATTGGTATCTCGTTTTTTCCTCTTTCTCTCTCTCTTAATTTTTTTAACACTCTACTAGGCGTGTAATTGATTAGTTTTTTTCAAATATCATTTTCTTTTTTGTCTCATGGATTTCATGGATATGTCGATAGTACATAGAAAGAGTGGACGCTGGTTTGATTCACGCATTTATTTTTTTATCTTTCGCAACTGCTGCCTCGCCACCCATTTTCATTTGTGCACAATTCATTTGCGTATCGTATATTCATTAATGCGAAGAACCGACGATTAAACTGCGATAATCGAACCTTCGAGCTTTACCAGACCAAAGTAACAAAAAGAAAGTATTTAAGATAAAGGAAATCTTCCTAAAATTATAGTCTAGGAAAAGTCTACGCTAATGAAAGAAAAACAATGATAGGAGCGCGACCAAAGATCCTAAATCAATAAATGTTTTCCAAGAGACTCTGAGATATAAGCCAGAGACTGGCAGAAAAAAGCTATGTGAAGTAAACATAAATTAAGAAGCCACGCAGGCCGCTGAAACTTCGAATGTCATTAAGTTTTGTTTTTGTTTTTTTTTTTTTTTTAAGTAACGACGTTGATTTTTTATTTCATTTTATTTTCATACAAAAGTTTATGTGACGTCGTAAGGTGTGTTATCATCGCGTGAATTTTTTGTTTTTATCTCTTCGCTATTTGCACATTGAAGATTATATAAAATACGATTATTTGTACGACCGATTTACGTTTAACGATGAAGCTCTGTGTACCAAAACGGTATTACAATACACGGTACTCCTAGTTAAGTTTTTTTTTTCTCATTTAACATGCTTGCATTTTTATTATTATTTTTTTTATCACTTTGCTCATCATTGTGTTTCTTGTGCACGCAAGACTAGCGATCATTCGTTAACCGAGCATAGAATCGGTTATGATGCATGTTTCTTACAATCAATCACAAATTTCATCGGGCATGCGGATGGTACATGCTTCTGTGACAATTGCGCTGGACTAAATGTCGTTTTTTTTTTTTAAAGAAAAAAACGTGCACTATAGATCTTTTGATAATCATAACGAATTTACGTTTATTCGTGTTGTAGAGCATACACATGGGCGAAGGCAATGCCACAATTGTGTTCAAGACACAATCAGCCGCTCTGGTATTTCATAAAAAGTATCAACGCAAAATGCTTGATCTGTCGCTGATTAACGTTCGATTGATACAACAGCAGAGCAGCGGCAATTAGAACGTGAACTCATTGCGATTTGTAAAGCGGTGAGAAACGATCAGCAGTAAAGAGAAAGAATTCAGTACTTTTTATGTTTGTTTAGAATGCTAAGAGACTGTTTAGTGAATCTTTACAACCAAGGTTATCATGAACTCTCAATTCCATTATTGGCAACTTATAATTATACCAGATTCATCAATCCAAGAACTTATAAGCTGGAAAGTTTCCTCCTAAAGCATTTCTAAGTTAGTAATGCTTGTTTACAGTCTCGCGAGTCAATAGATGTGTAAATACAAACGAGAAATGTTTATGCAATTATGTTTCTCTTCTTTTTTTTTTTTCAATAATCAAAATATTCACTGATGTAAATACATATATAAAACATGGTTTATGTACACCGAATGATCCGTATATGACGTACGTGACATTTATAGTGATTTTTAGCATAAGCTAGGATTAAAATATATATTATACACATACATACATGCATATATATATTTCAAAAAGAAATTATGAAAGGAACAAACTTATCGCTAACCGGAAACTGAAAACATTTTTGTAAACAAACGTACGTTTCCGAGAGAGATTCATACAACAAATGATGTACAAAAATGTTCTTTAAAAACGCGCAAGCCATATATGTATACATAGTGTATCAGTGCGTGCTGATACGAATTATAATACAACATAAAGAATCATTCAAAATCTCAACTCTGAGAGTAATGGAGTTAAACAAGCTGAATCGTTGTGAAGAGTGGATTCAAAATGATTGTATTGTAGGCTCAAGAGTAGTTGCGCGGTAATAAAATGTAAATCTGAAAAAAAAAGGTTTTAGTCTTTTTTACGTGTAGTTCTTAATTTGATTTAAACTACGCGGGGGACAGTGTATGCGCCGTACTTATGCGCAGTTGACGAATCGTCTGCGCAGAGCATACGCGCAGCTGAATTGTTTGTGCGTTTTCGACACGTGAGGATGTATCGTATGTTTCAATAAGGATTATAAGTAATAAAGGTAATGATAATTTTTATTAAGTCTTTCAAGTAATTAGGAATGTTTATCTAAAACGACCGCATGATGATAGTTTATAATTTTTTATATTACTTGACGCACCACACGATAAAAATTTCTTCGTACCTCATAACCTCAAAATTTGTTGAATACCGGGTTGGTTCTATATGATGTTTTTCTCACGTGTTGCGTATCTTAAATTCGTTTAGATGACTCTGAAAAGCTTTCCTCGAGGAGGCAAGAAACCTTTTAGCAAGCCGAAATTTGGACTGGTAATGTAGAATTTACTTTTTGAATATGGGTTTATCCAATATTATTACGATTTAGTACCAATAGACACATGTTTATATTATACTTTATTCTTACATGAAATCTTCAGACGTTCAACAAGAAAGATGTAGCTATAAAACCGAAAAAAAGTCATAGCAAAAAGTCGAAAGAGACAAAACCGCTCGAAGAGGAAAGCAATTATGTTGCTACTACAGCTGAATGTTTAAGTTACTCCGCTCTGGGAGAAGGAATGGTCGTACTCGGTAGAATTCATGCAACTACCGAGTATGATATGATAGTATCATTGCCTGGACGTTTGAGTGGACGAATTCAAGCAACTGACATTAGCAGTTCTTACACAAGTCTCTTACGATCTATAGTTAAGTCCGATGGTGAACAAACCGAAGAATTCAAACCACTATCGGAATTATATAAATGTGGTGAATATGTGACTTGTTACGTCAAGAGCGTGAATCCTGGTGAAAAATGGGGATTCTCTCTATCTCTCGAGCCTGAACTGATAAATCGTAATTTGGATCTATCAAAATTGCGGAAGAATTCGAAAATTGTTGGAATTATAGATAGTGTTGAAGATCATGGCTATGTTGTCGATACAGGAATACAAAATCTTAGAAGCTTTCTGGGAATGACAGATATTGACGAAGGAGTCAAATATTGTAAGTAGTGGGACATTTTTTACTAGGACCATTTTAGTGCAAGTAACTTGAGAAGATGATTTTATAAGTGACATCGATGATTTTCTTTGCAGATCCAGGAAAGCAAGTTCTCTGTGCAATAAAGAAGGTCAAAACGACAGATGACTCGACAACTATTCAGCTATCGACAAAATCTAAGCACGTTGAAACATCGATAATAGAGGATGGACAATCACTGGACGCTTACATTCCTGGTACAAGTTACTTTCTCACGGTACAACGAATTTTGTCAAATGGTCTTCAAGTTACTTTCAATAATGAAAATATCGGTTATGTGAATGTAATGTACTTGGACAAGCCTCTCGAGTCCTACGACCAAGGTAGTGAAATCCACGGCACTCTCATGTACATACTGCCAACTGTGAAATTTGCGTACTTCACTCTTCTTCCATTAGACGAAGAGAAGGAACGTTTGAACGTAGGCGATATATTTGAAAATGCTCGAGTACTCTACATAGGCTCGAAAGGCGTTGTAGTGTCTCTCAAAAAAGGAATTCAAGGTATAATACCATTTCGACGTACCGCCGTAGCATACGAACAAATTGCTGTGAAGTTCGTGAAAGACACAACGCACAAGTGTCGCATACTTGCCTACGATTCGTTCGAACGCGTTTACGTGTGCACAATGGAACGAGATCTTTTGGAAGAGAAACATTTCGCAACTTCGAGTCTCGTGCCTGGTGAGATTTTGGATGTGGAGATAGCGAAGATTCATTCGGACACAGGCTACATTATGGTAACGGCCGGAAGAACGAAAGGATCCGTACCCCCGGAGCATGTGCAAGATCCCGATGCACCTGTAAAGAATACAATAAGAATTGGCAACGTCGTTAAAGCTCGCGTGCTTGGTCGCGACAGAAAAGATAAAGGAGTTTTGTTCACCCTGAAGAAATCTCTCATCGATTCTCCTTTGCCGATACTTCACAATATTGGAGATGCAAAGGTTGGCAAGAAATATCATGGAACCATCGTTCAGATAAATCCCAAGGGTGTGCTGGTATGTTTTTACAATCTGGTAAAAGGATGGATACCGTCGGGAACGTTCAATTCCAAGAAGGCTGCGGTGAAGTGGAATCTCATGGTAGGTCAGGTGGTAACCGTGACAGTCCAGAGTGTCAAGCCCGACGAGAACAAATTGAGCTTGACTTTATTCACAGAAAATGACAATAAAACGGACGAGCCGCAATTCGAGATCGGAGAAAATGTCGAAGGTATCGTCGTGGAAGCTTCGGTCGAAGGTGTCTATCTAAGAATAACAAAAAGCTCTGAGGAAAGTCCTAGAACTGGTTTCTTACCAGCGGGACATATAGCGCCTTGCGAGGAGGTCGGCAGTTTCTTGGCAGCTCGTTATTCAACCGGCGATACTTTATCGGCTCTCGTATTTGCTGTACAGCCGCATTTCATTCTAACAAGAACTTTCATTCCTCAAGAGAAATCCCGAGACTTCAAGACATTGAACGTCGGCGATTGTCTTCCCTGTTCCGTTCACGAATCCAATGCGAATGGTTTGAAATTGCTTCTTCCCATAAAACATTTCACATCGTACGGATTGGTGCCACGATACAACAACGAAAATTACGAATCGTTCCGCAAATATCAGATGTTGTTCGCTAAGGTAACGTCGATCAATCGTAAGAACCGCAAGATCACCCTGACGACGTCGTTGCACGGTGTTTGGAACGATCCGTCGAGGCGCGATAATGATCTCATAGCGTCTGTGGATGTTTTAACGCTGCACCTTAACAAGTTACACGAACTTTCGCAGCATGAGTATTACAAGAGTAAACCAATATCGAAAGCGAAAATCGGCCAGAGAGTCAAAGGTGTTGTCGACAAAGTCACCGAACATGGTTTAGTCTTGAAACTGGATAACGGCGTATTAGGCACAGTTAGACAACACCATTACCAGGAGAAAGTCAAACAAGGCGACGAAGTTAATGGTACAATTTTATGGGTCAATTATATTCATGATCTTCTCGAGGTGACTCTCTTGCCGACTTTGATAAATACCATAAGCACGAAACAGAACAGATTGTCAAAGGTATCGTTGGAAACACCGTTACGAGGGGAAATAATTCTCGTTACGAATTGGTTCGTTCTCGTAGTATTGAAAGGCGCTGGCAAAGGTGTCGTCGCTGCTATGCCTACCAGAAGACATATCAACGACACAGAACCCGATCTTACACCTTACGTAATTGGCAAAAGAATCCGATGTTACCTCATAATAAACAAAGGTGAAACGGATTTGCTGCCAATTTGCTTGGTCAAATCATCCCTCGAACCCATGAATATAACGGAGGAAATTCCTGAGAAGAAGAATCTTAAGAGAAAGTCAGAACACAATGGAGATCACGAAAGTTTGCCCAAGAAGACAAAACCAGAGGTGGAGAAGACTAACCTTGTTGAGAAAGCCACGAAGAAGAAGAAGAAGAAGAAGAAACTGGAATTGGAAAAGCCTGTGGAGGAAATAATTGTAAAGAAGATAAAACCGGTAATGGAGAAGACTGTCGAGCAAAACAACGTGAAGAAGACAAAGTCAGTGACGACCGTAGAGGAAAAAAGTACCAAAAAGGAAGTAATAAAGAAGAAAGCGACGAAGAAAGAATCGAAATCAGAAATGCCAACGACACCAGAAGCACAAAAATCGAAGAAGAATTTGAAACGTGTAAACACTGAAGAATTGAAGAAAGCAGAGCAGAAACAAGCATCCGTCGATGACGAACCTTTGAAGTCTGACGATGATTCTTCCGAGGACGATGAGGAAGATACGAAGGAAACTGTTGTGATTCCCGAATGTGGATTTTTCTGGGACAGTAAACCAGACGACTCGCTTGTGGAACCGGAAGAATCTTCTAGCGACGATGACGAAGATATCGACAACGAGCCGAAGAATAAGAAGAAGAAGAAAAAATTGAGCGCCGCTGAACGTCGCGAAGCAGAACGACAAAAGGAACGGGAAATACGCGAGCGCGAGGAAGCACTCGCGAGCAACGAAGCGCCAAATTCCGTTGATCAATTCGACAGATTAGTCCTCGCGAGTCCCGACAGTTCTATGATTTGGCTACAGTACATGGCTTATCATCTACAAGCGACGGAAATCGACAAAGCTCGAGCTATAGCCAAACGTGCTATAAAAACTATCAAGTTCCGCGAGGAGACCGAACGATTGAACGTTTGGCAGGCGTGGTTGAATCTCGAATCGAGATTCGGCACCACCGAGAGTCTCAACGAAGTTTTTCAAGAAGCTGTGAAGGCAAACGATGCGAAGATGATTTATCTTCACATGTTGACCGTTCACGCGGATGCCGGAAGACAAGTCGAGCTCGAGAAAATCATCACGACTATGGTACGAAAGTTCAGGGAAAATTCCAAGATCTGGTTCGAGTGCGGTATGGCTTATTTGAAAATGGGACTGAAAGACAAATCGCGACACATCATGCAACGAGCCCTTCAAACTTTGCCCGCTCCTGAACGTATGTATCTAAAAGAAATGTTTGCTAGGTGATTGCATAATTAGACATGAAGTTTATTTTAATGAAACGATTATATTACAGATGTGTCCTTGATGGTAAAATTCGCACGAATGGAGCTCACATACGGAGATAAGGAAAGAGCCCAGACACTATTCGATCAAGTTTTGACCTCTTATCCAAAACGCGTTGATGTATGGGGTTTGTACGTCGATGCTCTTGTCAAATCCGGAAATATCGATGCAGCAAGGTAACGAGCAAAGTTTGAACGCTTTGAAGCTTCGATCTTACGATTGCAAATGCATTATTGTATTATTATTTTTATTTTTTAGGAAAGTATTGGAGAAAGCTGTCGTGCAGACACTTCCCGCACGTAAAATGAAGACTTTATTTAAGAAATTCATGGATTTCGAGAAAGACCATGGCACGCCGGAAGGTGTTGCCAACGTGCAACAATTAGCAGTTAAATACGTCGAGAATCAATGTAATAAAGAGCCTGTTTAGTTTTCGTACTGACAAGTTCATAGCAACACTTATTACTCTGTAATAAGAAAGCATAACTCTTTTAAGTCGTTAAAAACATGTTCTGTAATATAATGAACAACTAGAAATTTTACATACTCCATGATTTATTTAAGTAAAATGATAACACGTGCGTTTTTGCTTTTTGGCTATTTAAATCCGCGCCCATTATCGCGGGCACACTCGTGCGCATGCGCGCAACTTGATTCTCTCCCTCCTCTAAGTGACGCCAGCGCCACGGTGTGTGCGAAGGCCGAAACGATAACGGCGCGGGTCCGACAGTGCTCACGTTTCCGTCACGGCATTCCGTTCCCGTAAGTAGTTAGAGGCATTTTTAAGGTGATCTCTGTACCGGCGATGCGCTAACGCAGGAATGCACATAGAACGGTCGCGCACTCGCGAGTGACTGGAGAATGATCGACAACAAGGAAATCGGCAATATCCAAGTGGCGAAGCTTATTATTACTAGTCGCCATATTGTTTGTTCACACGTTGCTCGCGAGTCAGTGGTGAATCTCGTCAGTGTGTCGCAACTTTCGAAGAAACATTTCGTGTTTAGTTCACTGCTCTGATCCGGAGAGAGGTAAATAAATTTTCAAATGTTATCGCAATTAGTGAATGTCACGAGCAACGTTTTCTAATCATAAACGAACATTTAATCATCCGTGTTGTGAGAGAATAATTCGAAAATTCAAAAATAAATTTAAAATCGAATGATTCACACGTTAGCTCGTACGCAAATTTACTTTCGTAAGCGGCGGCACCATAGTTCAATCGGCGAAACGAGGAGTGGGAGAAAGATAGAGATAGAACGTGCAGCGCAGAGAGTGAAAACAGACGAGAAGTAGAAATGGAATTGAAAGCAGTGAAAATCGTGGGAACGGAGTAGAGAGGGATATGAAAGTGCCTGTATGCTCGTAGTAGAACGTAGTAGTAACGTTGAATCGATCGTATCGACCTACTCGCCACCAAAAAAAGAGTAGAAAGGTATAGACCGCTATATAGCAGTAGAAAAATAAAGTTGCGAACATGAGGGCGAAGTGATTTGGCTTCTCCTCGCGACCCGTAGTGTCTCCTCGGGAAGAAATACGCATTCTCTCTCTGACGCACAGATACATACACACAAAAACACACACACACATACATACATTCGCTCACCCACACTCTCGTTCATACGAAAATCCGGAATATTTATTCCCTCTGGCGCGCGCGCGCCCCCGGGATTTGCTTCAATGACGTCATCGTGGCAGCAGTCAGTCGGGAGATGGACCGCGAAGCAGCAGCAGCAGCGACTAGCTGGCATCGACGTGCCGCTGCTTCGTTTCCTTTATTCGGCGGAAAATAAACTCGACAATCAAAAATTATAGTCGCGTGTCGCGCGCTTTAATAACCTACGAAAAATTCACCCAATCTCTCTTATCGAAACCCTAATTCTTATCGTTATGCGAAATTGACGGATAAAAAAAAAAAGAAACTAGACTACGAAAAAACAACGAAAAGTTTATTTTATACGAAATAAAGAAAGAAAGAAAAAAAAAACCCGGCTAACTCGCGGCTGTGCGTGGAGCGTTCACGCTGCAAAAGGATCGTGTGTGTGTGTGAACATAATAGGCAACGAGCGAGGGACGTGAGATAGAGAAAAGTTTTACAAGAGTAAGCGAGGTGAGCGATTGCTTTCTCGTGTGTTGGAGTATTTTAATCGGCTAGAGTCACGAGGCGGCGGGCTTGCTCGACACAAACCTCTTGCGATCCCTCGTCTCCCTCTCGTGCCGCCTCCATTTATTTATTCTTTCCTTCGTGTTTTTTTTCCCTACTTCTCGACGTGGGCGTATAGGTTATACGTGTATAGGTTATGTGTCCGAACGCGGAAGCTTGGAGGATTATACGGTAACGGAATGAGGGATCAACTCGAGGTTAGATCTGCGTTAGTCTCTCTCGCGTTTTCTGTCCAACTACCTATCCCTCTCGTAATATAATAATAATCGTCGCGGCGTGAAACGAGTATAGACCAGACTGGACCGAATTCCTCCCGACTTGGCTTCATCCGCTCTCGCGCGTGTCTTCCGCAATGGGCAATGAGCGCTGCGCGACGGTTGAACGAAGGAGTGGGGGGGAGAGAGAGAGAACTCTGCAGAGCGGTACTGCATGCCGGTCGCTCTTTATTTTTTATTTGACACAAGATCAATTTAATTAATTCTTTTTCTCCGTACATACACATGAATTTTTACCCATAATTGGCTCTATCCAAATAATACTCGTAGCGTTTCAAAACGAAGTCGATTAGACGAGTGTATTATAATTTTTTCTTCAATCCTATAATTCTATACTTTGCGTGTGGTTTGCAGTGAGAGTTTGCTGTTGTCGCTTAACGCGACAATAGGGCTATCGAGGCGCGCAAACTTCTTTATCCTTTTTTTTTCTTTTTTTTTTTTTTTTAATTCTTTCTTCAATGGAATCTCTGTATGGTAGCTTTGATCATTATCCTTGAATAGAACGGACGAACAAAGCCCGCTATAATACGTTTTTCTCGTACTTGTGTACCAAAGTGCATTTGCACTCGGTTTACAAGGCAACGCTTGAGTAGTTTATACGTATATAAACGTATGTGTGTACGTGCATATATATATACACATAGCGAAGGTCTGTATGGCACCTTTCTCGTCGTGGCTATATTTTAAACTGCGACGCGGCCGAAAGTGCTGCTAGTGCGAGGGAAGAGATTTTATCGTATCGTGGCGCGAAGAGTTTCCGTTTGGCGAAGGGGTGGGAGTAGAATTTTATTGGAACGCAGAAGCGAAAAACTTGGCATGCAAACTCGCGTTTCGCGGCTCGCGTTAAATCTGGAGAAATTGGCGAAATATGATACGGAACAAAAATAAATGTGGCGTTCTATCGAAATTGTAATTTTAATTGATGCGCTTTTTATTTGAAACAAAGTAAAATGTTGTAGCTAAACAAACTTGTAAATTCGATAATCGACGAGGGCAAAATATGGCCGAGGCGTGTATGCAATGAAAAATATTGTTGAAAAAACGAGGTGGCAGGAAAAAAATAGAGACAAAAATGGGGATGAGCCGCGATGTTCCCGTTTGACAAACGCGAAACGAGCACGCACGCTTTACTTTTTTTCGTGCTGTATAAAACGTATCGTAGGTATGTTCTTTCACCGGTATCGTTGAGGTAGAGTTCGGCCTCGTCTGTCAACGATGACGAGACACACTACTATGGAGGTTGCCCTTCTTCCCCCACAGGCTTCTACTCGGAAAGCTGTGGCACTAATTCCACGTGCACGCAACTCACGCACACGCCTTATCGATCAGCCCCCCCCCCCTCTCCTATCCATCCCTCCACCTTTGTTCCTCTCCCTCGCGTGGTTGCTTCGACAACGGCGAGGAAGTGCGGTAACTCTGTATATTGCCCTCGCTCGTTACACGGTCATGAACTAAAAGCAGGCTTGAACTCACCGAAAGAAAAATAATTAATAAATTATTTAATTAATTAATGAAAAATTCTTTAATTAAGTTCATATTTTTTTTTACATTGGCAAAATAATGAAAAAATAATTAATTAATTAATGAAAAATTCTTTAATTAATTGAATATTTTTTTTACATTGGCAGAATAATGAAAAAATAATGAATTAATTAATGAAAAATTCTTTAATTGATTGAATATTTTTTTTTACATTGAGAGTTAAATTATAATGGCTTAGTTAAAAAAATTAATAGGGATGATAATTTGTAAAAAAGATGATTAAGATTAAAGTTCGATAAAATTTCTGGAAATAAAAAAATATAGTAATTGGCAAAATAATAAAATTAATGTAATTAAATTAATGTGAATATTTTTGTAATTAGTATATTGTTTAATTTTTATGAACGACAAGGATGAATGATGATATTTGTTAATGAACAAAGTATGAATTAATTCTAAATTAATTTAAACGCAATTAATATTCGTAATATCGTGTTTTTGTTTGTTCTTGATAGAGTTGTTTAAACAAAAGGAGAACGATCACGCGTTTGCATTTTCATCGACTGAAATAGGTCTTTGAGAGCGACGGTATGCATAATGTCGCTATTTTCACGCGCGGAGACGACCTCGTGACTCATGCTTTGAGGTCGCCCGTTGAGTGTTTCCATATACGGGAGAATATATATGCGGAGTCTACCGCATTACACATAATAAATGTTGAACACAACGAGCGTGTGTCGTGTGTTAAAAATGAAATAGGCGGTATTAAATTTGTCCTTGTAGCCGTGAATTCCACTTTCGCGTATAATCATTGTTATCTCCTTGCGTATAGCGCGTTTCCGTTTATAAGGCAGGACACCCGGTATATCATATGTCACTTTCGTATCAGGACACTCGGTATATTATTTATCTCTTTCTAAGTAAGATTGCTCGTAGATTGTTTTCTCTTTCAAGTCAGGACACCCGGTATATTATTTATTTATTTCAAAATAGGACGGCACATATATTATTTATCTCTCTAAGACAGAACTCCCGATATATTATTTATTTCTTAAAAATAGGACACTCGGTATATTATTTATCTCTTTGGAATCAGGACTCCCGGTATATTAGTTATTTATTTCAGAGTAGGATTGCTCATATATATATTATTTATTTATTTAAAATAGCGGTATATTATTTCATCGGTATATTATTTATCTCTTTCAAATCGGGACACCCGGTATATTATTTACTTATTTCAAAATAGGACCGCCCATATATTAATTTATCTCTTAGAGACAGAACTCCCGATATATCATTTATTTCTTTAAAATAGGACACCCGTTATATTATTTATCTCTTTGGAATCAGGACACCCGGTATATTATTTATTTATTTCAGAGTAGGATCACTCATATATGTATTATTTATCTCTTTAAAATAGAATACCCGGTATATTATTTATCTCTTTCAAATCAGGACACCCGGTATATTATTTACTTATTTTAAAATAGGACCGCCCATATATTAATATACCTCTTAAAAGTAGAACACCCGGTATATTATTTATCTCTTTAAAATAGAACACCCGGTATATTATTTATCTGTTTAAAATCAGGACACTCGGTATATTATTTATCTCTTTCAAATTAGGACACTCGGTATATTATTCATCCCTTTAAAACCAAAACTCCAATATTTCCTTTATCCCTATTAAATCAGGACACCCGGTACATTATATATCGTCGATCGAGCACGACACCCGGTATACCGAAAACACTGTCTTCCCGTCGGCGAGATCTTTTTTATTATACGGAGAGATAACACATTCGTACTATGTAATATTTCATTATAGTACACAACATGGAGAATAGAGGAAATCGTCGACGAGGCGCGTGTGTTGCGTAAAGGCCACATCGTGTTATTTGTCTCCAGACAAATAACCCGTTTCCTCCCTCCCTATCTCCCTCGTTAACTTCGCTTATCCCTCGTGCCTCTCCTCATTACGTAAGAACGTACGAACGATCGAAGGTGTTCGACGATTAATTATTCTTCATAGCGAAAAATAAAATCAAAAATACCAAATACCAAATTTAATTTTCTATCCAACGATCGATCAAACTCTAACGTTTCAAAGGAAAAAAATTACAAATCGTTATTTTTCTTATCTTTCGTTTCGATTCTTTTAAAACTTCTCTTTCTTTCTTTTGTTCTTTTTGTTTTTGCTTCTTTCTTTCATTCTTTCGTTTTTTTTTTTTTTGTATATTTACGAACTACGTCTTTACAGAGATCACAGTTGTTTGCCATCGAGTCGACCTCCCTCCTTGGCGTCCCGATCTGAAAATATACTCGCGACTGTCGTGTTGCGACTTTGCTCGTTCCTTTACAAACGGTCGTCGATCTCCCCTTTGGTGCGATTTATCGAAAAGATCGATCCTAAAAAATAAAACAGCCTCTTCCACTTTTCACATCTTTCCTCTACCTTTTTATCCCACTTCGTTTCTCCTCGTTCACATATTTTTTAACAATTCATTTTACTCACACGTCTTTATCGATTCGAATCGACAACTCGAACATATTTCCATATTTTTCTCAATTAAAAAAATTTCTTTGTAAATTCAACGTAATAAATAATTCGTCATAGATTTATCGATCAATAGAAACGTCGAAAAATACCCGAGAAATAAGAAAATAAGAAGCAAAGTACATTGCGAAAAAAGATTTGGATACAAGCCACGCGAAACGCGAGGTTTTATATCGTTGCAAAGATTCCAAGGTCTTCCTAAAAAAAAAAAAAAAACGAGGTCATTGGTCCAAGGAGATGCGCGAAAGTCCTAAAAAAAATCACTTTTGCTCTTCACAAATCTGAATTTACCGCTTCTTTCTCGTTCTTCGTTTTTTTTTTTGTTGTTTATCTCCACTAAAAGTTTCTTTTTTTTCGTTTCCTGTCGTTAATACTTTGTTTCTTGTTTTGTTTTCCAGCCGGCTCTTTTGCGAAAGTGCATGGATAAGAATAGAGAGAGAGAGAGAGAGAGAGAGTGAGGAGAGAAATCCGCAGAAATGTCCGGGGAGAAAAGTGCGAGTGTGCGAGAAACCATACGGAGCTCCGAGTATATGAAACGAGATAACACACATATATAGCGTTAACATTGAACGAAGCGGAATCGATGCGTCCGGTGAGGTTCTCCCAGAGAGCTCGACCTTGCAACGAGGCTTTGTGCAGTTGTGTGCGACGACTCGAGTTCCTCCTCTCCTCTCTTCCTCCCTCCTCTCCTTTCCCTTTCTTCTCCACCTTCCCCTCTTCCTTCTCCTCCTCCATTTCTCTCCCTCCAAGAAAAATATGCCGAGGAGTGGCACACGCTTGCGTTATTTCGACCTTGACGACGTACGACAAGGCCCTCTTTTAAACGGGTCATATTCTCCAAGAAGCTAAAACTCGCACTATGGCTCATGGTCGAGACGCGAGAAACGTGAGGGCCACGTATACGAAACATCGTACGATCCGTATACGTACGTCGTCACGTACGTCTGCTTCAATTATACCCAAAACGAAAACAGGGAAGAGAAAGGAGAATGAAGAAGAAGGAAAATATAATGAAAAAATTGGCTAATTCCAATTGAAGGAAGAATAATTATTCTTCGTTTACTTACGAGAATTATTTTAAATAGATAATATACAAAGATTGAATTCGAGGGACCAAGGAATTATCTCGATTTAGAATTCTCGGTGGAAGAATTTTGATAATTGGGTTTTTGTAGAGTTTAGTTCAAGAGATTTGCCAGAGGGGGCGTAAGTGTACGATGGTCGTCCCACGCTTATATTTCTAATACGCAATTCGATATGATCAATTTGTCACGGCCTTGGTGATCTTTGACGTTAATGTCGACGATCCGAGTCATCGAGTCCGGAATCTCCGTTTTCTCTTTTACTTCTTTTTTCTTCCTGGTTTCTTTCTACGTCATGAATACTCGATATTCGCTAGAGAGTGTGGAACATTAGTTCGATAGAAACTTCCTGGTTTGCTCGGTCGAGACGAGAACGAAGTTTGCGAGAAAAAAGAATTAGCGGAGTTTTAGCACGCTCGAAGCAGGATCGTAGGTCGTTCCGAGTGGGTCAAACATTAAAAACTCGTGTAGCACGTGTCCAGTGTATATTAGAACGTTGAGAAGAGGTCTAGATTTCTCGTCATGCAATGCCCCCAAATCCATCAGATTTGTAAACTTTGGTTCGAACGATAAATTTAATTATTAACAATTGTTGTAATCGATTGTTACTTTTAAACAAAAATAATGATATATTTTTTTAATACCATGTATGAACTTTATTTATTTTTCAGGTGTCTTAACGAGAGAGAGAGAGAGAGAGAGAAAGTGAGAGAGAGAGACAGCGATAATCGTAGATCGTGAAATTCTTCGTCGGTGGAATAAAAAAACAAGTGCCTGGGGAAACGTAATTTCTTCGCTGCAATGTCGTACCATCGTGGTGGTCATCCGGGTGCCGTCGCAGTTTCTTACAGTTCAAGCCCAATGTCGCCACTTTCGCCGAGTCGGCGTTATTCCGGCAGCGCTGGTAGCGCCACCGGTGGTACTCCCGGTACTAACAGTGGTTCCGCATCGAAATACTCCACTTATCGTTCGTCGACTTCCTCGACGTCGTCGAATCTCAGCAGTGAACGTAACGGTGGTTATTACTCGTCGCCTTCTATTACGGGATATCGAGGTAGTAGTTACACATCCTCGACAACGTCGGACACCTTCAGACGGCCGTATTTCTCACCCGCGAGGTTAGTCAAGATCGTCCGACGTTAATAAACTTGGACTATGAGCATCGTCGAACCTCTACCACACTTTATCCACATCTCCTGATGAATTTCAGATAAAACGATAGGGGAGATAGAGATTTATTCTCAGAGGGTGTAAAAGTATTTGTGTAAAAAAAAAGAAACGTTTATATACGTATTTATCAATTATTATCATATTTTATTGATTGCACTTAATTTTCAAACAACGGTTATATTTTCAAACACAATTTGCAGATACTTTTTTGCCACTGAGGATAAATTTTCATGAAAAGAAAACTCTTTCTCCCTGACACCAAAGCTTCCTAATTTCACCGCTAGGTGATCTTATAATTGTAGTGTAAAATTACAGGAAAAAACATCAACTTTATATTATTGGACTGTGATAAAGTTTGAAGAGGTAGACGAGTGTAAATTGGTAATTAGGGAATTGGATTGAATCGTTGATTAGAAAATAAATCGCTGTAAAATGGTAAAATTAGGCTCATAGGTAAAAAGCCATTAGCCAGAGACCAACGGAAGTGATTTATCGCGTTGGTCCTTCCGTAGGTCTGTAAAAAGAGCTTCATTGTTTTTGCATCCACCTCTGTCTCTCTCTCTCTCTCTCTTTCTCTTCTCTCCTGGGCCCTTGCTTCAGAATTATCCCACTAAACACACACACATAAACGTATTCACAGAGAGACGTACGTTCAATAAAACGCCAACCCCCGTCACGCCGAAAGATTTCACGTTCTCGCCTTCGTAGAGGTGAGAGCGAGCCACGCTGGGTGTTATTATATAAAAGCTGAGAGAACGGACGTTCATTGTATCCTCGACCGACGATTCTCAACAATGATCCAATTACCGTTGGTGTCGCAGCGACGAGGGAGCGACAGAGAGAACTACCCTTTCTCTACATTGGATCTTCCGTGAATGGCACAAGGACAAGGTGTTCAACCTGGAACTAGAAGAGAGAGCACTGTCAAAAAATTCACGCAAGAGCAACGAGGACAAGAACAAAGAAGAAAAGAGTGTACCAGGTCCAGTCGTGAAGAGGAATCGCGTCAACGCGAATTCTACATACCGCAATAAAATTCGCGGCAGGAAACGAGTCAACGAGCGAGGATCAACGAAAAAAGAATCCCGTAGGACACTTCATCGAAACAGAAGAAGAAGAAGAAGAAGAAGAAGAAGACGAAGAAGAAAAAGAAAACAAGTTGAAAGGAACGCACGAGAGTTGTCCCCGGTGGTCCTGGGTCAAAATTCAGTCAATCGCATTACCGAAAACCAGTCTGGTCCGACCTCTCGCACCGTCCTCTTATATCCCACATTGTACGTAACAGCAGAGACAGAGTAAAATCTCTATGGGATATAATTCCTCCCCTTCGGTACGTTGGTAATAACCAGTCGAGGAAGAATATCTCGTCGGGAACGAGACTGGCAACGCGAGGGAGAGAAACGAGCGAGCAACTAGTCGAACTAGTGTCACAACAGAAAACATTAGCCGCTTAGCTAAACACTTAGCGGTCGAGACCCTCGTCTCATCTAGTTTCGTTTCTCTTCTTCTTCTTCTTCTTCTGTTTTTTTTGTTGGTCCCACTAAGCTTTATTTATTTTCATTCTTTTCATACCGTCCAAGTTTGTCCCGGTGGTGGTACAACCCTTTCGGGTTTTCACTACCCTCTTCTGTTTTCGTCTCGTATCGTTGTTTGATTTTTCTTCACCTTTAACGCGAACTCTGAACTCTCGACGAGGTTGTTAATATATTCCTCGTCACGTCTATGTCTCTTTTACCAAGATACCCCAAAGAGAGTGAGAGGAGGACTGTGCCACCCTTGTACTCGTTGGGGCTTTCGCGGTCGACGAGGTCACGACCTCACCGAGCGTGGTTCACCATCCCCTTAATGTCTTTTTATATCTCGAGGTATATTCTCGAAAGGGGTTGAACCGGCTCGAGCGAGAAGAAATGGGCCAAGGGACACGAGTCTCTCTCTCCTATTCTTGCACAGAAAAATGCGTGAATACGTTGTTTTCGAGAGTCGCTCGTAGAAATCGTAGAAAAAGTCGGCCAACGAAACACTCACTCGTATATCTTCGCTCTAACGTTTCGTTCCTCCGGGACAGACAGCTAATATTAATACCCACTGGTTCAAACGAAAATAACTCTTCACAAAGCGAACCGTACAGTTTTTGTCCTCGCGATATTAACTCTCTATCGAAACGAATAATTCTTAAACTCGAGACTCGTATCGATTACTCTTTTATACGTTCTATTTCTCTGTTACTCTCGCGATTAATTAAATCGTATCTTTAGAACGGTATACACCGATTGTACTATCGATCGTCTTAAAACGTTTCATGGAAAAACCGTTAGGAAAAAAGAAGAAGAAAAATATCGTTACTATAAGAAGAAAAGAAAACTTTCCTATTTACTTTCCACAAGTTTGAATTTTCTTTATTGTTCAATTAATAACTCGTTACGATCCTCGAGCCTGAAAATTTGAGTTCTTGACTTGCATAATTGAAACAGCTTTATAACAAAATTTCTTTTAAAGTTGTGAAAACAAAAAAGACTTTTTCCAAAATTTGTGAGAATTTTTGATGAGTTTCTCGTTGACTGTGTTATACAGTGGAAAGTGCAGTAGGGTAGTTGAGATTATACTCGACCCCTTGGTGGTCGATGGTTCATGTGGAGGGGAAGAGTGCGGAAAAGCTCGACGCTAGAGGGAGAAAACGGCGGTTCGTCCCACTTCGTACATGTTTCTATATGACGCCCAGCAATGCGGCGGGTTTATCCGCGATGCAGATTGTAGGCCACAGCTCGCGCAAAGCGGCAAACTCCTAGCAAAACTATCCTATAGTTTGTGCCACAAGCTTTCCTCTCTCTCACTCTCTTTCACTCGCTCACTTTCTTTCTCTGTCTTGCGACTCCGCTTCCGATTGATCGGGCGCGTGCTCGTGTGACCGTTTGCTCCGGTCGGTGTGGGTGGCACTTTGGCGTCCTCTTCGTCGGCCAACGTTCAACATTCTCCGCAACGAAAACTGCAATAACGTCTGCGAAAATACAGAAAAATTTATCTCGACTCGTGAAGAAGCTTCGAAACAATTTGTCAATTTTTTTTAAACAAGTTGAGCTGATATAGATTGATATAAAAACAATTGATTGGAAAATATTCAAGGTGTTTTGATTGTTTGTTTTCAATTTATAATATTTTGTTTTATCGTGGGATTTGAACATTTATTCTATGGACATGTCGTTTATGTATGAGAAGAATATTCAAAACAATTTGTCAATTTTCTGAAAAAAGTAGAGCCAAAACAGATTGATATAAAAAAAGTTGATTGGAAATTATTCAACCATTTTTGATATTTCTTCAATTTATAATATTTTGTTTTATCACGGGATTTGAACATTTTTTCTATGGACATGTCGTTTATGTATGAGAAGAATATTGAAAACAATTTGTCAATTTTCTCAAAAAAGTAGAGCTGAAACAGATTTATATAAAAAAAGTTGATTGGAAAATATTCAACCATTTTTTATATTTCTTCAATTTATAATATTTTGTTTTATCGTGGGATTTGAACATTTTTTCTATGGATATGGCGTTTATGTATGAGAAGAATATTCAAAACAATTTCTCAACTTCCTCATAAAAGTAGAGCTGAAACAAATTTATATAAAAAAAAAAATTGATTGAAAAAACCCCAAACTTTTTTGATATATTTTTCTCAATTTATAATATTCTGTTTTTTCATGAGATTCGGAATTTTGTTCGTCCTATGAACATGTCGTTTATGTACGAGAATTGAAAAAGTTTGATTATATTTTTCTTGTAAAATCGACGACAATTTTGTCGAACGTCGAGTATTCGATTATCCGAGGCAAACACGACGGAAAACCTTATCCGATTTTACCCTCGATTCGATCTACGTGGATGAAAAATACAGGGAGAGTGTGTACGTTCCCACTTTGGCTCGTATATCGTGAGAGCTTTTGCTCTCCGGTGATTTTGCACACCGGTGGCACAGCTCTCTCTCTCCCTCTCTTTCTCGACTCGAGAGAGGTATGAAAATCCATTTTAAGAATATTGTGATTTAAACGAGGTCATTATAATTGTCAAGAGCACACGGTAACAATGCTAATAGCGATACTTCAACCACAAATTAAAGATTTACTCCATTTAATTAGAAAATAATACTTTTCTCCTGTAAAAACAAAAATTCAAAACTTTCAAATTATTTAAGATAATTGTACGATAAGAAGTCCAAAGATTCATTGATAGCTTTTCGACGATAATATTTTCCAACGTACAATTTTTCTTCCAACGTCCCAGCCCATATTCGCCCATCGAGAATCGTCTACTACGAGAGTCTTACAGTTGTTTACGAATTTTGCGTCTCAAAGTTACTTGGCTTATTTACAGCACGGACTAGCAAGAAAATACTCGTCGCATACGACGAGACGAAAAAGACGATCGAAGCTATCGCGAGGATGTCCCGAGCTCGAAAAATTGCATAACGCTCGAAGAACGAGACGAGACGAGAAAGGCAGAGAGAGAGAGAGAGGATAGCCCTTGGCCAGAGTCCCAGTGATAGAGGGAGAGTCCAACCCATCGTCGGAGAACGTCGAGCAGTGTTCTCACACTGTACACCACCAAAATGATAAAAAATACTCCCACGCACACACGAACACAGATTTTCTAGACACAGACAGAATCCTCTGTAACGCCCTCCCCAGAATCAAACAGTGAGAGAGAGAGAGAGAGAGAGAGAGTGAGAGTGAGTAAGAGAGAATGAAGTAGGTACATGTCGCAATAGACTAAACTCGAAAACTTGTCTGTCCGTTTTGCAGGTCAGTCTCGTTGTACAACGAGACGAGTTCGATCGTCGGATCGTCCTCGATAAGCGGGAGTGTACCGAGATACGGTTCGGCATCGTCGTCGTCAGCATCGTCGACCGCCTCGTCGACATCGTCGTGCGCATCGCGCGACCGTAACGCTCATCACACACCTGGAAGCTTGGCGACAACGGCTGCCGATCTCTACGCGATATATTCACCGACGCATTACGTACCGAATATTCACGGTTCGTCCGGCTCGAATTCAGGAAAGAGCAACAATCATTGGAGACCTTCGTCCTCGTCCTCGGGAGTATCATCGTCGAGCTGTTTGGCCGAGTTGCACGGTGGCGACGAGTACGATTCGTGTCGGGAACGTCGGGATCGTTCGTACTCGAGCGAAAATTCCTCGGGTGTAACTAGTAACAACGGCGTTACGAGTAACAACGTTGGCACGTCGTCCGTGGATCGTTGGTCGACGAGACGCGAGGCTGCCAAGAGACGTACACCGATTAACGGAAGTGGACAAGGAATAATCGGAAATGGTCAGCAACAACAGCAGAAGCTCGACGGCGTCACGGCGCCAATCGAGGTAACGCCCGTGACGATAAACGACTCGTCGATCTCTTCGTTTATAAACGAAAAGTCTCCGGAGATCGTTAATAATCGTCGAGCGTCTACGTCGCAAGCCGACGCGAACGTTGCTAAAGTATCGACGAGCTCGATAAACAACGGCACTCTGCCACTTAACGACGAGCTCAATGATCGCAACTTTCTTAACGAACGTATCGTCGTAACAACGAGAGACAACAAAGACACTAACGTAACTCGTGACGTTGACAACAATAACGACGAAGACGACGCTCCATCGTTCGACAACGTAACGCCTTTCAACGGCAACGACAACGACCGTGACGCCTTACACGGCGATAGTTTAGATACTCGTCGTAGACGTAGACGCGTCAACGACGCCTCCAACGTCGAGACTAACGGTGACGAGGAACCGAGACGGGACGGCAACAACGACAGAGCGACGTGTTGCTTTAATAATACGGTACGACTGAATCGTGATAATAGAGACGACAATAACATTAGAGAGAGAACAGGCAATATTATCGGCGAAGCCAGCACGAGCGTCGATACTCGTGGCAACGATCGTCATCACCAGCGTCAACGCCGCGATCGTACATCCGTTAACGAACTTACTCGTGTAAACGACGACGTTACGATTCCCGTTTTAACGTCTCGAGTCGATAATAACTCCTCTCCAACATTGTCCAATGTAACGTCCTCCTCCTCCTCCTCCTCAGCTTCTTCTCTCTCATCCGCATCGCCGACCTCCGAGACCTCATCTCCTATTTTATCTTCTCCCTCTTACGTCTCGCCTACGGTTCTCGTTACTAAAGCATCGCCAGTTAAAAAGAACCCGACAGATTCCGCGATAAACGATAAAGGGACGATTATTTCGAGTAACGTCGATAATTTAGAATCTTCCAAATCGTCGTTTTTAGAGAAGAACGATCGCGGTGTTGACAAAGGTGGTGACAGTAGTGCCGTTGCCGGTGGTGACGCAGATCATCATCGGACCGCTTATACGTGGACTAAGATACCCACTAACCCCGATAACACGGAGCTGCTGACTAACAATGCCCAGGATCGCGAGGTCCTCGGGATCGTCGAGACGAGAAACGAGGGAAGAACTAGTCGCGAGACGACTCACGCAACGGGAATGAGAATTCACGAGAGAGGTGGTAACGCGACGAGCGTCAAGGGCGCGAGAAAATCGTTACTTTGGACGGCGACGAACGAGATCGAGGACGAGCTCGTTACGAGGAGCGAAAATATATCCGTCGGTCATGTGGCAAAGGAGAACGACTTTGAGATTTCCGTAGTTACGAACGGTGACGAAAATTCGGACGTGACGAATGGCTTTGAGAATAGCGTGGAGAACGATGAAACTAACGAGACGAGAAACTACGATCTCGATGAGACCAACGGTGTTACACCGTTGCTTAGAAACGGCGTTAAACCTTCGGGTAGCCGTAGCGACGAATCCGGCAAAGCCTCGACCTCGAGAAGAACCCTCTTCGGCTGGAACGATCCTATCGACGATCTAACCGGACCATCCTCGTCCGCTTCCGCCGCATCTTCGATCGCATCCTCCTCAGCCTCGGCCAGCAACTCCGTACCCGTCGCTGTACATCAGAATCTCTATCGTGGAACCAACGAGCAGATCGTGAGTAAGCTAAGGGAAGCTCGGATCGACGTGGCTCGATGGACGTCGATACATTGTTTCTTTTTCTTTTCCTCTTAACAAAAACGGAACAAAGAAAAACAAGAAACTATCCTGGAACTTTGATCGTACCGAACCAGCGTCACACACTTCTTCGTCGACGAAATTTCTGTTCTATCGAATGAACGCTAAGCGTTTCTAATTCTAGATTACAGTCGTTTAATTGTACAATAGACAAATGTTACAAATTCTTGTTTTTTTTTCCTTGAGTTTGTATCGAGTCAATCGAATCGCAAGAATTTGGCCAGAGGTAGATTTTGTCATCAATGAGCCTTATCGAAATTGTTATCGCGAATAACGTGGCCTCGTTCACGGATTTTACACACTCGTGTCACCGTCCACGTACTCGTTCGTCGCGAGCATCTGCCACGCTTGCAAATAATAAGCGCAACTCGTATATACGTGTGCAAGTTTATGCGAGAGTGGCTTGTGTCCGTGCAAGCGAGGCGTTCGGGGAGGGACAGTGGCACGTGGAAATTCCCGAGTGTTCTATTATTAAGTCGCATTCGGTGGCTTCGTCGTCTTGGATTTTCGTGGCTTGCAACGGCGACGTAGAGAAACGACGGACGAAGCCACACCGAGGAAGAAGTGTGTCATGCGACGTTATAGAGTCGATTTAAGCGACTCGCCGATTAATCCTCGAGGGTTTTCTCTCGCGTCGCTTATAACAACGCATCGCGATTACGCACGTGTAACTCGGCGTTAATTCAACGTCATCGACGACCATCGACCATCGACGACGACGAACTTTGTTCAGCTTTCGTTCTTTTCTTTTTTTCTTATTATTTTATTTTTATAGACCTTTTGTAAAACGTAAAAGCTAGACGATACGCGTCCTGGGAACGAGTTTTCTCTGTCTCGTGAGTACAACGACGTTCATTCATCGTTTCTCTCGAAATTTGCAACGAATTTTCGAATCCTTTGATAGAAAGAAAGAAAAATCATTCGCGAAGAAAATTGCGAGATGGACGATTTTGTCGAAGAGCTTCGTCTCGTCCGAAACTTTGCTCGAATTTCGAAATCTCGTTTCTTTTTTCCTCTCTCTCTCTCTCTATCCGAATGTCTCTCTCGTCGCGGTGGTTGACGACACAACGAGAGCTCTTCGCGACTATTAGAGACGCTACCCGCTCGCTCCGCGAACCGGTAAGATCCACCGACTCTTATTAATAGAACCCTCGTCGGCCAACGCGTACGACCCGTAGCGTTTCTCTTTCGTCGTTACTTTTCGCGATTTTAATAAGAAAAAACAAACCCGCCATTTTACACCCGGGTGTCTCATCAACGAAGAAATTGTAACGCGTGTCTTGCACAATTACATTCTAAATTATTCCTTCTACGATTGGAAAAAGATTAAGTATTAAAATTTCATTATTTTTCTCGTTATGAAAAATATCGAATTACAATTGTTAAATTTGGATTACATTACACGTCGATAAACTGGCTTTCGTTCAAATTATAAATTGGGCCTTGTGGTTTTCGTGGAGCGTCGTAACCCTCGCCGTTGCTTTCGCGTTTGTTCTTGGCATCGTCGCGCCTCTCAAGTCTCGCGTACAACGACGATACAACTCGACCGGTAATTACAGAAATCGCGCGAGTTACATTTATTCATTGTCAGTAATCGAGGATAGAAACGATCATGTCGTTGTCCGAGCGTCATCGAGCCTTCTAGTCAAGGTGAGTACATTAATGCTAACGAGGGTATCAAAATCATTTTGGTTTTTTTGGGGAGCCGAGAAAAGCTTGATACCCGGCTAGCTTAATGTTTGTTGTGAGCGTTTGTATGCGTTGTGTTGTAGGAGGAAGTAGCTTTTTTCTTTGGCTATCCGTAAATCAATAACAAAAATTGTGGAGGAACGATGTTACCACACGTTTGGGACGCATCGCAATTGAAAAATCGTGTTTTCAATCCCGCCTGTTTACGACTAACACCGACTATGTTCGACTGTCGAACGCGCCCCGACCGGATGAGAGCGACCGGATATATCCCACCTCTTAAACCCCGACCGATGACTAGAACCGACCGATTTATCGCACCGTGCAGGACATTACGTAAAATGTTTTGTCGGGAAAGAATTTAAAGAAAAACAAAAACAAACTACAAACACCTCTCTCTTCGTTGATCGATTAATCATTTTTTTCACCGATTCGATATGAACTTTTGTCTCTAATTGGGATTATTGTTTTTTATCTCTTCAGGATGAAAGTTCGAACTCGAGACCACCGAGGAATAGACTGCTGTCGCGACGGGACGAGCGTTATGGATTGAACGGATTGCGAAATATTGGAAACACTGTAAGAATTTTTGGTAGTTCATTTTATTTGTAATTTAACGTTTCTTATTTACTCGATGTTTAATGAGTGTTTTTGTTTTGTTTACTTTACAGTGTTTTATGAACAGCGTGATACAATGTCTGAGCAATACGAGACCATTGCTCGAATATCTGCTGAACGAGCAGCATCTTCACGACATAAACACAACGACCTCGAGTATGAAAGGTGCTCTCATCAAGGCATTCGGTCAGGTGATACATGAACTTTGGGAAATAAGCGGCGATCATGTCGTCAATACGACGGCATTGAAATCACAGATACAAAGATTCGCGCCACGCTTTATGGGCTATAGCCAGCAGGATGCTCAAGAATTCTTACGCTATTTGCTCGAAGGTTTGCACGAGGATGTTAACAGAGTTACGGCCAAGCCGCAGCCTATTCTGACCGATATACCGGATCATTACTCGTGAGTATTAGTTTTAAAGGAAATCTATTCGCACTCTAGTTCTTCATAGATAAATAACGATGCTAAATATGATCTAATTTCTTACAGGGATAGTCACAAAGCCTCGGAAAGTTGGAAAAGATATCTTCGAAGCGAGGACAGTACGATAGTCGACGTTTTCGTTGGACAATTACGCTCGTCTTTGCATTGCACTTCCTGCGATCACGTCTCGGTAACTCTCGATCCATTCTGGGATCTGAGTTTGCCGATACCATCGAGAAGCGGCACGGTAAAGCTCAATCAGTGTCTCGAGCATTTTACCAAAGTCGAGACTCTCGACGGTGATGAGAAACCTACGTGTTCCAAGTGTCAGATGAGACGAAAATGCACCAAGAGTTTCAGCATTCAAAAATTCCCAAAGATATTGGTTATTCGTATCCTTTTTTTTCATTGCTACTTCTTCGTCGGCTTTTGCAATTTGTAATTTCGTTAATTGTGATGATAGAACGATGATTAATTCGTAGTTATTTCTTATACGATTCCTTAATGAAATTTTCGTAAACAGACTTGAAGCGTTTTTCACCGACGGAACGTTTTCGCGGCAAGCTGAGCGTTCTCGTTGACTTTCCACTGACGTGCTTGGATCTCAGTGCCTTTGCCGCCCCTGGTGTACAGGGTTGCACTTACAATCTCTACGGCGTCGCAAATCACTCCGGTACAACGTATTCCGGACATTACACAGCCTACTGCAAGCATCCTTACTCCGGCGAATGGCACGAGTACAACGACAGCAGAGTGTCGTCGGTACCGGCGCGCTCGGTCGTCTCGAGCGAGGCCTACGTTCTATTTTACGAACAACAACCACCGAGTCCGCACTTGTAACGTCACGCCACTTAATGAGCACCCATACTCCACGTCTAGCAAATACCAGCCATCTTTGCCTCTCTCGGTACTTGTTCTCGGTACGGACTCGTCTCGTATTAAACGTGAAGCGATATCGATTATTATTATTATTGTTGGTATTGTCTCGCGGTCGGGCTCGATTCTCACATCGATCGATGCTCACGATTGACCGAACCGTCTCGACGACGAAACGAGCTAAAAAAAGGAGGAAAAACAGATAACGATTTACATCAAAAAGAATATAACAAAACAAACGAAGCATCACGAGGGCTAGACGCGACGCTCGACGGGGGAGGCTGCATTTCTTCTTCTTTAAAAAAAAAAAAAAGCAAAAAAAAAAAAATCTTTCGAACGACTATCCGAGAAACAAAAAATCTCTTTCGCGTTTATCCTCCCCGGTCCGTGATGGACAGAACCTCGAATCGATCATCTCGGGAGGAATCTAAACGTTTTATCCATAAACGAGAGATCGTAAGTAAACAAAAGAAAACAAAAACAAAACAGAATTTTAAAAAAAGGAACAAACCAAGATGACGTGCCCCTTTGCGCTTCGTCGCCGAGAACGGAGGGGCGTAAGACGAAAGATTGAGAATTATTATAGCGCGATTGCTTTTACCAGAATTTTTGTAATATTTTCTTTTTCTTTTTGTTTCCGACCTCATTTACTTTTTTGCCCCCCATCCACCCCCCAATCATGTTACCCTCTACCTCCCGTGTTTTATTAATTTATTATACCGAGGTTATCGGGAAGAAAACGGTTAGAGCGTGTAATTGCGCGTCGCGAGATATTCGCGATATCTCGTCGAAGATCGAATATAAATGCTCGATAATCGCATAATAAATATATAATATTGGAAGGCACTCTCAATCAGCCGATAAGAGATAGCGTTGCCGATAACGCGATAGGATTTTCACTCGTCGTCGACGTCATGAAGCGTTTCGACGAGAGAAAAAAAAAAAGAAAAGAAAAGAAACTAAACACGTGCGTTAAAACCAAAGTAACTCGAGTGTATATATATGTATATGTATATCCTTATATACCTATACATACATACCCTTTTGTCCAAAAGCTTTCGCCGAAGAGAAATTATATTCTTTCCGATGACCCAAACCCGCTATATATTTACTTTTGTAAAATATTTTGTTTATTTATCAAAGAGAAAACAAAAAACAAGAAAGAGAGAAAAACAACAAAAAGAAAAAACCAACAACAACAAAACACAGTCAAGAATTTATTTACTTAATTTATTCAAACAAAAGAGAAATAAAGATAAAGGATGATATAAAAATATTAATATATTCGATATATCGATGAATGCGATATAAATATATATATGTGTATATATGCATATATTACACATATATATGTTTGCGTGCGTGTGTGTGTGTGTATATATATACATATATATATATATATAAATAAATATATATATATTATTATACATACGAGATGCAAAAATAAAGGTAATAAAGAGGAATAACGAAGATCGGACGAGAATGAATTTTTCCAATTTCGAGCTTTTTCTTTATTATTACAGAGAGAGAGAGTACGAGCGAATATAAAAAATAAGAAAGAAAAGAAGGCGCATGGGAAATCTGGTGAGTATCAGGCCGCCATTATTCAACAAAGCTATCCCTACCCCCTCCCCAATATTTCTCGGCGTTGCAGCAATGGCGGGAGCGATGCAGTTCGTTGCAAGCGTCCGACGCGTTAGCATCCTGCAATTGTGCATGCGATCGTGACGAGGTACGCCGGCGCGGCACTTGGAGTAGGGATGAAAGGGGGCGGGGAGATATTCGCAAACAGCATCGTTCTCTATTCAGTACAAGATCGTTCGTGAAGCATATAGGAACGTTACCGTGGTCGAATTTCGCGAATTTTAGTTACGTTTGTTATCGTTCAGATGGCGCTGGCGCGCCGTTTTTTCGCGCACGTCCTTGTTTCGCAATTCGCGAGTGTGTCTGTGTGTGTGTATGTGACGTACACTCTGTTCGTACGAGGTGTATTAAAACGAAGCGTGGAACGGCTGTGTGTTTGTGTGTGTGTGTGTGTGTGTGTGCCATATCGTACGTCGACCGTCGGGGGTCACGAAGAGCGTGGATGCACGCGGGCGGAGAATTCTCCGTCCCGCTGAATGCTTTGCATTTAGCACGCGTTCGTCAACGGAAACACAAAGTACGCGTTTGCCAGGCTCCGCGTGAGTAGGCAGTCGCAATCGTTAGAGAGCAAAAAAAAAAGCTTATATATACATATATATATATGTATATATACCCGCAAATACTATCCTGTATCTCTCGAATCTATCGTCTAGCCGGCCACGTGTGTTGTGTATGGCTCGGCACAAGAGCTTGTGCGCGCACAGACGTGTTATTGGTGCGTGCGCGCGCCGGTGTGTGTCGCGAGAGTTTCGCATGCTGCCGTATTATATATTTTTCGCACTACTCGTCTCGCATCCTCCGTCGCGACGATGTGCCAGTCTCGCGAAATTCTCTCTCTCTCTCTCTCTCTCTCTCATTCTTTCCTCCTTATTGAAATCTTACGAATCTCTTCGCGACGATGTAACGCCTTAACGTTCCAAACGTTAAAAGAAGACACGGGGTGAACGAGTCGATGTAGTGGAAAGGAGACACAAGTGTTTATTACGTGTATGTATATGTATGGTATTTATGTGCATTAAATCGAGTGTGTGAGTGGCGAGCTCGTGGCGAGGAGCGAGCAAAATCGTCACGCCGTTCACCGCCACCAGAGGGGCAGCCGGCGAGACGTCGACCACCCGCGAAAAAGCAGGTCCGTGCAGTAAGTAGTCGCGCGCGGTTTCGTTTCGGGGTTATTCGCGTTCGAGAACGTGTACGTATATGTGCATACGTGTCATATATATCTGTATAATATGGATTTATACGTGTGTGTGTGTGTGCGTATACGTATGTGTGTGAGTGTGTTTATACATATCGGGTATAGTAGCGGAGCAACACAGAGGACCGAGGTTAGTGTGTAGTAGACAACGAGCAGGGAGACTCGACCGGTTCGATTCGCGCAATTCGCCCCGTTCCTTCCCTCATCCGTGTGCGCCGCGTTCTCGCTCTTCTCTCCGGTTAAAAAGATAAGAAACGAAGGGAACTCGTCGGGGTCTTCCTCTCTCGTATCGCAAGGAGAGGAACCCTCCTCGTGCACTTTGAAATAAGCTTTCTATGTCTTTCGAAACTCTCTCGCTTTTTCCATCCATATCTTTCTATATATATATATTTATATATTAATATATAAATATATAAATCTCATAGGGACTTTTTAACCTGAGAAATAATCTTGTTCTTTTTTTTTTTTGTTTTTTTTTTCTTCTTTATTGTTACGAGTACCGGAACAATTCCGTATCGAAGATCTCTCGGTATTTCATCGACTACCGCGTTTCGTGCGCTGCTCTGCTGTTGCCGAGCGAATCTCGGAGGCTTGAAATAGGGCGAGAGAAAACGTGGAACGTGTAATATACGTATTGCTAATACGTTATCGATAATATAACGCGTAGATTAAGATACCACACGACGTTTTTAATATTTGTTTCCCCAATGTATATTGAACGAATACGAAACGACCAAAACGATAATAACAATCTCCTCTCTTTCTCTCTCTCTCTCTCTCTCTCTGTCTCTCTCTCTCTCTCTCTCTCTCTCTCTCTCTCTCTCTCTCTCTCTCTCTCTTTCTCTCTCTGTTTCTCTCTCTCTCTCTATACATCTGTACATATGTATACAAAAATATAAAATCCTGGAAAATTTCCGCGATACAAAACAATAGTGTACAGCGTACATTTTTTTTTGTTTTATTTATTTATTTTTTTTTTTTTCAAGAATCTCGCCCGGTCTCGCTGACGAAGAAATCGAAGTATAAAAGAAAAAAAAAATAGAGAGAGAGGGATGATGGAGTATTGGCGAGACACGCGGTGCCCATACGATACATGTACACACGAGAGAGCACCTCACGTTTTTGTCACCTCACGATGACGCCATTGCTCGGCTAGGTTAAGATCGATCGAATAACTTGACAAAATCGAGGTTTCGATCTTAATGTCGCTAAGTGTACTGTGAAATAACGCATATGCTCCAACGTATATTTATACATATATATATATATATATGTATAACTCTCTTTCTATATATACATATATATATACATATATATGTATATACGCGTATCTAGATATTTAATGCTATCGTGAAAACGAGTGGAGGCCTTGCTCGTGCGCGAGAGGGCAGTGATCTCTCGGGGAGCGGCGACCTGACACGAACGCCCGCTATAGTACATGCCGTATGCCTGTGTAGAAGTACTGACATACACATATATATAATACACACAGATAAATATATTTGTGTGTGTGTGTGTGTGTTATGCCTGTGTAGAAGTACTGACATACACATAAATATAATACACACAGACACACATATTTATTTGTGTGTGTGTGTGAGTGGGTGTATGTGTGTGTATGGTACGTGTGTGTATGTGTGAGTGTGTGTGTGTGTGTGAGTATAGGATGTATCAAGTCGTATTCGTCGGGCACAGACTCCGATGAGTGTCCTACAGGGACCTCCCTCTCGTCGTCGCTGCCCTGGAGTCATACCGGGAAAGACTTCTCCCCCTCCTCCTCCTCCACCCTCGGTTCTCCCTCCCTCCCTCCCCTCCATCTCCTTCACCCCTCTAACCCTTATACACGTTTTGCACGGATCTTTGTATTTCTTTTTTTTTTCTTTTTCTTTTTCTTTCCATTGCCCACCCGCTTCGTTCGACTCGTCTCTCTCTCTCTCTCTCTCTTTCTCGCGAGGTAAAGAAATCTCGCTAACGTCTCGACGACGTATCTTTCCGATATCCGAGAGTTCGATATATATTCGCCTATGTAAGAAAATAAATGGTCTCGATCTTTATTAAATTTTTTTAATACTCGACCGTCCTAATATATACCCGGATAATTTTAAAAAAATATAAAACTCTGATATAATTATGTATAATATAATATAACTTTTTAATATTTAATAAATAATAATAATAATAAAATATTTCAAAAATATATTCATTTTGTTTAAATATAAAACAATAATAATAACAAATAGTAATAAAATATTTTTAAAATATATTGATTTTTTTAAACATAAAATAATAATAATAATAAATAATAAAATATTTTTTTTAAATATAAAATAATAATAATAATAATAATAATAAAATATTTTTTAAATATATTAATTTTCAAAAAATATATTATATCAATATAGATATATATTTAAAAAATATATTAATTTTCGATTAAATTTTTAAAAATTTTTATCAAAATTAAAACCATTTTTTTAGCATTTAAATATGTTTCTTCAGTAGATGTTAGATTGTTCAAGGCCCTCTCGCGGAAACGCACTGTAATCTGTCGACATGCGGTTTTCTCGCCATGCGCGCTCGTTGTACCTAATTTCTTGTTTTTCTTTTTTTTATTTTTTTTCTACTCTCGTTTCAATTCTCCCTTCTCACGTTGAGTTATTTCGCGGAAACGAACGATGGAAGGTTATCGAGAAAAGTGGACGTAAACGTGGCACGTGACCCGCGTAGACGGCATTTTTTGTCCCGAGTGCGTTTTTGAGGTTACGAGTGAATTAATAAATACACGTACATATATATATATATATATTACGAGGTGTCAGTGCGCTCGATCTGCCGTCGCTCGGGGAAAACATTTCGTGATACGAACTCGTGTACGGATTTGTCGCGTGGGCAAAGGACACTCGGGACAATTTTCTCGTCGCGCCACAGGTGAGAAATTATTAATTTTTATTATTTTTTTTATTATTGTGTGTGTGTTTTTTTTTAATTTTTTGTTAAACGTTATCAATCGCAAAATCCTCGTACCAGAAACATTTTCGTTCTCGTTGAAAAATACAATGTTTATGATTTATGCAAAATTAAGAAAAATCAAAAATGTTGAAAAAGGAAAATTTGTTTAATGAAAAAAAAAGAAAAAAAAACATAATTACAATTACAACGAGATAAGACAATTAAAAAAAATATATTCAAATATTAGGAAAAATAAAAGAAACATTGAAACATTCTCGATTAAAAAAGAAAACGTTATTTTTCTTTTAATTCCAAAATTGTTACGCAATCGGAAATTATTCGAGTCGTTTCGAGGATTATTATTTCGAGCAGTTTTTGATTGAGAATCGTACGGCAGATGTTGACAATGTGGCGATAGAGAAAAATGGATGGTAAAAAAGTAGAAAGAGGAAAAGAAATTGTACGAAAAAATTTTGTGCAACGTGGCGACACAACTCGCTCCTCCTCCCAACTCGTCGTTACGTACGAAATTCGTACGCGTATTTTATAATACAATTTTACAGTTTGGCACGGGCATAGTATATATACACAATTGCCTCGATTAACATAATTATCGCCGGTGACGTTAATGTAACGCGCGATGTCTACCATAATCGCTCAATTACCATAATCGTGCGTTATCGGACCGAACAATATTCCTTCTTTATCGCCTTGTTTTTTCACACCCTCTCCCAATATCTATTTAATATTGAAATAAAATTGGGTGAGTCCCGCTTGAAAAATTGTAAGCGAAAAGAGATTTGAAAATTCTCGTCCTCGACGACATTTTCTTTTTAATATTATTACGGATTAATAATACGCTTAATTGTTCGATTAATAATAATTTAATTGCAATAATAATTTTGTTAACATTATTTTTAATAATATAATAACAATAATAATAATAATTTATATATAATATTATATATAAAATAATAAAAATTATTATATTATTATATTATAATATAAGAATAATATAATATTATTATTATTATTATTATTATATTTATAATATAATAATAATATAATATTAATATTAAATCACGATATTTATTCTTGAAAATCGTCATTTTTCGCAATCTTCCATAAGAGCACGTGTTAAATATCGCAACATTATCTATACAACGAGTATCTCCGATCATTTGGTCGATGAAGCCTGTTGAAATTTTGCACACATTTTTATACGACATCAAAGAAGCTTCGATTAGTTTTTATAACAAATCTTATGGAAAACAAAATTCATGATTTTGTTTATTATATAACAAATAAACTTTCCGTAGGATAAATTTGAATTTTGAGTGTGTTGTTCTTTAGTCGATTTGCAGCAACTTTTCTTAATGAACTTTAACGCTTGGTCCACTTCCAATGTGAGAAAAAACGGGAATAAAATTTTAATCTCCCACCCAACGATACGACTACCTTAAGTGAAAAACCTCCATAAGTGAGAAAAAGATTCCGGTCCCTTGAACTCTCGCTCATCCAGGTTCGACTGTATAATAATTTATATATATATAATTTTATTAATATTATAAATTATTATAATACAAATTATGATAATACATTATATATATAATTTTATTATAATGATAACAATACTAATTCCGTTTTAGATCAAATATTTGATTTTATTTATAAAAATTTTATCAAGAAAGAATGAGAAACATTCATTTGTACATCCAGGAAGTTTCTAATGAAATTCTTTCAATAAAATTTGTACTTTTTAATTAATTTGTGAAAGGTAATTTAAGGAAAAGAAAAAGAATAGGAGAACAAAAAAATGGGCGGAGTCGGGTCTCCCTACTTTCCCCGTCGCATGGCGATGCGACGATACGTTCCCGGCGTAGAATAATTTCTCTCGCGTCTATTCTACCTGCCTACTAGTTTCCTAGGCCGCGTTACAAGTCGCGATGAATTTTCCAGTCGGGGAGGTGGGGGAGGGGGGGGGGGGTGTCCTCTCCATCCGAAAACCAACGGGGTGTTTCCCCACGGTGAAACGAAGCCCCGTTCTCCGTACGGATTTTCAATGAAAATGGGCGTAGTCGTAGACCGCTCGGGTCCTACGACCCTGTAATGCAACTGTAGTGAGACCAACGAGGCCTAGACCCTAGACCCGGGAAAACTATTTTTGCCTTTTGTCCAATCGCGTCGCTTCGATCCAAGAGAGTGGGGGGGACGGGGGGGGGGGGGGGTCACGTGTAACTTCCAATCCAATTTACAAATATGGCGAGAAGACGAATGACCAAATTTTGTAACGATAGGAAACACTTTTTATCTCCTGGGATAAAAAAAGTCAAATCAATAAATTCGATAGAAAATCAAATAAATTACTAAATTGATAGTTGCATCGATCGAAATTTATTTAATTCTATTTATTTAATGCAATGGATTAAAAATGTAATAATAACATAAAACAAAATAAATTACTAAATGGATTTTGCAACGATCGAGTTTTATTTAATTTATTTAATTGGATGGATTAAAAAAATTAATAGTAATAAAACTTAGCGATTGTAAAATGTCTAACGATTGTAAAATCGTGCGACTGTAAAGTGTCTAACTCCTCCCACATTTCTCAATCAGCATTGAGCTTAAATTCTCGCGTTTGAATTAAATGTTTTTATTTGTATATTTTTCAATTTCTCTTCTTGGCTCTCGTTTCCATTCATTCTATTTTACCTCTCTCATTCTCTCTCTCACTCTTTGTCTCTCCCTTTTTAGTTATTACGTTATCTTAGTTACATTGTTTGTAGTTTGTTTTCTTTTTATAATTGTAAGTTGAAATTGTATTCTAATTTGCTCTTTATATTTGTTTCTATTATTTCATTGTTACACTCTCCATACTTATCCCAAAGCTTGCTAGGGTATAATAAAATGCAATCAATCAATCAATCAACCCCTCTTTATATATAAGAGAGCGAGGGAGAGAGAGAGAGATGTTTCTCTCTCTCCCCCTCTTTATATATAAGAGAGAGGGAGAGAATACTCCTTTATATATAAGAGGGAGAGAGAGCCAGAGATAGATATATATATACACTCATCATATATATACTCATGGTAGAATAGCAAGAGAGTAAAGGGAATATAGAAAGCGCGTTACGATGTTGCGGTAGGCCTCTGGGCCAAAAGGAACGCTCGATTTCCACTTATATCTCTCCTTCTCACTCCCTCCCTCCCTCATTCTTTCATTTCTGTCCGAGAGCTCTTTTCGATGCATCAACTTTCCCACTCTCTCTCTCTCTCTCTCTCTCTCTCTCTCTCTCTCTCTCTCTCTCTCTCTCTCTCTCTCTCTCTCTCTCTCTCTCTCTTTTGCTCTGCCATAATACTCATCGTTTCCTTACAAATATGTACACATAGTTTCTTCGCATCGCGCTTATTTTCTCGCTATAATCCTGGCGAGGTCTCACAGGGCGCATGGTCGTCGCGCCCGCGCATACATGATCCCCCCCTCCCTCCTGCCCCCTGTGCCCTACCACCTTCTCGGTGGTTCGCTCGTCCCCCCTCTCCTCCGCTGACGCTCACCTCACCTCCCCCCCACTACGACCACCCATACCTACGTTGCTCTCCCTACGCGAGGAACGTGCGTCTCTTCGAACCCCAGCGGGGCAAACGACGTTTCTTTTCTCTCTCTTGCTCTCGTTACTCGTTCGTCGTGTTGCCGCCGGCACAGGGGGGAAGAAACGAAGGCCGTTTTCCGTCTCTCGTCTGTCTAGCCGACCCAAGAGAGACCTATCCCATTCTCCCTCTCTCACTTTTCTCTCTCTCTCTCTCTCTCTCTCTCTCTCTCTCACTCTCACTCTCTCTCTTTTGCTCCCACTCTCCCTTGCTCTCTCTCTCTCTCTCTCTCTCTCTCTCTCTCTCTCTCTCTCTCTCTCTCTCTCTCTCTCTCTCTCTCTCTCTCTCTCTCTCTCGCTTGCTCTTGCTCTCTCTCTCCGTCTGTCTCACATTTCGTCACGACAGTGCATGCTTTTTCGTATGATACACACACGTGACTTTTATATATTACACACCGTATATTTAGTGAAACTGGATCTTATAAATCGCCCGATTTACCCCGATGAGAAACAAATCATTTTTTCCAATTTAACACATTTTATATACGTACACGTTATTCGAAAAGCTGGAAAATTATTTCTAAACGATGATTTGGTTTCATCGTTGCCAAAAATTAAAATCTATATTTTTTTAGTTTTAATAAATAACATAAAATTATCGACGATTTATCGATTTTCTAATTCGTCGAAACGAACACCTGATGATATTCTATTTTTTTTACAGATAGCTTGACTATGTGGAAGACATCCAACACGAATAAAATGCAACGGGACGTTTCATTCCTGAACAGCATAAAAAAAATCACGGGTGAGTTGCGCACGTACGCGTAAAAAAATCAATTGTTTTTCTCTCCTTTCTAACAACAATTATTTACAGATGTAAACAATAAATGAAGGTCATTTGCCTTCGAATTGCGAACAAAAAGGACATTTTCGATTCGAGACGATTCGTCAATTGGCCCAAACGTTGCGACAATCGACGTAAAAGACTTTCGAAAATTTCTCCCCGGGACAAAGAAATTCCGGGCAGTGAGGTTTATCGACCTCCCTTTCGAAAGGACTGGAGGTCGATGGATGCAACGTATGGCAGAGTGAAAGAAAGACCGAGCGAGAGAAACAGAAAGAGAATGAGAGAGAGAGACAGAAGTCAGCGGGTGGGCAATAGTCGGAGAGCAGCAGCGCCACATGCCCGATGTAAATCCAACGGTCAGTCGTTCACACTGCAACGATCACGCAAGCTCTTCCTCTTCATCCCTCCAATATTCCACATATTCTAAGCACACCCTTTCCTCTTTCTTTTATTCCACGGGTTGACAGATAAATCTTTTATTTTATTTTTCAAATCATCGCTCACCTCGCTTCCTTTATTATTCATGCTTCATTTACAACTTTTGCCTCCCAGCGAAAATTACTCAAATCACACACATGCACATATTTATATACAGGGTGAATTTCATAAGGTGGCTCAAACTTTATTTTGAGGTAGATGGAATCATTACAAACAAAAGTTGTAAATATACATTAGTGATATCTTTAATAGTTTAGGAGATATAAATTTGTTAAGTTGGTCCAATCAGAGCACGCCGAGAAGCGTTGGAACCGCCCACTCCCCGTCCTAGTAGCTAATGCCCGAGAAATACAAATGATTGCGTAATAAAATAATAATAAATAAAATTGACTGCTCTGAATTTTGCAATTCCAAATTGTAACGCCCTACACTGTGCTATCTGTGCGGCTAGGGCGGGAGTGGGCGGCTCCAACACTTCTCGGCGCGTTCTGATTGGACCGACTTTAAATATTTATATCTCGTAAACTATTGAAAATATCCCCAATGTATATTTGCAACTTTTGTTTGTAATAATCTTATCTACCTTAGAATGAAGACTGTTACACCTTATGAAATTCACCCTGTATAATTGCGTGTATGTGTATTAGCACGCTCGGTAATGCAAAGTTTATTCTCCGTTCGTGCACGAGGCAAAACTGTTCTCCGATATAAATTCCCTCTCCTGAGGGCTTAACCCTTCTCACACCCCCATCTCTCCTCCTTCTTCTTGCTCGCGCTCCTCTCTCTCTCCCTTTTTTTGTTCATCGTTTCTCGTAGTAGCATAACGCAGGAAGCCGCTCTCGAGGCTCGCACGATCGCGCGGTGCAACGAGCGCGCAGCCGAGACCTTTCTCTCTTTCTCTTCTTCCTTTTCTCTCGCTATTCTCTCTTTTTCTCATTCATTTTGTGCATTACACTGTCGCTGTACAGTCAACTCTTCTCGGAGTAGCGAGTCGCGATATGAAAATGAAAAAGAGGCAAAAATAAAGACGATTATAATAGAGCGATTAAAATTGCGATAGAAAATTTTCCCAAAATGATAAAAATTGTTTTTTTAATTTGCAAAATTGTTTGCAATTTTGTATCGATTCACAATGTCATAACGATTTTTTTATTGGCTTGGATAAATTGATTTGTCAGATCGATCGATATTATCGTTCTGTTAATTGGACACGCGTTCTATTAGGAAAATCTCTCACGAATTACAGAGGGGGGGGGGAGATCGATTAATTGATTGATTGATTGATCGGTAACTTTATTAAGCCTTAGTACACTTCAAGGCAAACTATAACAATTTTCCGAGATACAATATTAATCAATATTAACAACACGTATACTAAATACAATAATTAATATTAACTCGCTCAGTCCTCACACAAATTAACAAAACAAAAGTTAGGAAATAAAAGATAAAAAATAAATAATAAATGAAATGAACTAGAAATAAAAAAAAGAGAGAGGGAGATGTGTGTGTGTGTGTGTTAGTCGAGAATATCGCAAAGCTCCGGTGCGTTTCTCTCGTGGCTGCAGCGCCCACGGCCACGTGATCAATATGAGAGAAGCAGCCACCCGCCGTCACCGCCGAAAGCCGAACTGCCGAGAGCCGCCGGATCCGAGTTTAACCGAAGACACCCGATCGCATCGCGATGTGTGTAAATGTGTGCGTGTTTGTGTGTACGCGTTATACGACGAGCTTCGAATCTCACCGTATCAGAAGATGATAGTGTGCATCAAAGAACTTACGAACCAACCTGTCTAATCGCGATAATTAGTCATTTGTCAATTATCAAATTTTTTTGGAAATGTCTTTATTACGATCACGGTTTTATATTTATTTATTTTTTAATCTTATCTTCACAAGAAAGATGAAAAGACAGTTGTAGATTTGTAGGGAGAATTAAAATTGGCAATTGTTTGTTTCTTTTTTCTTTTTTTACTTTTTTGGTTTGTTCGTTTCTATTTTTGTTAGTATAAATTTTGTCAAATTTTTTTTTTAAAGATTGCATGTTATTTATCATTTCTGCTTCCTTCTTACGTTTCTTTTTGCAAATTTTATGTACTTGTCTATAATAGTGGCAAACATCTTCTTGTATCTTTCTATCTATGCGACTGCTCTTTATTTTTTCATCAATTCATTGTTGAGACTCTAATAAAGTTTGTAAATTGACGAACTGATATTCTTATCGAAGAGACTGATCTTTATTTATTATTAGCTAGTTTTGTTTCCTCTTTACATTTCTTTTTATAATTTTCATCTATTTTTCTATAATATTTACAAGTATCTTCCTGTATTTTTCCACCTATGCGACTGCTCTTTACTTTTCCTCAATTCATTGTTGAGACTCTAATAAAGTTTGTAAATTGACTAAGAGATATGCTTATCGAAGAGACAGCTCTTTATTTATTATCAGCTAGTTTTGTTTCCTCTTTACATTTCTTCTTACAATTTTCATCTATTTCTCTATAATATTTACAAATATCTTCCTGTATTTTTCCATCTATGCGACTGTTCTTTATTTTTCATCAATTCATTGCTGATACTCTAATAAAGTTTGTAAATTGACAAACTGATATTCTTATCGAAGGGACTACTCTTTATTTATTATCAACTAGTTTTGTTTCCTCTTTACATTTCTTTTTACAATTTTCATATATTTTTCTATAATACTTGCAAACATTTTCCTGCACTTTTCCACTTAAGGTAGTCCTATCGTTGGGTGGGGGATTAAAATTTTATTCCCGTTTTTTCTCACATTGGAAATGGACCAAGCGTTAAAGTTCATTAAGAAAAGTTGCTGCAAATTCGACTAAAGAACAACATACTCAAAATTCAAATTTATCCTACGGAAAGTTTATTTGTTATATAATAAACAAAATCATGAATTTTGTTTTCCATAAGATTTATTATAAAAACTAATCGAAGCTTCTTTAATGTCGTATAAAAATGTGTGCAAAATTTCAACAGGCTTCATCGACCAAATGATCGAGATACTCGTTGTATAATGTTGCTATATTGAACACGGGCTCTTATGGGAGATTGCGAAAAGTGACGATTTTCAAGAATAAATATCGTGATTTTTGAGTCGATAAAGGCCCCTGAAATTTTACACACATATACATATGACATCAAAGAACGTTTCTGCAAATTTTCAGTAAAATCTAACGGAAACGCTCTAACGATAGGACTACCTTAAGCATTATAATCGAAATTTCGATTACAATAATTCATCGTCGATTCCATCTCGCCGAGTATTAAAATTGTTTTTTTTTCCATCGCAGAATGAATTTGTTTTTTTAAGAGTAAAATTTCGGTCGAGCGGAAAGGCAAGAATGAAAAATAATGAAATTTTGGTAATTGACCGCTCGACATCACCGCGCTGTCGCGGGTATAATGTACTGTGTACATTTGTCTCTCGACCATTCTATCTTCTCTAACGCGAGTTTTCGATTTGCCGCCTGGGCCAATTTGACGCTCGGTCGCCCGCGTTGCATCGCGCGGAGAACCTCTCTCACTCTCGTCGACTCCGTTTACCTCTTTTCTCTATCGATTGTTTTCTCTCTCTCTCTTTCTTCCTACTATCTCACGCCAGTTTTTTTTTACGACGAGACTAGAGCTCGAGCGGAACGTATAATTTTTCTTTCTTTTTTTTTCGTCGCTTGAACATTTTTTTTTTCAATTTACTTGTGCTTTTTTTTTTTAATATTTTTCAAACAAAATATTTCAAAGCCTTGGCACGTTCGTAGGAAAATCTGTCCAATATTTTCACGGTGTTTAAAATTTTATCCTAGGAAAAGAAATTAAAAAAGAAAAATTAATATTTTAATTTTCATAAAAATTCAAAAAGTATTCGCTTCGTGTAATCGTTGTGCGCAATTCTCGTGCGTGACTTTTCCTCGTAAACGGACATCGATCCGAGATCTAATCTTCGAAGATGGATAACACAATACCGAGACAATCCTCGTTGCTGTGCGAATCGTCAGAGCACTCTCTATCTCTCTCTCTCTCTCTCACTCCCTCTCTCCCTCGCTCACCCCTTTCCTCAATAATTCGTTTCGTGATATTCTTCCCACCGAATTCTTTACTTCTAGAAAAAAGAAAAAGAAAAGAAAAAACAGAAGAAGAAGAAAAGAAAACGACAACAAAGAATACAAAAACAGAAATAACAATGAGAATTTATTCCAAGATGTGTAAAAGTCATTGTAAATTCTTTCTTTTCTCAGACGTTCCGAGGACGAAGGAAACAAAAGCTCGAAGGCATTCGTGCGGTCGAGGAAATCACGCAACGCCAACCTTTCGTTCGATACATTTATTTCTATATATTGAATAACAGAAGAAAAAAAAACGATTTATTTTATGAAACAAACATGTGCGAAATTTCATTCGTCCATAGAGAAAACATAAACAATAATAATATTAATATTCCGCCTCGCGGTGAACGCCATCTTTCCCTCTCTCTCTCTCTCTCTCTCTTCGTCTTGCCTCGTGCTTTTTTAAATATCATATAATATCATATATCATATTATAATATCTTCTATTACATTATATATTATAATATAGTATAACATAATATATTATAATATAATATATTATAAAATATTATTATATGATATACTGTATTATATTGTATTATATATTATAATATAATATAGTATATCATATAATAATATTATATTATATTATAATATATAATACAGTATATCATATAATAATATATTATAATATAATATATTATAATATTTTATATTATATTATATCATCTTATATTATAATGTATTATATTATATTATATTATATTATATTATAATATATTATAATGTATTATATTATATTATAAGAGGTATAGTTATAATATATAATATTAATATATAATAATTATAATACATATAATATGCTATTTTATATTTATTATATTATATTATATTATATTATATTATATATATCGATTTGTTCGTATAGTCGATGCACACGGTGCATTTCGCCGTTGAAGATATGTAGAACTCGCTCTCGGGACGAAAAGAGAACAGCGGAGAATAATTCGACCATCGAACCTGCTGTCTGCCTCCTCCCCTACGTCGCTTTTTATTCTCTCCTCCTCCTCCTCCTCCTCCTTTTCTTCCTCTATCCCATCTCCTTCTCCTCTTCTTCTTCTTCCTTCTCCTCCTTCTCATCCTCTTCTCGTTCTTCTTGTTCTTCTCTCGTTCCTCTTTTGCACATCGAACGATATAGAAACGAACAGCCGCTTCGTGAAACCACGCGGTGCATTTTGGCGCATTAACGAACGTGAAACAACGAGACGAGATTGTTACGCGTCCTTCCAACTCTCCACCACAAAACAATTTATCATCAATTTTTCTTTCCTTTTTTACATAAAACTAAAATCCTAATTAAATAAAAATCATCACAAATTATAAACAATCTCGCGATATAAACATAATAATAATTGAAACTAATCCGTTATTACCATACAAATATAATTCCTACAATCATCCTCAATTAACTACTCCAATCATCAAAACAAAAAAAAACAAAAAATCACCCTTATTTTCCTACAAAACAAAAAAAAATTTCTCCATTATCTAAATACAACGATAAAAATCCCGAGTAAAAAGCATCGTTGCATCGTCGAAAATATCCCCAGGGTTCTTCGTACGCTCGGAGACGTCCCTGTTCCTGAATTTGCACCGGGATTTCAGACACCAAGAGCGAGCGAGCGAGCGAGAGAGAGAGAGAGAGAGAGAGAGAAGCCATATACGAGAGCGAGTCCTACCGGGTGCCATATGTGTGTGCACGTGAGCCGCGGACAAGAGAACCTGCTATAGCCCGAGCTCTGAGAATATATATATATACAATAATATATAGGCAGAAAGAAAGAGAAAGAATGCATCCCATGCATCCGTGCATCCAGCGGCAGCAGACTCTTCGCAGAGTTCCCAGACTCTTCGCTGGCTCGCAAGATCCAGAGTGTCCGTGTGAGAGTGTGTAAGAGAGAGATGGATACATCTCTCTCTCTCTCTCTCTCTCTCTCTCTCTCTCTCTCTCTCTTCGCCTGCTTGCATGCGTGCAACACCACTCTTCTTCGCGAGAACACGTTTTCGAAACGTTCAAGATCTATTATAAGTATACATATATGTATATGTCTCATATAAGCATTATATATACCCCACCGAGCATTTATACATTATGCACCTATGCGTTTTAAAATTCTCGTTCTCCACGTGAGACCTCGGCGTTATTATATTTATTATTTCAACGACGGATCGTACAGCATGAGAACTCGCTACCTTTTTTTTTCGAATTCCCAAACCCGCTGAATTTTGCACGAAAAATAAACGCGGGTATTATGCGCTTTCGTAATTAAAAAAATTGTTCGCTATTTTTTGAATTTCTTTTTTTTTTTGCTTTTGGTATTGTAGAAAATTCATGAACTTATGGTTGTAAAGAAATAATTGATATTATTGTGAAAACGAGTAGGTACATTATAATTGTTTAATTATAGACAGAACTATTTGAATAAAAATAATAAATTTATACAAAAAATATTATTTTCAAATCGACAATAATTCTCTTTGCGATTTTGATAATTTTCAATATTCGTTGAATTCAGTAGAATTTCTAATTTGCTCGAAATTAACAGTCATCCGAGATTCGCTTGTTTTCCCACGGTTATCTATTAATAGTTAATTTATAGACTCGTATTAATTTCTATTCCGTGCTTGTACACGATCATCTTTGAATTTGTCTCTCCCCCCTCTCCCTCTCCTTTTCCCCGTATCTCTCTTACTCCACACACTCGTTCTCCTTCCGTTCAAACTTGCGACTAGTATCGAGCTAACTATCCACCGTATGGATCGTGATCTTTGTGAAAATATAAATTCTCTCCGTGTCACTGAACCTCTCCTTCACCTTTTACACCTCTTGGTCCAGAGGCGACTCTCGTCGTAAGGCCAGGGGCCGTTTGACCCGGTCGTTCGGTTTTTCCGCGTGAGAGAAGCCTCGACCTCGTCCGGAAGTCGAATATGAGGATACGTATGCGCTACGTACCTACCCGCGCGAACGGCTCGCCGTTTCCTACGTGTATGCGTGTCCGTGTCTTTTTTAGTAGCGTAGAAAGTGGTGGGGGTAAAACGAAGCGCCTGTTGGAACGGGCCGCGACGAGGTGGGAGGGGGGTCTCGACGAATTTCCCCCACCCCATCGTCTCGTTTCCCCCTCCGCTGCAACGCTCTATCCCCACTGCTCGCTCGCGCATTCACTTTTCCACCATTTTTCTCGCAGGCTCTCAGACTCCCCCCTCCCTCCTCTCCCTTCCCCCACCGTTACTACCATCGCCACTTTTTTTTCATTCCAATTTTTTTTTTTTTTTTTCTTATTTTTTCTTTACCTTCTCTCCCAAGCACTTCCGCACTCGGTAATATCCTTTGTCAAATTCTTTTGGAATCTTTTGTCATCGGGGTCTGATGGAGCAGACGTCTATCTCGTTAGTGTTTTGATATACGAGGGCGGTAGCCACCCCCTACCCCTTCAGCTTCCATCCTCCTCCTCCCACCCCTGGGACCGACGGATTCGTCGCTGCACCTTCAGCTTTATCCGACTTTCTGTCTCTTTCGCAATTTTTCTTTTTAAATTTCTTTTTAAATATTTTTTACAATTATTTGGAAGAATTTTCGTGTGCGTATATCGAGATAAGATATTAAATAAAGACAATAAAGAAAATAATAAAATAGAATCTTGATGATGGAATTCGAAGCCAAAAATTACCATAATTTTCCATTTTCTTATTCCTTCCTCATACTTTCTCGAACGTTGCGTTCTTCCTAAACAAAAAAAAAGAAAGAAAACATTCCTCGAGTATTCATCGATTTTTCTCCCTCGTCTCTTCTCGGTCCTGGTCGAACAAGATGAAGAAGTCCACGAAGAAGAAGAAGAAGTTCAAGAAGAACAAGAAGAACAATCCATCGGCGAAGAAGAAGAAGAAGAACAACAACAACAAGAAAAATCCATAGACGAACAAGAACAAAAAAAAAACAGAAAAAAATGAAAACGTGGCGAAGGAATAATCGAGAGAAGAGAAGAGAAGAGTAGAAGAGGACCGCAGCATCGCACCTTCCGCTCTCGCGTCTCGAGGCTTTCTATATCCTGTGCATTTCTTCACCCTCCTCTGCCCCTTCGAGAAATTGCATTCCGGTGTGCACGCTCGGTCGGTTCGACAGTTTGCAACCTCTCTCTCTCTCTCTCTCTCTCTCTCTTCGCCTTCGCTACCATCACAGCCCGTTCACCCTCCCTGTCCCTTCACCGTCGCTTCACCGTCCCGCTTGCCATCGGAGAGAACCCGCTCGTTCCTTCCCCGCTCCTCCTCCTCCCTCGTTCGTTCGCCGACCCGTTCGTTCGTTCCATCATTCCTTCGTGTTCTATCCGTTCGTTCGTTCGTTCGTTCGTTCGCCCGGGCGACGCACTGCACTGAACTACCGCCGCGCCGCCACCGCACACACTCCGCACGGTGCACTCTCCACTTCTCTCTCTCTCTCTCGTTCGCTCGTTCAATCGCTCGCCGCGAGGCAGCGGGCAGTCTCTCCTCGCTGCTCGCCGACGATGGTGGGCCGGTCTTTTCTCCCGGTTTTTCGCTATTTTTACGTCGATTTTTACATCTCTCTCTCTCTCTCTCTCTCCGTCCCTCTCTCTCACTCTTCTAGTTCGATCGGGAATTTTGCTTTTCATACTTTTTCCATCTTGTATCAATTTCGAGCTAGACGAAAGCGACAAAAATTGCAAACGTTTGGGACAAAACGAACCGTGGGGAGGTTTTCGTCTATTCGCGATGCAATTTTATATCACGGCTTGGAGGAAATTGCGACAATTGGACCTCGAGTTATTGTTTGAGAAAAATTGTTTGTTTGCTTGTTTGTTTTGTGAAAAATTGCATATCGTTATGTTTTATGGTTTTGTTTCTGCTTTTTTTTCTTTTTGCTGCGGTGAAGGTGAATAATAATCCGCGTGAAAATTGTGCGCGATCGGGGGACAGGGAAGTAGATTTTGTAATGCGTTGCGTCGAAACTCGATGACGTATGACGAAATGCACTACAGCGAATGCGTCGCGTCTATTTTATTTCCATTTTTGTTTTATCGTGCGGTCGTTCGTTCTCGACGAGACGCGCCTTTGGGCCAAAAGTACGAGAGACATTTTTCAATGGTCGATGGAAAAATTTTCCATGCGATTTTTGTTCAAGAGCGTGAGGGAAGTCGATTGGAGATTTTTTTTTATGTGACGATTTTCTACGTCTCGAAATGGAATTTTTAGTCGCGTTTAGAAATTATTGGATTGGGAGGAGGATAAATTTTAGAATGTTTTTCGTCGATGTTCGATCGGTAAAAGTGAAAAAAGATTTCCTTTTTTTGTTTGTTCTTATTACTTGGGTCTCGTCGTTATCGGGAAGGGGGAGAGGTGAGAGAGAGAAAGCGGATGAAATTTCGTATCTCTCATGGAGGAGAGAAACAGTACGAGGGACGCTGGAGGCGAGAGGAATTGAATATTAGAAAATTGAAAGATTAAAATTTGAATTGTTTAAATTAATTTTTCCCAATTTTTAATTCAAATGCAAGATTTATCCAAGTGTTTTATTCAAATTGAATTTTAATTTTTACAGTGGAGAACAAAAGTTGAATTATTTTTGCTATGGAGAACAAAAATTCAAATATTTTTACTATGGAGAACAAAAATTTAAATATTTTTAATATCGAGAACAAAAATGCAAATATTTTTAACATCGAGAATAAAAATTCAAATATTTTTAACATGGAGAACAAAAATTCAAATATTTTTACCATGGAGAAGAAAAATTCAAATATTTTGAATATCGAGAACAAACATTCAAATATTTTTAATATCGAGAACAAGAATTCAAACATTTTTACTATGGAGAACAAAAATTCAAATATTTTTACCACGGATAACAAAAATTCAAATATTTCTCACGCCACGAAAATGTTGCAACAAAAAAATAACAAAATTTCAGTCACATCGTGACTTTTTTTTAAATTCTCACTCGCCTCTGTCATCTTTCGTTTCTTTTGCAACGAGAGATAAATCAGTGAGCCGTTAACGAGAGTGAACGACGAGCTTCGATCACGAGAAGAGGGGGACACATGTACGTGCTACGAGAAAAGTTCTCTGATATGAAGCGTGTGTGCATTAAGAGAAATGAGAAAAAAACGATGAGAGAGAGAGAGAGAGAGTGTGTGAGAGAGGGGAGTGGGAGGATGCCGTGTGAGACGTTACCCACGTTCAAGGTGAAGGCTCGTTGCTTCGGAACATTTTTTTTAACGACGGTGCATTCGATCAAATCGAATGGTGCAAGTGCAGAGGATTTACGTGCATTTTATTTTTGTTTCTTCATCAAATGGATATTTTTCAATAATTCGATCGGCCACGATTATGCGGTGAGAACATTATAAGACGAGAAAAAACACACACACAGAAACAAAAACATTGTTCCTCAAAAGTTCCTTTTATTATATGAAAATAATCTTTTAACAAAGAGAACGATATTCTTGTTCAATTTATCTCGAAATATTTCAAACAGAAGAAAATATGAAAGTTTGTAATTTTTATTGATTCTCGATTAATCGTAATTTGATTGATTATAATTCCATGAATTTATGGATATTATCGAACCCTCGTCTGAAATTATTCCAAGTTCAATGATAGCAAATGGAAAAGTTTTTCTCCTTGCCCCGATTTATTATTAATTTATCAAACACACGGTGTAAGATAACGAGGGCACTGACTTTTCTGTATGGAGATATGCAGAATCTTTCTTCCATACGTATACACATCTCTATCTATATATATATAATATATTATATTATATTATAATAATAATAATATATTACAGTATAATAATAATATATTATTATTATTATTATATCATAATAATATTATTATAATTATAATATTATAATATTATTCTTATTATTATTATATTATAATATTATAATATTATTCTTATTATTATTATATTATAATATTATATTATTATTATTATATTATATTAATAATATGATATATTATTATTATGATTATTATATTATAATTATGATTATAATATAATATTATTATTGCTATTATTATTATTATATATATATATATTTATATATGGAGCGCAATAGCTTTAGTCGACAGTGACCGGCTCGCGTCATGGACGATTGACGTTTGTCAGCGCGCACACGAGGCAATCCTCGAAGAGTCCCAAGCCCCGATTCGTACTTAATGCATGCAATCGTAGTCTCTCGGTCATTGCACAAGCACGCACCTCTTCTACGTCTTCTTTCCACGGCGTTCGTATTTGTAAAACACATGTCTATGTATTATAAACATACGTATATATATTTATACATGTGTGTGTGTGTTTGAAAAATCTTTCTTGCACACATACACACAGACGCGAGTACAGACAATGCACAGATGTTTAAACACACACACACACACACACACATATATATATATATATATATATATATATATATATATATACACACACAAATCCCTGGCCGCTCCGTATTTTCTTTGTTCGATGCTGCATTCGTTTCGCACACGCGTCGCAGAGTCCGATGCACCGGGGTAGCTTGTACATTTGCCACGCACTCGCTAAGATTCTTCAGCCCTAACGAAAAATTCGAAAAAAAAAAATTTTAATTAAAAAAGCAATTTAGGGAAAAGTAATTCAATTTCGATCAAAAATGTTCTTAATTCGAATTTTAAAAAAATCTATGGACGATCGTTACGTTATTTCTATCGTGATCGAAAGTTCGTTTGGATTTTTGTAATTTGTGGTTTTCTTTTTGTCTCTTGCCTTTTTTTTTGTTTCGATGAATATTTTTTTGGATTGATTATTGTTACGAGGGAAGAATTTAATAGAAAATTCGGTTGTGTTATAACGCAGTAGCGTAGTACGATAGTGGAAGTTCCTGCGTCTCGTCCATCTCGAGAGGCCGGGAGCGAGGTGAAACACCCCGAGTTGAGGTCCTCGACCTTAGAGCGGCAGCAGCAGCCAGTCAGCGAACGAGCCAGTGTAGTGGTAGAACCATCCAACAGCAGCCAGCACGATGCACACGTTTATACGTTACACACACACGTACACACACATACAGCCAGACAGACAGACACACAAACGAACGGGCGTACATACTAAAATCGAAATACGCGTGTATGAGTGTACTAAACGTACAGAGGGCGTTGCACACGAATCGAAACAATTTTTAGACCGCATGAATTTTTGTTCCTACTTGTCTGGCCTTTTTTTGGCTTTATGAAAAATACAATGGAGATGGGAATAATCGAAATATGGAAAGGAATAAAAATCCTACGGATTAAAAAAATGTATTCATTTTTTGTTTTTTATTTTGAAGTGGATATTTTTGACATTTATATATTTTTTTTTATAAATTTGATTATAGTTTTGTGTGTCTTTATTTTGGAATAAAGATTGTTGGATTAAAAAATAGTTTTTTATGTAAATTTGTATCTAGTTTTTTTTTATCTAAATCGTTACGTTTATTTTTCTATCCAAATTTTCTATATTGAATTTCCAAATCCGCGTATCTTGCACAATAATCATTAATTCCTTCGTAACTCGCGAATCCAGACGGTTAATGTAACAACATTCTCAAAAAAAAAATACACTCTCGCATTAATACAATTCCATGGAATCTCAGAGTCTTCATTTTCCTTTCCTATCAATCCTTATTTCTCAATTTATCTCGAACATCATGTCGCGTATAAATCTTGAAAACCGTCGAACTACAATTATCAACATTATTGTTCCAAACTTCCTATACCACAAGTACACAAATATTTCCATAAGACTCATACGTATAACAATAAATTATAATAGACAATTACATCGATATCTACCTCCGTATCGCTATACGTATCAAGGATATCGATATTTCTCAATTTCTGTCCTTCCCCCGTCTCCGTGAAAACTACCGTGTACACGAAGGTGTAGGAAGAGGATAGTGGGGGTTCTGCGAGGGTGAGGGGAGGGTTTCCTTCCGGATCCTCGGAAACGCGCGGAAATGGGGAAACTAGTTCCGGCTAAGATCAATACCTAAGTTGTGCAAGCAAGCATCGAGGAGAGAAAGAGAGAGAGAGAGATGTAGATAGAGCACAGAGTGCGCTATATATACTCGTACATACCTATATATCCATATATAAATATAGGTACATATAGTTGTGCAGAGCTCTGGGCATACACAAGAGAGATACATAAAGAGAGAGAGAGAGAGAGGATAGCTCAGCGCCTCCAGGAAGGGATGGCGGAGTTTCTTCTGCCTTTGAACGGTACACTCGTGCTTTTGTGTTAATGTGTCTGTGTGTGTGTGTGTGTGTGTATGTCTGTTTCTACCAGTGAGAAGCTTGACTTTACAGCTCTTGGCTATATACGATATTCAGCAGTAAATAGTAAGTAGTTAGTCACTTGGTACACGCGGGACATCGCTGAGTTAATTCGCGCACGCGACCGCTATCCTCCCTCCTATTCTCGTACAATTTTCGATGTCACTGTGTACGTGTGCCATTTTCGTATGTGTAGAGAACCTTATATAGAACGAGAGGGGGGGGGGGGGGAGCGAGAGAGAGAGAGAGAGAGAGAAGGGAGGGGGGATATAGATATTGTTCCTTGTACGAAGCATAGAATTTGCGCACTTTCGTGCCTGAGAGTTTGAATTATTCGCGTCGCATGAATCTTTGTGTGTGTGTGTGTGTGTGTGTATAAGCGATACATCAGCCTAATGAGAAGCCCTCTGACTCTTCCTCCATTCGCTTTTGCGAGAATTTTCTTTTTCATCCGTGTAAAGTTCTTGGGAAGCTCCATTAAATATGGCGCATTAATTCAGACGTATAATTTAACAGTTGGAGTGTGTCTTACCATAGTCGAAACGTTAATTCGGGGTTATTATTTTGAGAGGTAAAATTTATCGTCTGGTTGTAAGGATAGTTTCGGAATAATTAATTCGATGGATAATTAATTATCGAGATTAATTGTTAGATACGAGTTTTGGCAAGAGGCGTTGCTTCTTTGGAGCTTCGATTCGTGATTGAAGAGAGATTAATGTTTAAAAGTAAACTTAAAATATTTTTAAATATTTAACAGTATTGAAAAATATTCATAAATAGTTTAAAAGGATTTACAAGTAAAGTTTTTAAAGATAGGAAGAATTTTAGGATTTATTTATAAATTCTCTGTTTTATGTGTAGATACAGATTTGTTTGATGTAATAAAAAAGATTTCATTAGTATATCGTCGCTTTGTACCGAGAATTGAAACGAGCGCGGGTTCATAGTGCCCCAGGGGGTTCTGGGAGCACGGCGGATTGTTATATCCCCAAGGATTTTTAAGGGTATGATGCAACGTCGCGAAATGGTTAATGTCACGGAGGAGCTAAAGTCACGGAGAGAAAGAGAGGGAGCGAGAGAGCTGGAGCAAGCAATGTCCTTGCTGCCACTAGTCGTGGGCTACGCTCCCTCGCCAACGGCTCCACGGACGCTGTCTGTGACAATAGCAACTCCCTGACGGCCGCTCCGTCACTTTAGCCACTTGTTAAACGCGACTAATGGAGCACGAAGCACACAGAACACGTATATCAACGCACCACAGCAAATCCTCGTCGCGCATAGAGCATATCGTCCAAGGGTTGAAAAACGTGACCCTAGCCAATCCGGCTAAAATCACAGGAGAAAATTTGACTCTGTAACTTTAGTCGACTGTCTAAATTAACGAAGAAATTTTTCAAATTTCTTGCTCCTACCATTTTCATCACTTAGCCAATTGACTAGAGTCACGGAAAAGTTTGATTTTGTCGCATTAATTGTACTCCGTGACTGTAGCCAATTATCTAAAGTCACGGATTTTTTTTTCTTCGTTTTTCTACAAAAATGTGTCCCACGTCCACCGCAAATATTCACCCTGGGGGTTCCGTGTCTACGTTGGGTGCGTGCTGGAAGTTTCGAAAATCCTCCGAGTCATACGAGTCCCGAAAATTCTTTACCCCTCGACCACTCTGTACGTGTGTCTCGCGTGCTTTGTATTCGCTCTGAGAGTCTCCTATGTCTACTGTACATACTTAACGAGTACTAAAGTAATAATAATAACTATTATAATAATAATAATAACAATAATAATAATAATAGCTACAGTAACGCATGCAACATGCGATGTCTATTAACGCGGGATACGTATCATTAGTTCCTCACGCGAATATATCATTTTGAATTACGAGCTGTCGACGTATGCGTCTCGTCAATTTTTACAAATGCAGAAATGCACTCGCTCTTATTTAATCATACGTTTATACGAATATAGATATAGACGAGCTTTAGTAAAATCACAAATCAAAACGTGTAAAAAACACAATCGTTACATTTCGTGAAACGATGCCACGTGGCACACGATATCGCCATAAGAACACGTCGAGTCCCGTGAAACGATGTCTCGCCCATCGCTGCCTAGTGCATTAACTTTTTTTTAAATAAACAATAAAAAGATCAATCATCTTAAATAAATCGTATCAAATATTTCATTTATTTCAATCTTACAAACTCACAATTTTTTTCCCCTCAACAATCGAAAAATCTTTCAAAATTGAAAAAAATCTTTTCCACTTTTTTGATAACTTTGTTTCCAACACCCCTTTGCGTTACATACAATGTTAAAATCGTTCGAACGATTACGATATTAAAATTGTTTTGTCGTTAATTGATAAAATTTAATATTTATCAAGAAACAATGGAGAAACATAATGAATATTTTGATTGAAATAATTTAAATTATTGTTGATATTTCGAAACGTTAATTTTTGTTTATTTACAACCAAAAGACTTCTCGGTGGTGTTAACAGGTCGTTCACTGATGAACTCCTCCCCCCCCAACTTTATGCTCTTTCTTATTTTATGCTTCGATAGCCGGCGGGGTTCTCGAGAGTCCGGTACGATCCGACGAGTCTCTCTCTCGCTTCATCTACGCCAGAGATCGAGAGTAGGCACAGCAAAGCAAACCATATAACACTGTACAAGTGGCTGTAAGAGTAGCCGCCTATCCTCTCTACTACTACTAGAACGGCCAGTCATTGGCCCATCTGGTCTAGTCGGTGGGCGGGGATAGAGTTACCCTATAGGTGTTGTAAATCAAGCCATGGTGGACGCGTTATAGCTTCGTTCCTCTTGCTTTTTTTTCCTTTTTTTCTCATTCTTACAATCTCTTCGTCCCTCGCCACGATTTTCTTCAGGCTCGCAGGACAAACGCATTGATCACTCCTTCTCTACATTCCGGTCAAACGATATTTTAGAATTACAATGGTGTAATGAAAACTGTTTTTTTTAAGGAAGGAAACCTTTCTATAGAAGTCGAAAAATATAGCAAACTTAGGGAATTTTTTTTAAAGAAACTAAACGATATATTGAAATTTGGTAAAAAGGGCTTTGTTATATAAATATTGAGCATTGTTTATAAATTTTATCAGAGGTGTATTAAACAAAATGGCGGTATTTTCTCAGCTGCGGCTTTGGTTTTACATTGCTACTTGGCTGATCCCATAATTGCTGCAGTTTCAAAGCTACGGTAATGAACCAAGAAGAATTCGATATGGTATGATAACAGCTTTGACACTACGTAGGATTTTTTTTATTTATATCGCACAGTTCAAATGTTATTAACAATTTGCGTGCATTTTTGTTGGCTTTTGTCAAAATTTTTATTCAACAACGCACTACTTTTGTAAAAATCAGTTTAAAAGAAAAATCTTACATAGTGTCGAAGCTGTTATCATACTTTATCGAATTCTTTTTGGTTCGTTATTGTATCTTTGAAATTGCAGCAGTTATGGGTTCGGCCAGGCAGCAATGAGAAAGAAAAGACGCAGCTGGGAAAATACTGGGAAATCGCCATTTTGTTTAGGACAGCTCTGATAAAATATGTAAACATTATTCAATATTTGTGTAACAAGGATCTTTTTACCGAAATTCGATATATTGTTTAGTTTGTTTGAAAAAAAATCTCAAAGTTTACTTAATTCCGAATTTTTTATTCGGGTAACTTAGCTATATAATTTTTTAAGGCTGATAGATCTTCAATATCAAAACCTTTTTGTCCGACCAATTTACTGTGTTTTTTTTAATGTACAATAATTTTTCAATATTTGTTATCTTAGAAATTTTTAATATTCCTTTTATTTCGCATAATCTAAATATTCATTCATCGACTCTTGTTTCAAGGTTTTTTTCAAGTCTTGTTTCAAAGTTTCTTTAAATTTACAATAATTTTTCAATATTTATAATTTTACAAATTTTCAATATTCCTTTTATTTCGCATAATTTAAATATTCATTATGTTTCAAGTCTTGTTTCAAGTTTTTTTCAACTCTTGTTTCAAGGTTTTTTTCAAGTCTTTTTTCAAGGTTTCTTTAAATTTACAATAATTTTTCAATATTTGTAATTTTACAAATTTTCAACATTCCTTTTATTTCGCATAATTTAAATATTCATTATTTTTCAAGTCTTGTTTCAATCGTGTCTTACATTGTCGAACAATCTCGTGAAACAAGCTTCCAAGTAAGGAGTGAAGACTGTTGCAACGATTGCAAGGATTGTGCATCGAGCTTTATATAAATATATGTAATGGTAGCATTACAGTCAAGAGAGAGAAAGAGAAAGAGAGAGAGAGAGAAAGAGAGAACGTGGTGCAAAAGTGCGAGGAGAAGAAAAACCACGACCGTGGGTTTCGCGTCGTGTTGCTATGGGGACGCGTCCGTCCACTCTTCTTCTTTTTCCCTTTCGTCCCTCTTTCCCTCTCCCTCTCTCTTTCTTATATATTCCCCTTGAAGCGCATATCTTCTCGCTCCTTTTCTTCCGTGGACCTCTCTCTGCAAGATCCAGAGGGCTTTCCTCCTCGTCCATGCCCTCTTAAACTGTAACCTCGCTATAGTTATACCATAACCATAAATACATATTATACGACTTCTACGTTTCTTTTTTTTCCCGTACTTATACGCCGACGTTGAGAAAAATCCTGTCCGTACTATCTCTCTTTCTCTTACTCTCGTTTTTAGACTTGGGTAAATGTTGTGGCTAGGCAAGAACGTCGTTGGAACGGAGAAAAGAGAAAGACGAGAAACATCAGCGAGGAGAGGTTCCCGTTGGGAAAACACATATGTGTGTGTATATACATATATAAAATACAATAGGTATACATGTAGCAACAGTGCACGATATTTCAGCTCGAACTCTCCGCGTTCTCATCTATATACGCAACTATTATATCCGTGCGGTGTCCCGTTCGATATATATGCTGTTGAACGCGATAAGAAACGATATCGTCTCTTCTCTCTTTCTCTGTCTCTGTATCGTCTCTTTTTTTCGCGTTTGTTTATTTATTATTTCTTCTTTTCTTCTTTCTACCGCTCGCATGGCTGAGATAGCGATCGATAAAATACATTCTGTTCGTACGACAAAGGATTTGATGCTACGATAACAGTGGAATTGAGGAAACTGTCGTGATCGCGACACCTGGTGGTTGCAATGTGCGTCAAACAAATTGGTTGGTTACTAGGCTCGTGGCCACATTGGGAATCTTATATACATGATATATCAAAAATGAATATATATATAATACAAAATTCCTCCTCGTTACAGTTATTAATACTCGAAACGGTTGAAGAATGCGATAAAACACAGTAAATGTCATTGCTCTGAGTCCTAGTTCAAACAGTGGCCGCAAGGGGGCGTGAGCGTCCCAAGCGCGTCGGCCATTTTGGATCGTAACCTCCAAAACGACCTTGAGAACGCTGACGCGAAAGGACGCTAAGGTCCTCGATCGACGCTCGAACGCGTGCAAATGTCGTGATCGAAATATGCGTACGATTTCGAAGTAGAAACGGAGAAAGGAAGTAGCCGAGGGAATTGCGAAGAGGGAGAGAGTGCGTTCTCTGTCCTGGGAGTGAAACGAGACCCTCGCCGCCTGGTTCTGCCGCTATGGTCGTTCGTGGCATCGACGACGACGTCGAAGTTCATTCACACGGGCCGTGTACACTCCGCTGGTCGGCTATGCTCGCTCCGTCTCGCTAAATATAATATGGCGGTGTGGTTATAGCCTTCTATCCCTTCTCTGGCGCTTTTGCCCGTTCACCTCCTACGGTCTTACCAGTACACCGATACTCCTATATGCTTATATATATCTACATATATATATTTGTGTGTGTATATGTAGCTTGACTCGACTGACTCTACACAACTGTCGGGCAAAACTCGTCTTCTTCTCTTCGCTCTCCCTCTCCCCCCTCGACCCCCCCCCCCTCCCTTCTTCCACTTTCCAATCTCTTTCCCCCCTTTTGTTCGTTGTTCCCCTAATTCAACGCCCCTGTGATTATGCCTAGGGGTCGCCCCCGCCACGAAACACGTTCGTTCGTCATCTACTCTCTGGCCCCTCCGATACACGCTTACGCCCACAAGATCGGACACCATCCGCTAATATAGCATTAGTACATGGTGTATGCTCTCATATATATATATGCATATAGGATGGTATAAGGTAATATGGGAAGTCGACGAACTTTCGACGCCTAATTTCAACGTATAGGCGATGATTGTGGGTAGAACTAGTAGAAAGTCTCTGAACGTCCACTGGGAGGTAAACTTGAAAATTGTAGAGGACGTGGCTGATGAGAAATCTTGCGTGATCGCCATTTTGTGTTTCCTTGTTTCACCTGGGAAGAAATGGTTCTTGGGTCTTATAATTGTTAGAGTTGTTTAACGAGTAAGATACAACGTGAGAAATGTAACGAAGGCCATACCTTTTTTTTCACAATCCTTGTACGTAAAGCATCGTTATTCGAGACTGGTAAATCGAACGAAACGCATCTCTTGCAGTTCGGCTGCAACCGGGATGATTATTCCTTTGGTTTTGCCAGAGAGCGAGAGAGAGAGAGAAGGGAGAGCAGAGCCCGGAGATTGCACCCACGAGACCTTCGAGCGCAACGGTCATTCGATTCCGTGTCTCTTTTGCCTTTCTTCCCTTCATCCGCCAACTCGAAGAAGCTTAAAGCTTCGTTCACACGCAATTTCCTTCATCGACACGTTTCTCGCCACCTAATCCTTGTTTTCTAGCTTCTGAAAATACATTTTACTTTTCTTAAACAGAAATTGTGAATTTATAATTTAAGATTGAAAGAGAAAGATATTGGTCGACTGTATAAAATTTTACAAAGAAGCCTTGACCTTCGTAGGAATGCTCCGGAACCAGAGAGACCAGACTCTCTAATCCCTCGATTGGAAACGGTCCCTTATCCCTTTGGGCCCGACGAAGGAGAAGACGAAGAAGAAGAGTCCACGGAGGCCATTAAACTGTCTACGCGAGCGTGGTCGGGGGCGCCGAGAGAATTCTTGCAACGCGAGAGTGCAGAGGCGCTTTTGCTGGTGCTGCCCCTTAGGCCTAACTTCCCCCTCCACCTTTTCTCTCTAGAGTATTTCTAGATCTTTTATTTTTCTTATTATATATCCCCCCTTTCACTCTCTCTCTCTCTCTCTCTCTCTCTCTCTCTCTCTCTCTCTCTCTCTCTCTCTCTCTCTCTCTCTCTCTCTCCTTCTCTGGTTCTCCTCACGCAACAACGTTCTTCCTTCTCTTTCGCTCTTTCCCTTTTTCCTCTCGTCCCAGGGGCCACTGGCCCGACATTGGCGCGACCCTGAAGGGCTCGCACGATATTGTGTTCCCTGCATTTCTCAGCTATGATAAACCTCTGCTTAATCCGGATGTCCCATGGTCCCCTAAAAAAATTAGAATAATCTTTTAGTAAGATACGTTTTTAATGATTGTTCTTTCTTCTTTTGCTTTCAGAATTATCTGGTTGAGGACAATTCTTCACAAGGAAGATATCTTCATACCTGGGTTGTTCCAGGAGACGAAAAGCTATCCTGGCGAAGTAGCCAGTGGAATGAGAGAAAGAGGAGAGAACGCAAGGGAGATAGAAAAGAAAGCACTGAAACCGATCAGACGCAGCTACTTGATGACACTAACCCGTAGATCCGAACTTGTGGGCTATTTGATATGCATACCGCAAGCTCCTATCTACCGGTACATGTAGTCAGGCCGGCGTTAAAGAGAATTCACTTCGTCGCCTACTTCGTTTTATCCCACGTTCTTGTGCCTCTCTGTGCTTAAATATACGTGCACGATACCTTACTGCTGCTGCAACCGTCCCGCACAACTTATCCGTGCCTTCGACTTGCGGTTCTTGCTCCGAGAGCAGAGAAAAAAAAACTCCACCACAGCATGGTTATCGACCGAGTCGAGGGAAAAAAAAATAGTTAAGGCAAGAGCAAACGCTAAGAAGACAAAAACCAGAAGAAGAAAGAGCATCGAGGTAGATTCGCGAAGCTTTCGACGAGCCAATTAGTTGGAACTTCTTAAGAGAAAATATACAATTCTACTTCAGTTTGTACAGCTCGGTTCTATTATTTGTCTTTCAAAGGATTTGAATTATAGCACGAGGTTTTCTTCTAATCAATTGTTCTTCGACTTTGACAAGATGTGTAATGCTTTATAAATGCGTAGCAATTAACGCTGTTATCATTAAGTTCGAATTAATTTGTAATATGATAGATATATTTTTCCTATAACTATGCATAATTGTACACAGCGGCGACGCCTGGGTGAGGTAGTAGGTTGTATAGTTGGGAATGGAAAATTCGCAGATATGAAGTCCACTGTACAACTTGCTAACTTTCCCGGTCGTCGGCGCCCCGGCGTTGGATCTAAGCGTCTGCAGTAACAACGTATGGAACAATTTGAGAAGTTCCTGCGTGAAATTCGCTGGCTGGATGAGGTCCGAAGATCACCGTCGTCGACCACGAGACGAGACGGAAGAGGGAAAGAGAGAGCGAGCTTTGAAGGAGAAAAGGGATTAGGAGCGAAAAGCCCTTGGAGCTGGAAGATGGGGGTTGGGGAATGGGAGAAAAGAAAGATCTTTGTGGGAAAGGTCGAGATAAAGAGAGGAGAGAGAGAAATGTATATAGAAATAGAGATACGACTGAGAGAGAGAGAGAGAGAGAGAGAGAGAGAGAGAGAGAGAGAGAGAGAGAGCGAAAGCGAAAGGAATGAAGTGTGTGTGAAAAGCACAGAGAAAAGGGCAATGGCGGGCAGGCGATGTAAAAGCCTGCCGCTTCGCCGGTTCCCTGAGACCCTAACTTGTGACGTCGCGTCTGATATCGCACAGGCTAGATTCTCTGGTATTGGCGATGAATTCTGCCGTGGTTTGTTGATATTGTTGTTGTCCCTGTTGTTCTTGTCGTTATTCGCCTGTCGCATCACACACCCTGTTGTACTTTTGTTTCCTGTCGTAAAAGAGCGAAATTATATCAGAGAAAGAGAGCGAGAGAGAAAGAGCGAGTGAAAGCGAAAAAAAAATAGAAAAAATATGGAACAGTAATACCATAATTGGAGATTAAGCCAATAGTTTGTTCACGAATGCCTCGAGGAAAGACGACGCTTTTTTTAATCATGGACGGAGTCATCTGAAATAGATCAGCTACGTTTACGAAATATCACATCGTTTGTTTCGTCATTTTTATTTCAGCCTCGTCGTCGTAAACGTTGTTAAATTTCAATCATCTTGGTTGCGAATCCCACGAGTCTCTTTATTTTGAGCGTTGTTTTAATCTCACGATCACACTATCACGTCTCAACGGCGATATTTGTATTCCATTGTTTTTTGTCTTATACATATCGTAATTAATTATTGTGTATCCCAATAATATAAAAATACAGAATTAAAATGTACATACCATATACATACGTCTAGTCCGTATATAGTATAACGCCTCTGTAAATCGTTTTTCTTCGTAACACTTCATCGCACGTGTGGCAAATCACACATTATGATCTATCTACAAACCATTTTTTTTGTCTTTTTGTTTTTTTTTCGATTTTTGTTATATCTATGTAATAATAAATTTGTTTAAACATAGCACGTTTTAGCTCAACGACAATATTAATGTTAATTGTGTACCTCTTCGCTCAACGATGAAATTCCGTGTTATGCGCGTTTATAAATGCGTGACTCGCCATGGTCGAATCACGGGAAGAGTCGGTGCGTTAAAAAAAAAAAGAATTTTATTGTTTCCTTCGGAAGATGCCCGATCGTGTGATATTGTTGCGATCGGTGATGAAGTAAGATCAAAAGTATCTTCTACCCTCCTCGACGAGACGGCTCAGTTCACCGGCCGAGTAGCCGAGCAATTGCTTCAAATCGCAAACGAATTTGTAAACGAATCTCTTGCCGTGAACTTTTGATATCATATCGCCATCGTAGTAGTAACGTAGCGCGCGACTTAACTTTTCGTAATTCATGGAAGGTTTGTTCTTGCGAGCACCCCACAGTTGTGCCACGACCTCTGGTTGATTCAGCTTGAATTCACCCTCCGCGCCGATCCATCTTATTGCGTCGCGATGCTCACGATCCGTCAGCAATTCCAGTAAGAATTGCCATAATTGTATTTGTCCACTGTTCACTGTGCGACTCGAGGCAGCCAATGTTATCGATGAATTTTCCACGTTTGAAAGCGGCATACCGACTAGACGAGCATGCTGATTTAGGGCAGTGCGTGCTTTTGGAGTTTTCTGATTTCGTGATTTGATAGACTTGTCGCCACTTGGTGTATTCTCACTTATCGTGTTCAAACCATCTTTCTGAACAACGGCTGTATTAAAAAATAAATATTAATTTCTGCACAATGATTTTATGGATCTTGTTTGTAAGATGGAAATGAGACTTTGACTCACCGACAAATTTGCACTTTCTTAGAAGCTCAAGATGTGTCCAGAAAACATCACCCGGGTCAAGCGGAACTTTCGATTGAAATTCTTCAAGGGTAAGATCGCACAGCTGCGAGCCTGTAATATTCCAATCCGCGAGTCGCAAAGAGACCAAATTGAATTGTCTCACCGCCCATTGTAGCCAATGTTTAACATGAGTCTGGGACCAATCTTTCGGATCTGCTGGTATCTTGAGGCGTTCCTGTAGAGATGCGATGGAGAGTTTTATTAACTTTGAGCCTTACAAAATTGATGAATGTGAAAACAGGAACGAACCTGTTCCTGTTTATATTGCGCGTCCACCATCCACCTGATCACATTCTGTTTGTTTTCTTCTTGAGGCACGGGTGCTAAAATTATGAAATAAACGTGTATAACTGTGTCATAAGAATTAAAAATTTACATAAATTTGACTTACAATTACTCTCTGCAACCTCCACATAATCCTCCGCGGGTTTTAAAACGTCAACTATGTTGATGCGTCTCTGATTTGCTTTTATCTGGACATTAACCTGTACTAAACCTTCTCCTTGTACGCATTGGTCAACGAGATTTTTGTGACTTTCAAGCTGCGCAAATGAATCATATTACAATAGCAATGTATGCTTCGAGTGTACATTATGAATCAGTAAATGTAGAATTATTTATTGACCATTTGAGCATCTTGAAGCCAAAACGAATAGTCTATTAATTCGACACCAAGTCTCTGCTCCAAAAGATTTCTGAGAGTCGACAGCGGTTCCCTGATGTCCATATGCTGCATGAGTACACCCTCGTTACAATCCTCTCCATTGGCAGTTCCCTCAAGAGCAAAACTCGGCTCCACCTCGAGATCAGAGCTGTCTTGCTGCAATTGAGCCATTATATCGTCGTCCTGGGACAGCATTGTCTCAGGCTCCATTTTTATACGTTTTATCATGGCGTAATCGGAATCCTCGTCTGGATCAAAGCTGAAAAACAGAGAACATAAAGATTCATACTCGCAAATTTATGACAAAATGAAGATCTTGTTTTGGTGACGGTTTTGCAGAGAGAGTTTTCGACCATGTTGCAATATTTTTATCTAGATAGAGTTACAATAACATTCAGGTTGAAACTGATCGTAATTTCGCGATAAGTTCCGGTTTTGTATAAAATCATATATAGGTTAGACACGGAAACGTTGCTATGAACACAAACCGGATGCTGGTACCTTTTCTCCGAACTCTTCCGGTGGCTTCCACGATCCATAGAAATTTCACCTCGATATGAATTTGTTTTCATGCGCACCCAACGGAATGTAAAATTAGACGATTGTTGTACTTGTTTATTACCAATTTACAGAAACCAAAACAATTCATAGTCGTGTCATCGTAAAAAAGAAACGATCATTTTATCATTGTTGCGTGTTGCGCAAGCGCTCACGAATTTTTTGGGTTCGTACGACAGTGCTGCTGCGCAGTGAATTATCGTTCAACTAAACAAGTTAATGGAGCGGGAAATATGAATTGCAGATAAAACTTGGATCTACTTTTTTATTTTTATATTCTACACAGAATTTCAAGTAGTTTAGCAAAAAATTAAGAAACACCAAGTAATCGAACATTTAATAATACCTTAAATTTATATAGTGGGAGCAATATAAAATTATTAAATATCTTCAAGGTTTAACATTAATTTTAAGTATCTTGATGTTCATACAGTGAACCAAAGGGGGCACTCCAGAATATATAAATCATTTGATTTTATAAACTTTCATCGGATAATCTTCGCGGGTCCACAAGCTAATTGCAAGGGACCATCATCAATGTCGGTTTTCCCAGTAAGGGATTGCTGGCAAAAAACGGAAACATAACCAATCCATTACACGCTGCACCAAATGTACCATTTTTACTTAATGCTATTACTCCGCCTGTAAACAACGGATAATGCTTTGCTATTCTTTTAATGGCCGTGCGTGCCGCTTCACGTGGGCTGGCACCTCGTCGCATCTCCTCTACCGCAAGGAAACTGTTGAATATATGTACAAACAATACATTAGCAAATCATGTACGAAAATGTGAACTTGTAAGTTTATATACCTCGGCAAGAAGCGCATCATGATATCACCATCTCCTGTTCCAGCTGCAGCTCCAACCTCTTGGTCGGCATATGCTCCAGCTCCTGGAATAGGCGAATCTCCGACACGCCCATGAATCTTATTTCTTGCTCCGTTAGTTGATGTTCCAGCTGCTATATTGCCTCTTATATCAAGAGCTATAATTCCAATGGTATCGTGATTTTCCTCGTTCGAGTGCGGATAACCATATCTATTTCTGTAGTTTTCAGTATTCTTAAGGGGCGTGTACGGCCCACAGGTCGTTTTAGGGTCAGGATTCACATTCTACAACAAAGTAATCAATATAATATTACAATAAAGTAATAGATAATGTAATAACATACCTTCCAAAAATTAGGCTGACACTTGTTTTTTTGCCAATCCTGCCACATCTGGGTAGATTCATTCGTTTTAAGAGACTCCTCTTTGAAACCCATGTCTCTGGCAAATTTAGTAGCTCCATCCCCACATAGTAGTGAATGCTTTGTGTTTTCCAGAACCTTTCGGGCTACTGATACAGCATTCTTTATATTTCGTATCCCTCCAACAGCTCCAACATCCATTGTGACACTGTTTTTTTTCACAGACGCAATTGTGATTAAGATTTTCTACGATTTCCGACAATTCTCTGGTACGAAGCAGTCTCGTTAATATACTATTGAAAATACAGGACGATCTTTTTCTGGATATACTAACCCATCCATGATCATTGCATCAAGTGTTGTTTCTCCAGTCTCATCAGGACTTCCACCAAATCCGACAGTTTTTCTGCACTGCATTCTTTCGCATAAGCTTGCACTCTCCTCTATGGCATCAATAGCGCTTCTCTTCTCATCGTATAATGTTTTCCAAGCTTAAAATAAACAAATTCTCGTTTGAACCGAGAGTTCTACGATTCAAGGGATCGTTTGCTCTTAAACCACAATTATTGTAATTATAAAGCAATTAGATTAAGCTTCATACCTATCTGAGTTGCGTTTAAATAATCCCATGTTATCACTACAAGTGGAGCAGTTTTGCTTAACTTTCCAGCAAATGTAAATCCAATCAACTCGAATGTGAACAGGAGAAGCAAGTTCGATACAAAAAAGTACTTCATCTTCTTACAGTCGCGTTCGCCTGGATCAGAAATCACACTGAGCTTTGTACAAGAGAATTGATAAATCAGTCCATCGGTCAGCCGATAAGTGGAAAGTTACCACTAGTGAACTGATAAAGCCGCTCGGTGTTACGAGGATAATTTCGATCACTCAAACAATGATTTGTATTGATGTAAAGCTCGGTCATCTATGTGTATATTAATTAAGTATAGGTTGGAACAAATCGATACATTGACCTCTTACAACACATTTCGTGTAAATAGGGGACTGATAACGGAAGGGTATTTATATTAATATTGTTTAAATCGTACTTTCGCTGAGTTTGTTTTCTTGTTGCCGGTGCTTTTGACAATTCCCGTAACTAGGAATAGCTACATAGCTAGTGTAGTGCCGGTTGTGGCTCCACACACCTAACGTTGGGAAAATCTAGACCAGCTCAATAAACTTGGCCGGCGACTATCAAAATATCCAATTTTTTTTAATGCCAATCGATTGTTAGTCGTTTGTTAGTGTTTGTTAGACAAAATCCAGCGTTTGTTAGACTTTATTTATTAACTAATACGAAAAACAAATTTCATGTCAAAGTTAGCCGCGCGAAAATGATAATTAATGATTTCGAAGTTTTTTTCGTTACCAATCGTTTGTTAGTCGTTTGTTAGTGTTTGTTAGTCAATTTTCATCGTTTGTTAGAGCTTTATTTTCATTTAATCGTTAAAAAACTTTCGGCTCTACAGTACGCTGCAAGCCACATGGTGGCAGCACCGTCACAGCGGCCGGGCACCGCTTTACCAATGTATCTCCTCAATTTCATAAAAATGCTGATTCTTCTTATCCTACTCGATTGTTAGTTCATTGTTAGTGATTGTTAGACAATTTTTATCGTTTGTTAGACCTTCATTTTTATTTAATCATGAAAAAACTATCGGCCTGCAGTACGCTGCACGCCGCGTGAAGTTGGCAGCATTACCACGACAGCAGGACACCGCTTTGCCAATGTAACTCCTCAATTTCGGCAAAGTGCCGATTCTACTTATCCCATTCGATTGTTAGACTATTGTTAGGGATTGTTAGTCAATTTTCATCGTTTGTTAGAGCTTTATTTTTATTTAATCGTTGAAAAACTTTCAGCCCTACAGCACGCTGTAAACCACATGGAGATGGCAGCACCGCCACGACAGTTGAGCACGGCTTTATCCATGATACTTCGTAATTTCAGCAAAATGCTGATTCTTTTTATCCTACTCGATTGTTAGTTCATTGTTAGTGATTGTTAGTTACTTTTTATCGTTTGTTAGACCTTCATTTTTATTCAAACGTTGAAACACTTTCGGCCTGCAGTACGCGGAACGCCGCGTGAAGTTGGCGGCATTACCACGTACGACAGCAGGACACCGCTTTGGCGATGTAACTCCTCAATTTGAGCAAAATGCCGATTCTGCTTATCCCACTCGATTGTTAGTTCGTTGTTAGCGATTGTTAGTCAATTTTCATCGTTTGTGAGAGCTTCATTTTCATTTAATCGTTGAAAAACTTTCGGCCCTACAGCACGCTGTAAACTACATGGAGATGGCAGCACCGCCACGACAGTTGAGCACGGCTTTATCCATGACACTTCGTAATTTCAGCAAAATGCTGATTCTTCTTATCCTACTCGATTGTTAGTTCATTGTTAGTGATTGTTAGACAATTTTTATCGTTTGTTAGACCTTCATTTTTATTTAATCATGAAAAAACTATGGGCCTACAATACGCGGAACGCCGCGTGAAGTTGGCAGCATTACCACGACAGCAGGACACCGCTTTGCCAATGTAACTCCTCAATTTCGGCAAAGTGCCGATTCTGCTTATCCCATTCGATTGTTAGACTATTGTTAGGGATTGTTAGTCAATTTTCATCGTTTGTTAGAGCTTTATTTTTATTTAATCGTTGAAAAACTTTCGGCCCTACAGCACGCTGTAAACCACATGGAGATGGCAGCACCGCCACGACAGTTGAGCACGGCTTTATCCATGACACTTCGTAATTTCAGCAAAATGCTGATTCTTCTTATCCTACTCGATTGTTAGTTCATTGTTAGTGATTGTTAGACAATTTTTATCGTTTGTTAGACCTTCATTTTTATTTAATCATGAAAAAACTATCGGCCTGCAGTACGCTGCACGCCGCGTGAAGTTGGCAGCATTACCACGACAGCAGGACACCGCTTTGCCAATGTAACTCCTCAATTTCGGCAAAGTGCCGATTCTACTTATCCCATTCGATTGTTAGACTATTGTTAGGGATTGTTAGTCAATTTTCATCTTTTGTTAGAGCTTTATTTTTATTTAATCGTTGAAAAACTTTCGGCCCTACAGCACGCTGTAAATCACATGGAGATGGCAGCACCGCCACGACAGTTGAGCACGGCTTTATCCATGATACTTCGTAATTTCAGCAAAATGCTGATTCTTTTTATCCTACTCGATTGTTAGTTCATTGTTAGTGATTGTTAGTTACTTTTTATCGTTTGTTAGACCTTCATTTTTATTCAAACGTTGAAACATTTTCGGCCTGCAGTACGCGGAACGCCGCGTGAAGTTGGCGGCATTA